>BLSH010248633.1:234756-274900 GCA_018402905.1 Glandirana rugosa | reverse complement strand
TGTCGACATCACATATCTAATACTTCCCTGTAGTCTAGAGTAACAAGTCATGTGTGTACATTTTCACACACTGTTTTACATACAGACCAATTTTTTCAATTAAACACCTACAGAAAAATATTTATTAGAACTTTTTTAATATGACTATCAACCGCTGAATCCTTGACCTAAACCCGACGACTAATTCGACTAATTTTTTACTAGACTTCACTCTTTCTCTAACTCACCTTTCTCTCCGAATTACGTCTCTAGTCAGACGGGAGTTCTTTCTAATCCCGTTTATTTTTACCTTAGATTCTTACACATCCATCTAGAGGCCATATTTCATAGGTTTGTGAATCATTATCATGAAACGTAATGAGTCCGTTCTTTAAATTTCACATTGAAACAAAAATACATGTACATTTTGTCACACACTTTTACATGTGTGTACTGAACAATGAGATCTGATGTCCCTTCATAATCTATACACTACAGCTGTACATGCATCCAGTGGACTAGATTACGATTGTCTTTCACTATACAGGTAAAACTGTACAGAAGTCCTTATATTTCTTTGACAACAGAAACACAATACTCAAAGATTCTCTAAAATACACCTCTGGATGTACAGTCATTTTGTTAAAAAAAAAAAAAAAACGATTTGCAGTGCTGTGCCATAGTACTCACATCCAGCAAGACTAAACAAAAAAAAAAAACAATTAGTGTCGGTTCACACTGGGGCGACTTGTTAGACGACAAGTCGCGCTCCATTCAGTGCAATGGATCTGTTCTAATTGGAACCTGCACTACTTAGGGGCGACTGCGGAGCGGCTTGCATTGACTTCTATTAGGCCCCTTTCACACTGGGGCGTTATTACAGCGGTAAAGCGCTAAAATTACCGCTGCAATAACGCTCTAAATATTATTTTTATGCATCTCTATGGATGCTTTCAGACTGAGGCGTTGCGCTAGCGCAGCGCTTAAGAAAATCATGCAAGCATGATTTTTCAGGAATGTGGAGAGCGGTGTATTCACCGCTCCTCCACCGCTCCTGCCATTAAATTGAATGGGCAGCGCTCCCGTAGCGGCTGTACACCGCTCCGGGAGCGCCGGCACTTTTAACCCCTGTTTAACCTGTTGTGGGGGGGTTAAAAGTGCCCCGCACCCGCCTGCACAGCGGCGCCATAGCGCCTCTATAACAGCGCTAAATCCCCGCTGAGAATAGCGGGGAATTACCGCTACCGCCCGCCAGCCCCAGTGTGAAAGGGGCCTTAAAGAAGGGGTAATGACTAGAAGGGCTAGTTCACCCAAAAATGTATATTATCCCTTCTTGATTCATTCAGTTCAAGTCTGCCTTAAGTTAAAGTACTGTAAAACTACGGGCAAAATATATATTTTTAGTTTTGGATAGAGTAGCGAGAAATTAGGTTTTTATTGCTGTCTGTGCCCGTTAAGGAGATTCACCTTCCCCATTTGTCCTGTTTACCATAATCATCGAAAGTGAAAGTAAAAGAATATTGCAAATTCTGAGTTGCCCCCAGAAAATTATAGAGGGGGGATTTTTCAATGGGGACACTAGTTCTGGTGATCTGGGGGTCCCCAAGGAGTTCCTTAATTTGCAAGATTTTCTCTCAGTTCCTGTTTGGCTATAGGACAGGAAGTGAAGGGAAATCTCCACAATGGGACACAGATGGCAAAAAATAAACTGACAGGGGTTATAACTCTCTCTTACCCTATCCTAAATGAAAAATGTTTTAACTATAGTTCTACTTTAAGTTTATATGGACATTGAAAGAAAAAGGATCCGAAAACATCTGTGAATGCACATTTTAACGCCTTTAGTAGTTTTAAAGTGTTGTCTAAAACTTTTAGTATGCTTTTCTAAATAGTATTTTTTGAAGGCACACATTTTCTAAATGTCTTACAAACATCTAAGGCATGTTTTTTTTTTTTTTTTAAGAACAAGCATTAGCTCCACAAAGTGTTTGGAAAGCTTAATGTTTTTTGTTTACATCCATGTGCACAAGGCCTTAAGGCAGAAGTCTCCAAACCTTCTAAACAAAGTGTGAGAGTCCCGATGTGCGTGGAATAAACAATGCCCCATCTTTGTTGTCAGTAGGAGGAATAGAGCCCCATTGCTGGTGTCAGTGAGAGGAATTGTGCCCCATCGTTGTTGTCTGTGGAAGGAATTGTGCCCCATTGTTGGTCTGATTGGGAGGAATTGTCCCCCATTACTGGTGTCAGTGGGCCCCATTGTTGGTGTTATTGAGAGGAATTGTGCCCCATCTTTGGTGTCATTGGGAGCAATTGTGACCCACCATTGGTGTTATTGGGAGTTATTTTGCCCCTTCACTTGTGTTAGTGGGGGGAATTATGCCCCATTGTTGATGTGAGGAGGAAAATAGTGCCCAAAGAGCCAGGTAAAAGCAAGCAATGGAACTCATCTGGCCCCTGGGCCACAGTTTGGAGACCATAGCCTTAGGGCATACTCCTTGTGCTGAATACTCCATAGTATACAATAAATAATCCAGCAGGGATGATAGGAATCCCTGAAAATGGGCACAGAAGGTGGCAGACCCAGGAACTCAACACAGAATTCTTACCATTAGTGTCTCCAAAAAATAGAGGTCTAACCATCACAAATGGGAACAGGCAAAATTTGGCATCTATGCCAGCCAGATTTGCACGTTCCTTTGAGTTAGTAATGCAAACAATCTTATTAATTCTGGGTTACACCTTTTTTTTTTAATGATGTAAGGAGTCTGCCCCCACTGCTCTGCTGTCCATTTAGACTATCCTGTGTTGATAACAGTAAGTGGGGGCGAGCCGGACGTCCAACTCTTCATTCTTCAGTGAGTTTAGTGAATGTCTTGATGGCTTTTAATCCACAATGCGTTTGTTAAGAGAGGTCTCGGATAAGATCTTCATTGAAGAGCATGTGGCAAGCATGTCACCTCTCAGGAATGGCAGGAATTCCCAATCATCCTAAAGCCTTTGAATTCTTTGGTGTTTATGTTTGGAATTCCTATTCAGCAGGTTACAAAGTTTCATATTATAAACTTCATTAGATGATGAAATTGTGTATGTAATGGGTGAAGTTATTGATTTCGCTTGATACAATGTGAACAATGCCACTGGGGCTTGTAAACCAAACTTAAGTAGCATTTGAAGGATTCTGATTTAATTGCCAGTTTGATCAGCGACATAGGAACTTTACCTAGGGCATAGGAACTGACAGTCATAAACCGATGTGTAAGAATTCCCATACTCGCCCAGAGAAAAACATTTGATTTTAATACAACTAGTCCATTTATGTCATTGGCCAATTTAAAATGATTAAGGTTAAGATGTAAGCTGGTTTTCTACAAGATTCAATGTAAACGAAACAAACAGACATACAGTGATTTTTAATGGCTAAAAAGCTGGACATCAGAAACATCGTACAAGCCAGCGTGATCTACCCATTTTATGATAAGGCCAAGTTTTGGGCATAAATAGTAATGCTCAGGTCCCATGAATGTTTCTATTGAAGTAATGCAGGGGGGACTGGACATGCCTGATAACTGGGCAGGAAGATCTCCTCTAAATATTCCACCTAATTTATAAATAGTTTTACTTTCTGAACCATGCAATGCCAATTTCAGGCTCAGGTGTATCTGATGAGAGATCGCTGACTACTGTCCAAAAAATTTGTACAACAAAGGCTAACTTTTTTTGCATAATGTGTTTCTGCTATATAAATGAAAAAAAAAATCTTATAGAAGTTATGCTGAAAAACTACAGTAAATACCGCTAAGCCCAATGTACAACAAAATTGGCAAGTTTGTCATATAGAATTTTCTTCTCTAGGATCCATTGCAGAGTTTGGGGCACACTGAAAAAAAAGCTTCATAATTCACAGTCTGATGAGATTTTAATGCATAACAAGTGTGTGAGAAACCTGCCAGCCCCTTATTCATCATCTTCTTTATAAGGTTATAAACAGCCAGGGTGCTGGCATTGCACAGCCTTGACAATTGCCAGTAGGGCTCTCCCCATGTGTTTTGCATCCAGAGCAGAGAAGAATGATTACACAGATCAGGTAACCACAAGAGGTATAGTTGGCAGAGTCCATGGAAAAATGTCTTTGACCTGATGAGGTGCTGGTAACTTCTTGTCTTCCAATGGAAAATCAGTGTTAATAACAAAAAGTTTGATGCCTGTCCTGCAAGATATGCTTAGACTTGCAGTTCCACCACGGCTGAATAACTACAAATTTACATCAGAAAGGTAAAGTATTGAGGCACACAGGCGCTTGAGCAATGCCAGCTCAGGAAAGACACTGGGCAAAATGTCATCATTCAAGGTAAATCTTGGGCCAGCAGTGCAGATCCTCTCAGCAAGGTGACACTGAGTCCATAGCACAAATCACAAAAAACATATTGGTTTGATAATCAGGCCCACGACTGGTGCCCAATCTGCAAAGCAAACATACCATACAGCGGCAACTCTATGGTCGATACCCCAGAAAGTGCTCTATGTTACCTTTGAAGGTTTTAAAGATATTTGTATTTTTTTTTTTTTTTTTGCAAGTATGTTAAAAATTCATTGTTCAGTTATATTTGCTTCCTTAATAAGCGTTGCTTACTTTGAGTGTGACTCGCAGAGCTGAGTGTTTCACTGAGGTTTGACAGTTACTTCTATGTCAAATGCCTGACCTTTTGCTGATAATATAGGTCCCCCCCCCCCCCCCCATACTGTTATCCGATACTGTAACAAATGCTTTTGACATGTGCTTAAAGTGTAACTAAAAGGCAAACCCCTTTTTTTTTCATTTTGGATAAAGTAATGGGGGGTTATAACCCCTGTCCATATTTTTTTTGCCATCTGTGTCCCACAAGGGAGATTTTCTTTAATTTCCTGACCCATAACCAAAACAAGAAGTGAGAAGAAATCCCTCCAAAGTAAGAGAGCACCAGAACTAGTGTCCGCATTGGAAGACTTCCCCTCTATAAGAGTTCTGATGTCTACCCAAAACTTGGGATTTTTTTTTACTTTCACGTTAACAGTTAACAGGACAAATAGAGAGAGTGAATCTCCCAAACAGGAACACAGAGCAATAAAAATTGACACGTCCCTCTAATACCTCTACATTTTATCCAAAAAAAAAAAAAGTGTAGTGTCTGTTATTATCAGTTTATTTTCTGATACATTCCTTATCTGGGGATCATATATTAAATGGGAGATGGAAGAGGAGCTTGCTCTTTCTACACGCATCGACCTGGTATTGCAGTACCTCCAGGACCGGTGCAAAAAAAAAAAAAGGTTTTGTCTTTAGTTTCACTTTAATCCTCTATCATTAGAAAACAGTATCCCATAATTCTTTACAGTGCTAGCTTTAGTAATATATTACAGTGGGGATTAAGTGAACCTGCCAGAATAGGGATATGCCCATTGTTACTGCCAAACCATTTTTAAAAGGTGCTAGTTTTGTGACTTTCATGCTGAATCTTTGTCCTTGGAATATACTGAGTCACTGACACAGAGTATGCAGCCAATGAAGTTGGAAGCCCTAACTTGCAAATATGTTCTAGGTTGGTCTTGTTGCTTGTGATTTCTTCTTCTTTTCCATGTAGTATTCACCCACGCGGGTCTTCATCTGCCCTGGGCACATTTGGTCCTTTCTTGGGTCACTGTGCCCTTCTGGGAGTACATTCTGGTAAGCTTTACTCTTAATAATGTAGTTGTTATATGTGTTCCAACAATGTTGGTATTCTTAGGAGTCAGAGGAGGAGCTGTGAGCGCACAAGATGAAATTGTACTGTTTCATGTTAGGGTTACCAAAAATTTGAACAGTAAAATGACCTACGTGATCTAGACATTTTTGGGTTCAATCTCAAATCTGTGAGCAGCCCAAACCTGGCTGCTGGATGCAGTCATTTAAAAAAAAATGAAAAAAACAAACTATATCTAAAAGGTTAAACTTGTTTTTTTTAGATTTAGGCTGGGTTTACACCTATGCAAATTGGATGCAGCTTACACCGCATCCAATCTGCAGGACACTTGAAAACATGTTGTTTTCAATGTGTCCAGTTCACATCTGTGCGGTACATTCGCACTCCGCATTGCACAGAAAATGTGTGTGTTTTCTGTGCAATGTGGTGCGAATTCCAGTCCCATTGTGTTCAATGGAAATGCATCTAATTCGGAGAGGTGTAACAGCAGCTCCTGTCCTTCTCACAGTCATCAGGGCTGCAATTTGCACCGGACTGGTGTAAATCCAGCCTTAGATAGAGTGGTGGGGGGTTTACCGCTGTCAGACATTTTATTGCCGCATATGCCCCAATAGGGAGATAGGGAGATTCACTCTCTCTAAGGGTCCTTTCACACACACGGATCGTTCATCAGTTCATCCGTTTTTCATCCGTTTTTTCATCCGTTTTTTCATCTGTGGCCATCAGTTTTTCATCCGTTTTTTTTTACATCCACTACCAATGCAAAAACGGATGAAAAACTGACTGTTCATCCATTTACATCCGTTCTTCGTCCGATCTGTTTTTTTGACGGATGAAAAATAGGACTCATCCGTTAAAAAAAATGGATGTTGACGGAAATGGATGAAAACGGATGCAAATGAATGATCATCAGTTGTCATCCGTTTTTCCATAGAGTTGCATTGATGTCCGTTTTTCATCCGTCAACGGATGGATGAAAAACGGACAAAAGGTCCATATGTGTGAAAGGGGCCTAACTGTCCTGACCGTCAATATCACCAATGAGGACACCTATTCCCCTGACAACTGGTCCAGAGGGGATCTCTCTCACATTGGAAAGATATCATCCTACTTTCTTTTGAGTCTACAGCAGTGGTTCTCAACCTCAGTCCTCAATTACCCCCCACCGGGCTATGTTTTCAGGTTTTCCTTTACTTTGCACAGCTGCTTTAAATATCAATGACATGATGTTGATAAGAGCTATTTTATATAAGGGAAGTTCCCAAAAAATGGCCTGTTGGGGGTACTTAAGGACTGAGGTTGAGAACCACTGGTCTACAGGACAGGAAGGAGGGACATCTTTCTAATGAGACAAAAAAAAAAAAACTAGCAGCAGTTGTAACTATATCTAAATTGAAAACAGTGTTGGCCTCAGCTAGATGTTAAAATATAGGCAAGTACAGGTAAAGCATATTTACTTTAAAAGGCAAAGTTCACCTTTGTTCACTTTTTTTTTGTAAATCCCAGCTCCCCTATGTACCAATATAGTATTAATGTACTTCTCTTTTGCAAAAATAAAACAGCTTTCCATTAATTCTACACAGGATTACCTCACTCTATTCATAGCTGTTTAAATACACTGCTAAATTACTTCTGCCTTAGTTCCTGGTCAGACTTTAAGTCATGACACAGGAAGGAGTTGACCAGCTGATCTCATTAGGATACACCCTGCATCATCTTCCATCAGCTGGTCAACTCCTTCCTGTGTCATGACCTAAAGTCTGACCAGGAAGAAAGGCAGCAGTAATCGAGCAGTGTGTTTAATTAGCTATGAAAAGAGTTAGGTAAGCTGGTGTAGAATTGATGGAAAGTGGCTTTATTTTTGCAAAATAAGTACATTAATGCTATACTAGTATATAGAGGAGCTGGAATAGATATGAAAGCAAAAGGTGGCACTCCGAACTACTGCAGTTAATTTATTGGTGGTTGCAATGCAAAGGTATAAAAGCAGATGCGTTTCGGCGGGCACAACCGCCTTGGTCACAGCTGTATACCTTTGCATTGCAACCACCAATAAATTAACTGCAGTAGTTCGGAGTGCCGCCTTTTGCTTTCATATCTATTTTGGATGCGGTGGCGAGGACACCCAGGCTGAGCACCTGTACAAGTGGATTCAGACTTTATGGGAATACCAGCACCACAAGGCAATCAGGACACCTCCGTTGAGCGCTGCACACCTGCACCATATAGAGGAGCTGGAATTTAGAAAAAAAAAAAGGTGAACTTAGCCTTTAAAATACAGGCCAGTTCACACCAGAATGCGGTGAAAGAAACCCGCGTTCTGTTTGCATTTCCCTCACCATGTTCAAAAAGCACTGCAGTTGCGATCTGCAACAGGTGTCAATATTACGTTAAGGACACCCCAAACACAGGTCACAAACGCAGTGCATTTGCCTGCAGATTGCATAGTACAGAAGTACTATGTGATCTTGTTGCAATGAGTTTCCACAAGTAGTACAAGCACTACTTTTGGTGCAATACGATTTCAGCCCATGCAAAATGAATTGAGCAGAAATAGGACCAACTTCGGACTGTGAGTGGCCTTGTCAACACAACCTCACCCATCCTCCGCTCCAAAAAAGTTGATATTTTAGTCCATATTTGTTGACAAGGCCAGTCCAACAGTTCTCAGCCAATTAGTATTTGGATCCAATCAGATGCAAACACTGTTCAGGTATTCAGCAGCCACATACAATGGCAGGCAGCTGACATTGCTCTAGTCACACTCTGTACCATGAATAGGGGAACCAATCTATTTCTCGCTTTCAGCCTGTGGGGCTGAATAAGAGACATTCAAAGCATGTATGGCCAGCTCTACAGATGACTGCTGACTGACAGACATAAGACCATGTCAGACCTAATCCAAACTATGTGTATGATCATGTTGAATAATCCATTGCAGAGCCTCTGGAACAAATAGCTTAATTTAATTATAAATGCTGCCAGGGTATGTAAACTTATGAGCACAACTGTATATCCTGAGCTATTTTGTATATGTGCTATGTTTTAGCTAATCTGATGTAATTCTACTCTCAGCTTTTTAACTATGTTTTGTATGAATAAAACGATTATGTATTTTATATTTTTGAGCTTTTCTGAGAGTTCTTTTTGATTTTTCCTTTGGTTTTTTTTTGCTGTTGTCGATATGCTTGACTACCTCACTATCTAGGAACAAAATCTACAAGTTTTATCAGTGACTCTTTTTGTTGAACATGTGAGTATCTTTGATTTAAAGTGTTACTAAACCCACAACAGTAAAATCAGTCTGTATATGCAGTAAAACATGCTTGTTATACTCACTGTGGAACTTAAGGTGTTAATCATACACCTTGTGTTAAAAGGCTGTTTTGTTTGATCCTGTCTTCGCTGATCCTCTCCTTCTTCCACTGTCTCCAACCCATCTCCTGATAGTGTAGAATCTTGGGGGCATTCTGCACATGCTCAACTTAGTGTATATTGCTAGAGATTTATTTTTTTCTTGGGAGGGTACATGTGATAAGCACAGGGCCAATCAGCACTGTACAGACAGAGGGTCAGGGGTCTTGCAGCCTCAGGATAGTCAGAGGAGAATGAAATCTCCTCCTACAAGCGTTAACTAGACACTGATAGAAGTCATAAGATTGCTATATACTGCTGATGAGAAAAGGTATTTAGCAGTTTATATTTACTAAAATAATTGCATTTCCATGTTCTGTGTACTGTGGGAGACCAGATATAGTGAATGTAGGGTCCTGGGTTTAGTAACATATAAATGCCCTTTTTATCATGCTTTGTTAACATGATGCTGTATAATAATAATAATGCTGAGCACACTGGCCAAACCCGAGACATATGCTCATGGCCAGAGTGTGCCTGCAAATTCATTTTTCCTTTTCATCTTCTAAAACCCTTTTTGGAGAACTACAAGCTTCAGCATGCACTAGCATTAAAAAAAACACGTAGTGCTTATGGATTTTGGATTTTTTTTTTGTTTGGGCTTCTGATTTGCAGCTCTTAGGGGCATTAAAAAGACATATTCACTAGCTGCCCACCAGGAACAACATGAAAAAGAAACTTGCATATGCTACACTGATATTTTCATTTAATTCCCTATATTTTAAAGGGGCACGGTGGTGTAATTTCTGTGCAGTAAAATGGCCTAGCAGAGGAGTGGGTAATGGAGTTATGTCCATTAAATTATCATAACTCCACTCGTGGGGCATAATCAGCTCTTATAACCCCACTAATAATTCAGAATAAATCGCTGGATGCCATTTAGTCCAGTGAATGAAGGCGCAGCAGCTCTCATCAGCTTCAGAAATATTCAGTGGCCGGGAGTGAAGTGTCTCCTGTCATCATTATCACAGTGACAAGTAAAACTTATTGTACAATTTAAATGACCTCTGCTGAAATGGGAACACTTAGCTGGGTGAATGGGCACTTGGGCAGCCAAACATTCACCCTATTACCAGAGGAAAAATGTTTTTGTTTCAATAAAAGTTCATCTGAAGGTTACAACGCCTAGTTGCCCAATCTGCTTATCAAGCAGAGCCAACAATACAATATACAAATGTGCTGTGAAAGGTTTTAAATAAAAAAATTAACTTCTACTGCACTTTATGGATATTACAGCTGAACTCCAGGCAAATGGCTAAATACACAGATGCAATGCATCTAACGGATTTGTATTTCTATGCATCCATTCCTGAGATTAACACAGCTCTGCCACACATAACAGCCCCGTCTGGCAAGGCAGGAGACCTCATATTGTTTCTCTACTATATTTAAAGGGGTTGTAAACCCTCGGGTTTTTCACCTTAATGCATTCTATGCATTAAAGTGGCTGTAAACCTGATTAATGAAATTTGAGCTGGGCACATCTATCTGCAGAGTTTTCTTATCTCTCTTCAAAGCATTGTGTCTCATAGCTCTGTCCTGCCCTGTTCCTCTGTTATCAGCCATCAACTTTTGACAAACTTTCCAGGACCCGGAGATAGAAGTGTGTGTCGGAGGAGGTTGCTATAAATAGATTAGCACACTGCTTGTCGTCTAACAGCTGAGCTCTGCATGTGTGGGGAGGGGGTATGTGCCTTTCCTCCAATCAGCTGTCTCACAGTGTCCAGCAATAACCCCTCCTAGAGGAAGTGAAAATAAGAATGTGCACTTTCTAAACAGTATATAAATGTGAAGACAGCATACATAGATGTAAAACTTATGTAGGGAGATTTTATTCATCTGAGGCTATTCACTTCACTGGATATATGGAGGGTTTACATCCACTTTAACCACGTGCCGACCGCCCGCCGTGGCATGATGGCGGCAAAGTGTTCAGATATAGCAAACCGCCGTCACTGTGTTCCGGGGAGCCAGGGAGCTGGTAGAGCAGACTCGATCTCCGCAGGCTCCCCCGCAGTGACAGAACGGAGGTCCGTGTATGTAAACACACGGATCTCCGTTCTGACGGGGGGGGGGAAGGAATGTGATCGCAGGCTTCCTGTATATGGGAACCCACAATCACTCTCCTCCCCCAGCCAGCCCAACCCCCATACAGTTACTAACACATAGGGAACACAGTTAACCCTTAGAGTGCCCCCCCAAGGTTAACCCCTTCCCTGCCAGTGACATTTACACGGTAATCAGTGCATTTTTATAGCACTGATCGCTGTATAAATGTCAATGGTCCCAAAAAGTGTCAAAATGGTCCGACATGTCCGCCGCAATATCGCAATACCGCTAAAAATCGCAGATTGCCGCCATTACTAGTAAAAAAGAAAAAAAAATTGTCAGTTAAAGTGACACAATGCCGAATCGCAAAAAGTGCTTTGGTCCTAAAGGGGGAAATCCTTCCGGGGCTGAAGTGGTTAAGGTGAAAAACCTCCTTTGGTGTAGCAGCCCCCCCCCCCCAAGCCCCCTTTTACTTACCTGAATCCTGTCTTTCAGCGCCGGGGACGAGCCCATCTGATCCAGCCGTTGTCTCAGGTCCTGATTGGATAGAGTTCTAGCACTGGCTCCCGCTGCGGTCAATCAAATCCAATGACGTGGGAGCCGGGGGGCGGGGTGGAGTCCTGCTGTCTGTGTCAGTGGACGCAGCAGCAGGACTCAGTAGCGCCCGCATGAGTGCCCACAGGGAAGCGCTTCCCAGTGGGGGGACTCGATGCGTGGAAGAGCGCCAAGAAGAGACCGCAGAAGAGGGGGATCGGGGCCACTCTGTGCAAAACCCTTGCACAGAGGAGGCAAGTATAACATGTTTGTTATTAAAAAAAAAAACAAAGCTTTACAATCACTTTAACCAGTTGCCGACCGACATGGTTCATTATCGCGAAACGCCGTCACCTGACGGCGGCCTCGAGAACGAGTAAATGCCAATGGTCTCAAAAAAGTGTCAAACTGGTCCGACATGTCCACTGCAATATCGCAGTCCCGATAAAAATCGCAGATCTCCGCCATTACTAGTAAAAAAAAAAAAAACCCATAAAATTCTCATCATTCGTAAACGCGGCAACTTTTGCGCAAACCAATCAAACGCCGATTGCGTTTTTTTTTTTCCAAAAATATGAGGAAGAATATAAATCGTCCAAAACCGATGAAAAAAAAATGTTTTTTTGTTTTTTTTTTGGATTTGTATGTTAGCAAAAAGTAAAAAATATTGTTTTTTTTTGCAAAATTGTTGCTCTTCTTTTGTTTATAGCGGTGATCAGAAATGACACAGAGGAGAACAAATACCACCAAAAGAAAGCTCTATTTGTGGGAAAAAAAGAACGCAAATTTCATTTGGGTACAACGTTGCAGGACCGCGCAATTGTCAGTTAAAGCGACGCAGTGCCGAATCGCAAGAAGTGGTCCTAAACTGGGAAATCCTTCCAGGGCTGAAGTGGTTAAGTAACACTTCATACAGCATTTTAACTCCAGCTGTAGCAAGAATGCAGCAAATTTCTGCAGCTGGAAATAGTTGCTGGCAGACAGTTGTGAGCCCAGCCTGTACAAAGCAATGACAGGCTGACAGTGGCTGCAGTTGTCTGTGGGTTTTAGCATGTAATCACATACTGAGTAATTATCAGCAGTTAGGGACGGATGATCAGGATGATCACTCGTGGATGCAAACAGCATTCATCTATCCCTAACCACAGGTAATCACTCCGTACGTGATTAACTGTCTGCAAACACACATGAATCCAGCTTTAGGAACCCATTGGGTTCTTGCTGCATCTGGGGTTAAAAAGTCATGTGATCAAGGTCACCTCTCAGCCCCAGCCTATGACTGGACAGAGAAGTAAAGCGTCAGACTAAACAAATCCCTGTCTCTTGACGAGTGCTACTTTAGTGTAATCTCTGAATATACCTGTCTGTGGTGACATTGTGTGTACAGACGTTTATTCTTAAATCATAATTGGTATTGCTAAAATTACGAGTTTTCTCCAGCTTGGTCCAAAAAGGGGGTGGTGCCACTGGGTTATCTGCTTAATTAACGCAGTAACAAATCGCTCTCAGGCTGCTGGCACCTAGATTGTGATCCCGCGAGCTGGAAAATCTTTGTGCAGGGTGCATCTGAGGGTGGTATTGTTACCCAAGTGACAGCATGGCGTGAGATTGGCCAATCCTTTGTCACAAGTTAGTGAGGAGGCCAGGGATCTGATACCTGCGTATGTCACATATTGTTTAAGTATTGATTAGCATACTCCCTGTAATCACATGAACTGATTGGATCGATGACCTTCCCCAGTCTCAGCTCAAATATACAGGGACTGCAAGAGGGTGATACAGGACAGACACAGATAGGTACACTGCTTCCACCAAATGAGTGACCTCACCGGTCTCAAGGTATAAGCTATATGTTACATGGATGACATCACTACTCACCAGATGTAGGTTAAATTTGAATGGTTTGACATCACCGCTCTCCAAATATATTTTAATGGTTTGACATCATCGCTCTCCAGATATAGGTTATATTTTACAGGAGTGATATAACCACTCTTAAGATATGTTATATTTTACATAAGTGACATCACCACTCTCCAAATATATTTTTTATACTCTTACCTGGGAAGAGCTGCTTGGTGGGGGCGCTAAGCTGCGCACTCTTCGACACTCTGTACGCCACATCTGGTCCCTTTGTTGATTTTCTGAATGCGCAGAATCCTGTTGATTTTTGGACTCCATCGGGTAAATTAGGAAAATCTAAAACCTTCAAAACATCTGCTGGTTCACCTGTGAGTGGAGGAATGCAATGACAACTGTTAATTTTTTGTACTTTCAAAATATCACAAAAATACATTTGTACGGTTGGAATTTAATATGAAGAAAAAGGATATTTAATTGGATTGTTAGACAAATCTGAAAACCCGGGGACTGTTTTTCTTTCAATTTCAAGTGTTGCTTACAGTCAGTGACAATGTGGTAGATGTATAAATGGGAAATAGACTGCACTTTGTAAATGCAGTTGCACTCTTTTTATCTAATTAAATACCAATGCAGTAAAGCTTTGCTTTGTAAAGAACACCCAATCGGTACAAGGAAATTAAAAAAAAAAAAAAAAAGCACTTTTGCTTGCACATGATTGGATGATGGAAATCAGTAGAGCTTCCCCTCATATACTAAGCCCTGAGAAAGATGAGCACAACTGCACTCACAAGGTGCAGTCTAGATCCCTTTAGTAAATCAATCCCAATGTGTGTGGAGTGCATTGTGTTTATATTGAGCTAATGGTTGGTGTGAAGTCCCCACGATGAAGCCAGTAGAGGATTCTCTAGATGTCTCAGACGTTATGACCAAGTTATATCCCTGGAGTTTGTAGACCTGGTGGCAGCCACAGAGATGAAAGCTGAGACACAAGCGTTAACCAGCACCTATTTAAGTGTCCTTTTCTATCTCCGTCCATCTATAACTCCTATAATAGTAACACAGTTCCACAAACCCATCCGAGAACAGGCGCCCTGTCTAAAATCCGTTCATAAAATTGTTAGTCTGCTCAGCTGAAACTAGTCATCTAGTAAATGAAATACTGGGGTGAATGCGCCTTATTTGTGGTCATTGGGAAATGATAGCGGTCAGTGGTTACTTACTGCATCTGAGAGGCGGAAGTTGCTCAAGGAACACCTAGCAATCTTGACGGGAACCCTTGGGTATCATGGAACACGATGAGAAAGGCTGCTTTAGTGGATACTGAACCCCCAACAGTTTCCTCTATCTCCTGGAGACTCTGTTGGTGAGATCTCGGCACTGAGTTCCCGGATCAACACACATTCTGTGGCCAATATGAAGGGGTTCCCACCATCCCTACTGAATCTTTCATTTGTTGTATGTAGCGCTTACCCCCGAAGGAGCCGCTTGATGTGTTGGATCCCCTGTTCCTGTGCCCACAACTCTACGAACAGCTCAACATACTCTAATACACCTGGCTGAGTGGGGAATGTTACCGCAGATATCTGTATATACAACTCAATGGCTCAAGGTGCATAGACACCAGAATTGTCACCGCAACTGGTTAATAGCACAAATGTATATTGTAACTTTGCAAACAAAGTAGGAATATACTGTAATGAATAAACTGTAAGAGAATTATAATGCACTTGTTAAACAGTCTACAGTAGTAATAATAATTAATGAGGAGCTCCAGTCCTTTTTGTGTTTATTAAAAGTCAGCTGCTACAAAAACTGGACTTTTAATTAAACACACACTCACCTGTCCCAGGATCCAAATGTGCTCACCCATCCATCACTTTCCTTGGTCTTCTCTTCTCGGCAGCGGCATTTTAACTGTGGGCACGTGGCTGCGAGAGCTTGCAGGTTCAGATCTGGGTGCCCGCTGCGCATTGTGAATGGCACTGTAGTCTTCTGGGACCTGTGATGTGTCCCAGAAGACTGAAGCGGAAGTGGGAGCGGGTTCCTGTCAAAACCAGGTACCCTCTCACACCCCCGTAAAAAACAGTGCCATTTGTTGAAGAGGAGGGGTGATGGAGGCCTTAAAGCGGAACTTCTCATTTTGAGTGAAGTGCTTCACCTTAAGCAATAGCAGTAATATGTTACAGCAACAATAATTGCTGGGGGGGGGGGGGCACGCAAGATATATATATATACACATATATACACACACACACATACAGTATATACAGTGGATATAAAAAGTCTACACATCCTGTTAAAATGTCACGTTTCTGTGATGTAAAAAAAATGAGACAAAAATTAATCATTTCAGAACTTTTTCCACCTTTAATGTGACATATAAACTGTACAACTAAGTTGAAATTCTGAATTCTGAACACAGCTACATCCCCAGTTATAAGAGGGTGTGCACACTTATGCAACCACATTATTTTAGTTTTTTTAGTTTTACTTCTCCCACCTAAAAGATTTCAGTTTGTTTTTCAACTGAGTTGTACAGTTTATAAGTCACATTAAAGGTGGAAAAAGTTCTCAAATGATTTATCTTTGTCTCTTTTTTTATATCACCAAAACCTGATATTTTAATAGGGGCATATAGACTTTTTATATCCACTGTATATGTCACAATAACACTTTGGCAGCCAGTAGTATGCTTCCCTATTTCTTCTGCTGGCCAGCTTGTTGGGGCCCAACCATTACGGATGCGCACTCATGGTAATGTCCCTTTGGGTAGTGGTGCAGTCACTGACAAAGTGTTCCTTACAGACAACTCTGTCCCTCTTTTATCAAGGTGCAGGGTTGGCCAGCATCCTCTCACCACTGTCAGCAGGGGGAAGCTCCTTCTGCTCGGTGACAAAGTGTACCCCGGTCAGTGTTCTCATCGCCCAGCTCCTCAATTAGGCACCAGGCTCAACCAGCATTCAGGACGTCCTCTGATGTTCTGGAAAGACTACGACTGTGTCCCTCTTTCACCTAGGTGCAGCAGTCCCTTTTCAGTTTTCCTTGCAAGATGTTTCTACCTCAGCCCAGGGAAGCTACAGCACATCCTTTCTTCGGGATAGTGACTCTGAGACAGAGACTGCAGTACAGGCAAAGTCTCTTTGGAAAGTACACCTCCCACAGTCGTCCCCCATGTCTCTAGCAGTAAGCAGTTTACATCTTCAGTGCACCCCCTAGTGGATGGAGGACGGCTTAACACTGGCTGCTCTAATTTCTGCAAGAGGAGTCTCTCCTGCATTTGTGCCTGGGTAAAAGCTCTTTTCCTGCAAGCGCTGCAGACTGGGTTACATTAATAATACAGAGAATGTTACAGGAGAAGCTGGAACACACAAAAGGTATGTAACACCAAACACTCCCAGCTGGACAGAAACAGAGGGAATTACAGCAGGGAGATTTTGGCTTAGAGCATTCAAGAATGAATCAGTCCATCAGTCTCTACCCATAAGTGAACATTCAGTTTTGGGCGGACTGACCATTAAATTGAAAAAACTGAAACACATTTAAGAGGCATTGTATCTCTTATTGTTAATGTCCAGATAATCATGAATGACTATCTCCTCTATTATTTAGTTGGATTGCATTGGTAGGACTGATACCGTGCAACAGCAGTATCCTTAGAGGAGGGGGCTAGTGGAAGATCCAAATATACAGAATGCAGCAAAGGCACAACAGCAGTGGTAACAGAGTCCAGAAATATAATTTATTAAGTGATTAGCAATAAAAAAAAATGGCAACACATTTTGGGGGCCTGCACACTTCCCCCTTCTTCAAGGCTTCAGAAAGGTATGACTTCAGCAGGGCCTGGACTCAAAGACAGCTCTAAATATTTATATACCGCTTATAAAGAAATATAGTGTCAGTACATTGTGCAGCTAAAAAATTGTCAGCATATTGTGCCATATGAAAGTGGTGTGGCGCCTTTGCTGTGTTCTGCATTTCTTAAACTGCAAAGGCTGGCTGAAAATTTCTAACCTAGCGAATTGACTTTACGATTTTCACAGGGCACCTTTATTTCACTTTTTTTTTTCTAAATAACACAGAAGGGATGATGAAGACTCATCAATGTGATCTCTTGCTCTAGTGGCTTTTGAGCTTATCGATCTCTGAATCTGTGTCCTGAGACAGACAAGTTTTCCCCATCAAAAAATTAGGCTCCGTTCACATCTTGGTGCTCGGAATTGCGAGCGGAATTGCCACGATTCTGCCTGCGATTCGAAATAGCGGCAAATCGCAGAGTGCCTGTGCATTCCCCGCATGTTCCCTGTCACTTTCAATAGCACCCCAAGCACGGGGCGATTTTCTCGGGATTTGTAAAATTGCGCAGATTCATGGAATGCCTATCGCCCCAAAGAAGTACAAGAGCTTCTTTTGGGCGACAGGTGTCCCACGATTTTGTTTGCATGATTTTAGTGCGATTTTTGCCGATACTCCAAGATGTGAACAGAGCTTTAAAGGGTAACCACTTTCGTGGGGGAAGAAAGCAGAAAATAAAGAAAAAATAATATAACGTATACAATTGCGACACAGGTCATATTGTAATTGAACGTTATTAAAAAAGACCTTTCCTTTTCAATCTGCAGCTCTGTAATTTTCTGCAATGCAATATGGCTACCTGGAGGTGTTCTGTACACAGAATGTGTACTGACCAACCCCCAGAAACAATTTCCTGCTTGTGTGGTTGGCTCACCAATTTTCCAATAAGTCTACACTAAGATACAAGTCAGATTTCAGGCATCCCCTGCAACAAAAATATTTTTGGTGAGATACTCAAAATAGGAACATGTCTAAAGGGGTGCAGGCCCAGCAGATTTCCTCATTAGAGCCCTGCAGGTGCACAGCTGATTGATGCTTATGAAACCACTCCAAGTAGACTCACTTTCCCACATGGATACAGACAAACACACAGGGTTTTGAATTCTGCAGAATAACAAAAGGTAGGAATCTGCAACAAAGTTTGTTAAACTCCTTGTAATGTGAATAGATCACCCAGAGGGGAATGTTTTTTTCTCAACAAAAGTGAAGTTACGCTTTCATGGTCTGCTTCACTTCCAAGACACAAATATGTAGCAGTAAATGGATGATTACTGAGCAGCACTGGTATCTTGGCTTCAATATCTAACAGGGCTCCATTTTTCTTCTACCATGTAGATATGTCCTGCTGGATGAATTGGCCCTACACTAGAATTGAGAAGGAATATATATACTGTATGGGGGATTTAAAATATCAGTTTGGGGTGTTGTTGGTTCATAGCAATACTTGTAAGTACTGGGATATATACATAGGTGTATAACAAAACAATTAGTAGAATAAGAACTTGGAGTTCTGAAAAAATAGCTACATGGGTGCTGCCATTACTATTTTGTCTTGAAGACAAAACTCTGGGCTGTCACTCTTATTCAACAGCAGACATGTTTTCTCCAGGATAGCACCCACTGAGTAATGAATGAAGGATGAGGATGATGGTCCTGTAACCTGTACTTTCAAAACAAGTCAGCAATTTTGTATCCCCCACCCACATTGATAAGTCTTCCCTGGACAACATAGGGTTCAGCTTCACTGTGAAATGTCACTTTTAGGTGGAGCTGCCTTTTATTTTAAATTTGCATTTACTCTGGCCTTTCCTCGCAACCGTTGCGCAGAAATGAAAACCTATCACCATGTTTGGGTAAGAAGAACTGATTGATTCTCTCACCCCAGCGACCGATTGTGGTGAAGAAGCTCAACAGTCAGACAGAGCGTAATGCAGACATACATAATACGGGGGAAATGTCAACCCAGGAACAGAAAATTAATACATCTCTGGCACTAAAAAGCTTGCCGTGACAACCGCAATTTGTTACAATCCTTGATGCGGAACAATGAGGCAGATTAGCACATCCATCAAGAATAAAACAGATTAGAGCAAGCAGCATATCTCTTAATTATCTCTAGAATAACTACATGTCACCCCAATGTTACTGCACTTTGTATTCTTTCCTTGTGGCTGTTTGGATTTCTCTTCCCAACCCTCATCACCTGAAGAGCAGTTCCTCCCTGGCCAGTTTATGAACATAGGAAAGACAAATGGCTTATTCAGTTTATCACTGCGACGGTGTGCAACAAGCAGTAATGAAGACAGATAGATTTCAATTAAAGTACAAGACACCCTCAAAAACTGTGTTTGTTCACAGCTTATTACTTTACATTGTGCTGACTCATGCAGAAACAGAGCAGAGAAGCTCCCATTGTATTATAGGATTTTCACCAAATGTATTTTGTATTACGACCAGGATCAGATAAGTGCAGGTGTAAAATCTGGCATTTCTGTACACGGTTTTGTAAATTAGAGGCATTATATCTAGAAAAGGTTGAAGTTTTATTTGCAAAATGAAAATGTCATTATGTTATGTGGCTATATACAAATAGATTTTAAAAGAGTAGTTCGTTAAGGTCAGTTTAAATTAAATTAGTTTGATGCAAATTATGATGCCTTTTTAAAGCTGCTTTTTTTGATGGAAACACTTGTACTTACAAACTTCCCTTCTAGGACATCCCACATATACACTATATTGCCAAAAGTATTGGGACGCCTGCCTTTACACGCACATGAACTTTAATGGCATCCCAGTCTTAGTCTGTAGGGTTCAATATTGAGTTGGCACACCCTTTGCAGCTATAACAGCTTCAACTTTTCTGGGAAGGCTGTCCACAAGGTTTAGGAGGGTGCCTGTGGGAATGTTTGACCATTCTTCCAGAAGCGCATTTGTGAAGTCAGGCACTGATTTTGGAGGAGAAGGTCTGACTCGCAGTGTAATTCATCCCAAAGGTGTTCTATTGGGTTGAGGTCAGGACTGTGTACCCAAACTTGCCCATCCATGTCTTTATGGACCAAACTGTTCCCAGAAAGTTGGGAGCATTAAATTGTCCAAAATGTCTTGTATGCTAAGACTTGGAACTAAGGGGCCAAGCCCAACCCCTGAAAAACAACCCCACACCATAATCCCCCCTCCCCCAAATGCTTTGGACCAGTGCACAAAGCAAGGTCCATAAAGACATGGATGAACAAGTTTGGGGTTGAGAAACTTGACTGGCATGCACAAAGTTCTGATCTCAACCTCATAACACCTTTGGGATGAATTAGAACAGAGACTGCAAGCCAGGCCTTCTTGTCCAACATCAGTGCCTGATCTAACAAATACACTTCTGGAAGAACAGTCAAACATTCCCATACACACACTCCTAAACCTTGTGAACAGCCTTCCCAGAAGAGTTGAAGCTGTTATAGCAGCAAAGGGTGGGCCAACTCAATATTGAACCCTACGGACTAGGACTGGAATGCCATTAAAGTTCATGTGCTTGTAAAGGCAGGTGTCCCAATACCTTTGACAATATATAGTGTATATATCTGTTCTACACTCACATCAAATAGCTAATTAAAGGGGATTCCCAGCCAATCAGCAATGACTACGACTTAATAAATTGGAGTTTGGTCCTCAGTGTGCGGCTTTCCAGCCTTATTTCTGCTTTCAATCAGCAATGGTGATGGTACTATGGGGAGTGGCAAATGTATAGGTTTTCCTATGAATGGAAATTAGAGACCCTTTTAAACCCATTGGTCAGCCTCTCTACTCCTCCCTGGCTTCACACCACTTTATTGAAAGCAATGACTGGAGTAAGGAGAAAGGCCTTGTGGAACAATATCTCATCATGGGCTGACACTCTGAAGGCTGAAATTTAAACCAACTGTTCCCACCAGAGATTTAACTTTGAAAATAGTTTTTTTTTTACACTGGCACAATGTGCATCAAACTGATCCTAGCCAGGACCTCTTTAAGTCAGTTTGTCTACCAACCTAGTATCATGAGTGATGGACTTGGAAAAACGATATTGACTTCCTTGGAAATGATCTGTCTTTCTAATGAGAGCAGACTGGAAGGGGATATCCAGTCTATCATGGGATTCGGGAGGCCTCTAGCCAGCACTGCATTAGACTTCTACAATGCGTTAGGATGTCCCAGTGGCTGGCTGCCAGGATCCCCACCGCCAGTTGTATCTCAGTGTCAGAAAACATTCAGAATGGTGTCACCGCATCAGCTGTCCTGGGGTTTGACAACAACCCAATGAGGGACATAAAGAGCAGCAAGGAAAAATGTGACCTGGGCTGTAAACAGAAATAGCTGCACTGAGACAGTGCTAAACGGTGGACAATGCTGGGGTTTCACTTATCAGGAATAGGGTATTAGTGCAGATCAGAGAAAAACAAGACTACAATGAAGTGAAAGATTCAAGCAAACCCCCTAAAGCCCTGCTAAGTACTATGTGTAAATGCAATCTATCCTTTACCAAAATAAAACACACAGAAACATACTTATAGTGTATCCTCAAGTCCTTTACTGCCAGGGACATGTGTACAAATTTGAATTTTAGGTACGGTATATTGTGTGGCCACACCACCTTAGCATGTCACAGCTGGACTGGGGAAAAAATATTGCCCATGATACAACCGGAGCCTCTATGCCCAGCACCTGCATGAGCTGAGCTGGCAGTTTGGTCAGCATAATGCAGTTTACAGAGTGGGTGCAGACACATCATCTATGAGGATATCAGGAACCAGGGCTGCATAAAAAGTATGTACCAATTGTAAGGAAACAAAGTAAAATTTGACTGCTTTGCATATAGCTCAGACACTTCCAGGAAAACACATAAAAAGATGACAGATGTTGCAGAAAATCTTGAGAAGCAGACCTGTCAGTCAATTAGTGATTGCATCATAAAAATCCTAAGAATATTATTCATCGATGCAGTGCCAGGTGTCACCAGGAACATCACAAGGCACACCTGATACAAGGTAAGATATTCTCTTTATTAATAAGACGAAGGGCTTTGCCATGTCACATCCTGACCCTCTGGCATTGGAAGCAGATCAAACTTCCCAAACAGAAGTCACTTTACAAGCTGATAAATGGGTCACACATTCACTGCCTGAACAGCTGTGCCTTATACAAGATACGCCCTAAAAATACAACTTTGATCTTCTTTCCTAGGAGCAGTGGGACAGAAATAGAGCATCTGGGGGAAGCTAAAAAGATCAAGAAGTCTATTCCTGAGACTGCGGCTCATCTACTCCCGAACTCCTCACACCACTGCAGAGGAATAGGCCACACAATACCTGAGCAAATGGATAAGCGGCTTAATTGTGACTTAAAGGACATGGCTACATGTCAGATTGCAGTGAACGGGGGGCAGGTTGATTTACCCACTAGCCGCTTACTTATCACAGGGATTCTGGCAGGGGAATTTTTCCAACTGGGTTCCCAACTCCACCCATCTGTTGTAGCTACAAAAGCAAAGAGCCTGTCTGCAGTCGGGGCACAGCACACATCCCTGTATGCAAGTACCGATTGGATAGGCTACATTCAGTGATGTCACCAGTTTCTACTGATTGGATTACATTCCCAGTAATGTCAATGGTTCTTAGTGATTGGATAGGTTACATTCATAGCGATGCCACCAGTTTCTACTGATTGGATTACATTCCCAGTAATGTCAGTGGTTCTTAGTGTTTGGATAGGTTACATTCATAGTGATGTCACTATTCCCTAGTCAATGGATAGGCTTTATTTTCAATGATGTCACCAGTCCTTACTGATAGGATAGGTTAGACTACATTTTCAGTGACATCACCAGAACTTAGTGATTGGATAGGTTACATTTTCAGTGAAGTCAGCAGTCCTTAGTGATTGGATAGGTTACATTTTCAGTGAAGTCAGCAGTCCTTAGTGATTGGATAGGTTACATTTTCAGTGATGTCACCACTCCCAAGTGAATGAATAATCAGCATTCTTGGCCATGTCTCTGGACTCTAGTGAATCGGTAGGCTACATGAAGTAATGGGAAGGTTTGCATTCACGCTGCAGTCACCCTGCTCACCATGGGGCCCTTGTGTATCAGCACAGCTGTGTGTTCATGTCTGTTGTATTGCATCTCCCTGGATGATATCACAGGGTCATTTGGGGATAACAGACATAAATCATCTATGACACATGTAATATACTAAATTTGTTTGGTGCTGTTAAATTTCCTAGAAGAGTGCCAAGCAATAAAGTGAATTTTATCCTTGTGTAACTCACTACTAACAATAAAAGAGTAAGACTATCATGTGCAGAAGCATGTATTATACACAGATAAAGAAAAAATTGTAATGTTTCCAATGATTATATTTTTCTGTATGTGTAGTAAAAAAAAAATTTAATTTGAGCAATTCCCTGGGGACAGTCTTCGGAATCTAGAATGAAGAACTTATTTTTTCAGCATGCTGGCAAATACAGTATCTTCTAATTAGGAGTCTACTGTGACAAGGGCAAAGGTGCCATTTACAAATGAATTAGCAATTACCATACCATCTAAAACAACCTGAACAATGACACACATGCACTTTCCAAAAAATATATAAGAGCTCTTTTCGTAAATCAGACATTTATCTCCAGTCCAAACCTCCCCAATACACACTATAAACCTGGCAGAAGATCCAACCCACCCCCAGTCTATGCAAAACTAAACATGCAGGCTGCACTTTCACAGAATTCTTTGCATCATATCACTGACAATTTAGAGACAAAAGCCATGTTATATTAGACAAATTAAAGAAGTATGCTACAGATTCATGTGCACAACCTCTCTCTGATTTACTAAACAATCAAATATTCCCTTTAAAATTTAAAGCTGAAAAATAAACATTTGCCCTGCAAAAATATTTGAACACTAATGCAGTGTGCATTGTGCGGCTGCTATTGTGTTGTGTAAGACCTCTACTTTCATCCCACTGTATAATTGGCTTTGAACGTCCGATGCTAAAACTTACAGTTCCTGCTGGAGTAGACAAATTGCAGAGGATCGCTCGCTCTACTGCTCATCCTTTTAGAAAACATCTGGCATTCTTTCAATGGATGTAAAGCATTCTGTGATCAGAGTGGGGGAGATTGCAATGTTCATCTGTACTTCCTCCAATCACAGAACGCCTTGCATTCATTGCAAAGAATGTACAGAGTGAATAAAAATATGAGTACAGTAAAACCTTGGATTGTGAGCATAATTCATTCCGGAAACATGCTAGTAATCTAAAGCATGTACTAAAATCTAGAGGTTGAAGGAGAGGAGGGATGCCATTCAAAGTGCTTAGCAGGCTCTCGTAGGCATCACTCCAGGTTCCATAGATACATTACACAGCACATTTTAGTAACGGGACTTTAGATATGCCTTAGGGGAGCCGACACAAAAATATAAAATTTTATTTTTAAACAAGTTAAAAGGTATAAATGTATAAAGAAGTGACAGTAATCATTGACGTTACATATCATATACATGGCTTGAGGTTAGTACAACATATTGTCTGAGCTAGGGTCTAAGCGTTTCACGGGGACACCCGCTTCTTCAGGAATCTAGGACTTTTATGATAAGAAAGACTATAACCGTATATGATAACACATGTAAATCCAAGCAACTACTTACTGTAGTAAAACCAGAGGGTATCCACTAAATCCACATGGAGAGTATGCCTACCGGCCCATGGGACAGTGGACCAAGTCCCTGCATATAGGGAATAGCCCTATTTTATTCAAAATTCACAGGGGCACTAAATGGATTTCAAAAGGGACTGATCCATAGGTACGGATGAAAAGAGCTTGTGTCCCAAACAGAACCTCCGCAAATGCTGGACTTTCTCTTGCCAGTAGCGTGTGTATGTCTCCTCTGCTCAGACAAGAGGGAAAGGAGACACATGCTATGGATCAGTCCCTTTGAAATCCATTTCTGGCCCCTGTAAATTTTGAATAAAATAGGGCTATTCCCTATATGCACTGTCCCATGGGCGGTAGGCACACTCTCCACGTGGATTTAGTGGATAACCTCTGTTTTTTTTACAGTAGTTGCTTGGATTTACATGTGTTATCATATACGTTTACAGTCTTTCATATGATAAATGTCCTAGAGTCCTGAAGAAGCGGGTGTCCCCACGAAATGCATAGACCATAGCTCGGACAATAGGTTGTACTTACCTCAAGCTATGTATATGATATGTAACGTCAATGATTTTGTTATTGTCACTGCGCGATACATTTATACCTTTTAACCTGTTTAAAAATAAAATTTTATATTTTTATATTATTTATATGTGTCAGCTCCCCTAAAGCATATCTGAAGTCCCGTTACTAAAATGCGCTGTGTAATGTATCTAGTAATCTAAAGCACTCGTATATCAAAGCAAATTTCCCCATAAGAGATAATGGAAGCTCGGATGATTCGTTAAACATTTATTCATAAGTCCTCCAGTTTATAGTCCATATAAGAAGATTATAGCAAGGTCGTATAACCATAAAATGTCCATCCACACATGGCAGCCTCCACAAAGGGATTATAAGCAAAATCCAGCAGGAGCCAAAGAGTATAAAAGAGAAGAGAGGAGCCTCTAAGTGTAGCAATGTGGTTACAATAATAATGAAGGTACAACATTTAGCAACTCACATAGTTGATGATTAAAAGAGGCATGTCTCATTGTTTTTGGCCAGAGTTTATCTTTAAAGTGTATTTAAAGATGAATGCCAGGTGTGGATATTTTATACATAGTTACATTAATCCAGCTTGGACCCATTTAACTATGTGTATACTATACCTGGCCGATGCCCCTGAAATCTGGAAATCACTGAAGTAGACATCACTATTCAAGTGATCTTCACTTGCCCCCAGGGTCCTGTGCCTAGTGCCTGACTTGCTGTACTCTGAACACAGGAGATCCCCATTTAGAGAATGCTTTACAAGACAGTGATGTCACACTCTCTACCTCATCCAATCAGAAAATGTTATGCATTCA
Source organism: Glandirana rugosa (assembly GCA_018402905.1). Lineage (NCBI taxonomy): Eukaryota > Metazoa > Chordata > Amphibia > Anura > Ranidae > Glandirana > Glandirana rugosa. The sequence continues at coordinate 248,460 of BLSH010248633.1, read as the reverse complement.
TTCAAAAAATGCAAAGCCTTCTCAAAATGTGCACAAGCCAAGCGGCCAACCTGTTGTGTTCAGGATGGAATGGAATGAAGCAAGTGGAGATCACTTAAGTAGAGCGATCTACTTCAGTGATTTCCAGCTTCCAGGGCCATCGGCCACGTATAGTATATACATATTTACATTGGTCCAAGCTGGACTAATATAACCATGTATAAAATATTCATACCTGGAATTCTTCTTTAATGTGTTTGTAAAGGCATAAAGTTTTTTACATTCTCTGCATTAAGGTGAAAAAACCTTCCATGATCTGCTCCCCGCAAATGCTTACCTGGGTCCGATCTCGGTCCAGGGCTGTAAGATTTTGGACAGAGTGGTAAATGGTTAGAACCTCTGTGAGGCTTGGACTGTCTGTGTCTCTGAAAGGGGGATCTCAAGATTTGTCTGGGTCGATCACTGTCACAAAGACTGAAAGTGAATGACAAACCCACACTTTGATTTGCCACCAGAACAGGAATAGAGGGAAAACTCTTCCAAAGGGGGCAAGTGTTTTACTGACAACACATTCCCTTCATCTTGGAGAGTAGTTCTCTCCCTTCCTGTTCTGTTTATGGGACATAGATGGAAAAAAGAAAAATGGAGAGTGTTTTTTCACCATTCCATATACCATAAAAAATGGAGCTACATCCATCACAGAAAATAAAATAGGTCACAAGTGAAATTTTGTCTTAACTTCCACGGAATGAAAAGAAGTCTGCTTTGTGCTGATATCCCCTCCCCCTATGACCTTTATTAATTCAGTTCTGACGACTTCCTTTCCATGTTCATCCATAAATGTTATGAAAAAAACCCTTGCAGATAAAGGCTATCCATTCAGCTCTTGGAGTTGGCAGCGGACTTGACCTAACCTCTTCTATCATTCCAACAACTGACAGGCTACTCATCTAGGGTCCAATTAACCAAAATCGTTACTGTATTCTATTTACTAAACTTTATCCAGAATTTATGGATAAGTGCCTCTCTGAACTTTTAAACTTTCTAAAGTAAACAGCGATAGGTTTCCTCAATCCTTACAAATAAAATTGAAAAGAAAAAGGCTAAAACGTTTAAACATAAAATATTTAGTAAAGATTCTGGGATGTGGGGGGAGTCACTGATGTGTGACACGGGACCCCCAAGTCACATCTGGAAAAGAGATCTTCTCCAGTAACAGGAGTTATCGGCCTCTCCTCTTGTTACAGTTTTGTTAATGAAGTATCCAGCGGATGGGGCACGCAGCCAAATCGCAGCCTGTGGGAGACATCTGGGGCCTCCCCACTAGAAAATGAATTCAATCCAAAGACAAAAGCCAATGTGAGCCTCTTCTCTGTCAGATCATACATCTCTAACATCACTCCCCCCTTTCCTGTCTTCTGAAACAGAACCTGGACCATCTCCAGCAGCCCTGGGGGGTTTATCAGATTACCTGCGGCCTAGTTTTTCTATAATTCCACTATAAATAAAATATTTTTTTATATATTTTTTTTTTTTTAAAGTGAAACAATTTCAACTTCCTCACTATATACATCAGACCTGACACATCAAGGGCACCCTGGCAGCAAGACTCAGCACAGCCAGTTCCTAAGTAATCATTGCATGCAAGGACTGCCAGTCACTAAATCAGCAGTGTACACAGCTTTCCATAGACCTGTAGTCCTGCTAACACTTATGCCATTTGTTGCTTTGTTTTTTTTTAATGTGCAAATTGTAACTGAGAAGGGTGCTATTTATTCATGTAAGGTCAAGGAACTACAAGCCCCAGCATGCCCGGCTATCCAGGAGATGGCAGAGTAAATGAGAGGCTGGGAAAGAACAAAAAAATGGCTATCAGCATTGTGTTAGACAGTCAACATTTTTCATCATTTGAACCATTCCATTCACTACATTTACTGGTGGTAATATCGCCTTATAACACTTGCCACTGCCTGTTAATTACTCCTATGGCTCAATTTTTAGTTTTTCTGCATGATCCTTTGTGATCTTCCCTTTTATGTCACTTTGAGGTTTGATACATAACCAGATACATAACAAACCCATTCTCAGCCACTGAATGCATGCATCTAACATACTGGGGGGGGATTTACTAAAACTGGTGCACACAGAATCCGGTGCAGCTGTCCATAGTAACCAATCAGCTTCTAACATCAGCATGTTCAATAAGGGCCCTTTCCAATAGGCTGTCAGTTTTTCAGGTGGACCTGATCAGACCTTGCAGTCTCCCCTATCCGATTCTGCCCACAAAATCCAGACGGATGTTGGTCCTATTTTCCATCCATCTGATGAATGAAAACTGACTGGCGGTCCGTTTCCACCTGATTTCCTCATAGATGAGAGCAAGACTGTGTCTGCACAGTGAACGGAGACGGACCTGTCATCTGCCTGCTCAGCGGGAATCAGCGGAGCGATCCCCCACTGAGCAAGCGGATTCCGCAAAACAGAGGCACCCGTGTGAAAGGCGCAGTGTTACTAAACTCACAACAGTATAATCCATCTGTATAAGCAGTAAAGCATGCTTGTTATACTCACTGTGGAACCTAAGGGATTAACCCTCTGCATTGTGTAAAAGGGCTGTTTGATCCTGTCTTCTCTGATCCTCCCCTTCTCCCAATGTCCCCAATCTATCTCCAGATAAGACAGAGCCTTCTGAGTCACTCTGCATATGCTCAGTTTGGTGTGTTTTGCTAGAGAGTTTTTTTGTTTGTTTTTTTAGTGGGAGGGTGCATATGATCAGCACAGGGCCAATCAGCACTGTCCAGACAGAGGATCAAGGGAGAATGAAAACTCCTCCTACAAGCTTTAAGAAGAGACTGATACAAGTCACAAGATTGCTATATACTGCTGAGAAAAGGTATTTATAAGTTTATATTTACTAAAATGATTGCATTTCCATGTTCTGTGTACTGTGGAGACCAGATATGGTGACTGCAGGGGCCTGGGTTTAGTAACACTTTGACAATAAAATCTGGAAGCTGATTGGTTACTATACACAGCTGCACCATATTCTGTGTGCACCAGTTTTAGTAAATCTCCCCCACTTTGTCCTTTACTGTATATGACCACTACTTCTCATTCAAGATTTGCTATACCTTGTGTCTTCATGTCCACCATGTCAGACTGTGAGCTATAATGAGCAGGACCCTCATACCTTATATTCTCTATTAAACTGTACACTGTAATGAGACGGTACATTAAACCTACACTTCTCAGATAGGCTGTAAGCTGTAATAATCAGAACATTCATACCTACTGTTCCCTTTTAAGACTGTAAATTGCAATGAGCAGAACCCTTATACCTCATGTTCCCAATTACACTGCATGCTGTAATGATTAAGACCCCTTAAACCTACAGTTCCCAGATAGATTGGAGGGTGCAATGAGCAGGACCCCCATGCCTCCATTTCCCTCTTAGATATAAGCTGTAATGAGAAAGACCATCATACCCTTTGTCCTCTATTAGTTGTAAGCTAGAATATATGATGTTTTTGGTTTTATACCGCTTTAAGCTGGCCATAGACTGTTTGTTTCTTTTTGCTCAGGCCAGCAGGCTGAATGAAAAAACACTGAACAAATTCCTCCATCCGTACAAGTGAGGTGGATGGATGAATACCCCGTCTGACAGTGGGACCCGAAGTCGTCTAAGTTCTCTGTTCAGCGGCTGCAGCTGCTGATCAATAAAAGTTTTCTAACTGTCCATTCAACAGAAATTGATCTAATGATTGACTTCTGCCAAACAGGGACGGCCACACACTGATTGAAATTCAGAAGGTCCCAGCTGAACTGGCTGATTTTCAATCTGTCTATGGCCAGCTTTAGTGTCAGTAGGATGCTTACAGGTAGGATCCCTAGTGCCGATGCCTCTTCTATTAATTGAAATCTTACTCCATTGATCACTCCCATCCCGCCACCATAATCTTCCAATGCAGCGGGGTTTAATAGAACTGTGGGAGCCATTACAGGCTCTCCATCAAGAGTGCCCGACTATGCCCTGTTCTTTCCGCACAGCTCCACCATTCATAGAAGCCTGCTACAGCTTGCCTTGCTTCTATGAATGGATGAGCTGGGTAAAGGGCGGGCATAGTCCGGCACTCTTGAGGAGAGCCTGTGACAGCTCCCACAGTTCTATTTACCCTTGCTGCATCAGTAAAGGGAGTATAGGGCAGGGGTGGGGGCTATCGATTGAGGAGGATTTCACCTAACAGAAGAGGCATCAGCACTAGGGACACATCCTACCGACTAAGTTATGACCACTCCACTGTGCTGATTTATTTTGTGTGTTTTTCTATTCTGACTAAACTTAGGGTTTAAAGTGGTTGTAAAGGCTGAAGGTTTTTTACCTTCATGCATTCTATTAAAGCCGCTTGCTATGGGGGCACTCAGCAAGGGGGGCAGGGCCCAGAGTGCCGGTTGGGAACCCCAGAAGAGGAGGATCAGAGCTGCTCTGTGCAAAACCATTACACGGAGCATGTAAGTATAACAGGTTTGTTATTTTTTTTTTAAATAAAAATATTTCCTTTACAGTCACTTTAAGTGTTGGGAATATGGCTGTCATATAGAAATATGATATAAGATAATGTGTAGAGAGGTAAAGGAAGTCACATATACTGCAATTCTACTTAGTCTTTCAAAAGAGCAATGACAAGTTTTTACATATCTGGCGTTTCATGTCAATTTAAGTTGTGTGACCCATGCAATCAATATCCGTGCTGTAAAATGTCAGCATTCATCGTGAGAAGTAAAATTAAAGTAATGCAATGCTAGGTACAAAAGTGTCAATATTCTCTTCGGTGAGGCTGCAGAAAGGTCATTGTTCAGCTCTTTGTGGGAAGTATTTGGCTAGAAAGGGCAGCACAGAGGGCAAGTGTGATGGTGAATGGCTACTGATTGCACAGCTGTCTCTCCAAAGCCTGCTCCTGGTTTTTTATTGTTAATTCGTTTCAATTGTCCCTCCTAATTGTATCTAGGGACATTTATAGCAGTGGCTTTAGGAAACTTTGTCCACATGTATAATCCATGCCACTCCATGTCAAATAGTCTGACCCTCCACCAAGCACTCAAGAAGATGTTTGCCTACTAGAAAATGATGAACACACAAGGTTAGGTCTATGTGTCCTCCTATATTGAGGGGCTTTACATTTTTTTGCATTTTGCACAACAACTCATGGGTGAAGCCATCCAACAAATCCCTCCTTGAGGCACCATCTCTTATATACAGATTACTACCATGCGTTTACTCAACCAGCTCAAAGGATGGAGGAATAAACAGAGACAAGACTGTGCCTTGTTGGGGACATATTAAACAATGTCATTAAACATAGGAAACTTTATTACATCCTTAAAAAAATAACATGCACCAAAAGTACGTTGCCATATCGTTTACATCGGTTTGCTTTGTTCGAGTTCTTAGAACATGGAGGCTGGACATACATGATCTGATAAAAGCTGATTAGCTGACAATGATCTGGTTGGAGAAAATGATTAAATAACACTTGGGAAATATCTTCGTGACTGCCAACTGATATTTCCCCTTTCTAAATAAAAAAGATCTTACTGTGTATGGGCCACATCTATTCTAATAGGCCGAGTCGGTCAAAGATTGGCAGGCAGGTTACCACCTGCCACTCACAGAGTTTGCTTTTTACCACCTAGCAAATAACACAATGCAGTTTTTTCTTGGGGCTGTATTTATCATAAGACACTTGTGGGCTGATGCCTAGAGCTCCGGGTAAGGGAGTGGGGGAAATCACCACCAAACCTCCAAATATACAAACTCTTATAGCTTTTTACTTATGGTTTCCCTTTTCTAACCTCTGGACATACGTGGCTAAATTCAGCAAAAGAACTGTTGTGGAAAGGTTGTAGGGGGTGAGAAAGGGTGTAGGGGGTGAGAAGAAGAGTCTGAAGACTCTCTAAAAGTTCAGGAAATATGTTGTATGTAACCATCTCTTTTCAATTGTTTGGTGGTCTGCACAGTGGCATGCTACCTCCAATAGTGTGTTCTAGAAATACATTTTTTAAAATATAATTACAATATGCAAGAGACAGAGCTAATAAAAAAGGACATCATGACATCATCATTTAGTGCCTAAGCTAACATGATAGCCAAATACAGCCCTGCCCATCCCCAAGAAGTGGTGTAAACCCATCTGTAGCAGACAATAATAGCCTACCCTATACCATCCTCACTAGTAATTCAGTAAATGTGATAACTGGATAGTGAGATTTAGAACCAGCATTAAGAAGTACATACTGTAAAAAGCCTGCACAGGAGATATGGCAGCATACTAAACAATTTCTGGCCAAACCCATTGAAGCAAAACACATTCTAGAATAATAATTCACAGAAAAGCTGTTTGCGGAAGGATTGTTAAACCTTCAAACCTGCTGCATGGATAAAGAATACCATAAACAATACACAGATGCAGTGAAGATTTATTCTCTCATGTGTCTATACATCTATATGTAGATTTTTTCACTGATCTAAATGTGGCGTTTACTAATATTTACATGCCTGTAAGTACATGACCATTGAAAGCAATGGTCTGCATTCAGATCAGTAAAAAATAATGTGGTGTTTTTGCCATCTATGTGCAACAGCTCTAACAGTCAACCAATTCTAGTAACATTTGTTTGAAAAGAAATCATTTATTTTATCTATCCCTAGACATGGCTCATCTGCCTTAAAACGAAAGAATTGTAGCAGGCCATGTCGTTGTGCCATGCTCTGATCACACAGGATGATGAAGGTTGATGTTCTTGAAACCCTTTATTGCCTCCATGCACACCGGTCCTCCCCAGAGCCAAGAAACAGTCCTAAAAGTCTATATTAAGATATTTCAGTAATGAATCATTTCATTCCCCCAGGGATCACAAAAAGCAATATTCCCATCACAAACAAAAGAATGCATTCTAATAAACCCACAGGATGAGAATTCTTCAGAGGGGAGAGAGAAGCACCAGTCATAGCTCCAAGGGTGAGGATGGAGGAGGAGAAGGCACCAGCAGCATTATTACAATATTCCAAGTATTGTTTTTTCTACCCATTATATTCCACAGCTAATGAAGAGAGCTTTGTGACTGGAGCGGAGCTGGAAGAGCACTGTTAGGAAGCCTCAGAAGAAGCATTCTATCTTTGATGGAATATAGGTGCCGTCACTACTAAGACTGCTTTCACACTGCTCCATTGCAAAAACATGGTAAAAAAATGCATGTGAGTTTTTGCCGTGTTTCTGTTTGCACCTGTGAAAAAGTTGGCACGCAACTTCAAAAACACACCAAAAACCCAACCACGGGTGCATTTTTTTTAAATGCGTTTTCCATTCATCTCAATGGGAATGTTTTTTTTTTTGGTGCACAAATATGCAGCATGCAGGACTTTCAAAAACACAACTGACCCACAACTGACCAGTGTGAAGAGCTCCATAGCATTTAATGGTCATGCATTTTTCTTCAGCTTTTGGGAAGGCAAAAGGAGAAAAAAAACTGATCAGTATGGAAGGGATCTAATTTGTTTTAAAAGTTTTTTTTCCAAGGTCATTCTGATCTTGGTTTTGTTCCCAATCAGGCCACTGACCTAGAGGCCAGGGGTCCAACACTTCTCTGGCTGAAAGCTTGTTCCAAGTCAGGGACTCACTGAGGGCCTGGTTCACATCTATGTGGGTTGTTGCAGGTGTGGAAATCACAGCGAAACCCGCAGTCAAATGCATTGCTGTTTAGGCTGGGTTCACACTATCCGACAAAAAAAACGGCCCTACTTTGATCCTACACTGCTGTGCGATTTACGGTCCTACATAGGGTCAAAGTCGGACCGTTTGTCTGTGAACAGGGATCCGACTTTGATCCCGACAATGCCAGGCACTTTGTGCTCTGGGGATCTTGAAGGGGAACTCCACGCCAAATTAAAAAAAAAAAAAAAAACTGGCATGGGTTCCCCCTCCAGGAGAATACCAGGCCCTTTGGTCTGGTACGGATTTTAAGGGGAACCCCATGCCAAAAAAAACAGCGTGGGGTCCCCCCAAAATCCATACCAGACCCTTATCCGAGCACGCAGCCCGGCAGGCCAGGAAAGGGGGTGGGGACGAGCGAGCGGTCCCCTCCCTCCTGGACCATACCAGGCCGCGTGTCCTCAACATGGGGAGTATGGGTGCTTTGGGGCAGGGGGGGCTCTGCGCCCCCCACCCCAAAGCACCTTGTCCCCATGTTGATGAGGACAAGGGCCTCTTCCCGACAACCCTGGCCGGTGGTTGTCGGGGTCTGCGGGCGGGGACTCATCGGAATCTGGAAGCCCCCTTAAACAAGGGGGCCCCCAGATGCCGGCCCCCCACCCTATGTAAATGAGTATGGGGTACATCGTACCCCTACCCATTTACCTGGAAAGAAATATGTACACAAAAAAACCACACAGCTTTTTAAAATATTTTATTAAATCTGCTCCGCTGGTCTTCTCCCCTCTGTGGTGTCTTCTTTTCTTCGGCTCTTTTGCGGGGTCTTTCATCTTCTGAGGGGTCTTTTCTTCTCCTCTGCGGCGTCTTCTGCTCTTTTGTCGGTCTTCTCCGCTGTCCTCTTCCCTCCAGATTCCGATGAGTCCCCGCCCGCAGACCCCGACAACCACCGGCCAGGGTTGTCGGGAAGAGGCCCTTGTCCTCATCAACATGGGGACAAGGTGCTTTGGGGTGGGGGGCGCAGAGCCCCCCCTGCCCCACAGCACCCATACTCTCCATGTTGAGGGCACGCGGCCTGGTATGGTCCAGGAGGGAGGGGGCCGCTCGCTCGTCCCCACCCCCTTTCCTGGCCTGCCGGGTTGCGTGCTCGGATAAGGGTCTGGTATGGATTTTGGGGGGACCCCACGCTGTTTTTCGGCGTGGGGGTTCCCCTTAAAACCCGTACCAGACCAAAGGGCCTGGTATGCTCTTGGAGGGGGACCCCATGCCAGTTTTTTCTTTAAAAATATGGTGTGGAGTTCCCCTTCAAGATCCCCAGAGCACAAGTCGCATGCCAAAGTCAGATCAGTGAAGACACCGATACGACTTTGATCCGACTTCAATGCCTTTCAATGGGCTGAAGTAGGATCAAAGTTGGACAAAAGTAGTACAGGAACCTTTTTCAAAGTCGGTCCGACTTTGAAAAACACATGTCGGAGCAGTTAAGACGGCTCTCATAGGGAATCATTGTTTTTGTGACGTAATGCAACTTGTGCTCTTCATGTCGGTCCGAGAATCGGACTAGTGTGAACCCAGCCTTAAAAACAAGCTGGGCTGCCATTTATTCTTAATGGCACCCCCACACATCTAAAAATGTAGAGCATTTGCAGGTGCGTGAACCACACTTTTGCACCATGCTATTTCCCAGATGCTGCATTTTTAAAGTGCTGCATGCACCTTTTTTTTTTGTAGGAAACGCAGGCTGCAAACCTGCATATACGTGAACTAGGCCTAATAGTGTAGCAGAAAATGACAGCTCTGGAATCTGACGCTAAAAACAATGAATGTGATCAGCTGAACTTTAGGCATAAATACTTTAATTTAGCTTTAACAGCCACAAAGCGTCATAAACCACTTTATATGTAGCAAAAAAAAAAAAAAATTGCAAATACCTAGTAATAACTTTGTAAAAGTAGTAGTGGATATCAACACTGTGCTGTACATAGCCTACACAGAGAGCAGAGCTTGGAGAGGAACCCAGAAGCTCCACCCACTCTAGACCAATTGCAGGGAATTACAGAAGGAGGGTGGATACAAGACCAGTCACCCTGCACAAGCAGACCGAGCAGCACTCTTTAGTACAGGAATCTCCTGCACTAAGGTAAAGTTTCATGTTGGAAAACTGCCCAGATTTGAAAGAAATACACAAATCACACATATTTGTTACCAGTACAGAATAAGAAAACAAAATCAGTATATGTCAGAATTAGAGAACGCCACCCCTATTCATGGGTAGCCTCACCCGGCTGATCTTTGTTGTTAAGTTAATGGATTCAAACTGCCAGGTTGGATTTTGTTACTAAGCACAAGGGAAGAGGAGCCTCTAAGTACAATATTAAAAACACTCTTTATTGGCAAATGCCGATAAAACACTCACAGGATAAAGGAAGAGCACATGATATAGTAAGTCTCCAGTATATAATAAAACAAAATAGCGGCGCTTCAATATATAAAACAACAATAGATTTCCCAGGTAATATTGATCAGTCTCAGAGATGGTTTAGGCATATATCAATAACATAGCAAGCCCTATATAGTCCAATGACAGTTCATAGGAGTATTCCAAAGGCATAGATAGCAAAAACTTCACTTCCAATAGCATAGGCACCCAGTGAGAAAGATGTATGTAGGTTAAGCTGGCCTGGCACTAGAAGAATTTTGTTTGAAATTTTTAATTTTAAGAATGTTCGATTTTTTAATCATTATTGGGGGTCTAATCAACTTTTGTTTTCCACAGTGATGAGAAAATTCAAAGGGGGAATGGAAAATTTTTCTGGTACAAATGGATTTCTCAAGCTGGCCATAAATGGAGCGATTTTCTTTCCTGCAACCATGGGTTGCAAGAAAGAAAATCACTCCAATCCCCCATCAACACAGTCAGTGTTGATGGGGGATCCCTCCCGTAGAGCTATTGTGTTCTCCCAGCAGGAACGGCTTCCCCTGCCCCCCACCCTGCCGGGAGAACACAGTGATTATTGCTAGCAGATATAATAATCACATGTAAAATCTGACAGGCTGATTGTACTCAAGTTGATTGATCAACTTAGATACATTCAGCCTGCCCATACACGGTTCGAATCTCGGCTGGTTCCTGCTGATTCAGCTGAGAAGCAAACTGTCTAGCTTAATTGTCACGCGGGAAAGGATTTGTTCCAAAATCCAATGTTAATTAAATAACAAGTTATAAATGAAATTTTGAAGCACTTTTAAAACGACATTCTTCAAGTCATGGAACATAATGAGAATTTTCATACGAATGTTCATATGAGCAATCTTTCGAAAATCGAGTGTATGGCCAGCTTTATTCTCATAGAATCTACTGCACCAATGAGGACATCTGCTGTGATGTACACACTGCAGAAGAATAGAGTCTCCCATTAAAAAGGTTTACCTGGGAAGTGTAGTAATACAGCAGCAGTAAAGTGCTGCATGCAGATTTGGTAGATACACACACGTCAGTGCCCGTTCACATAGGGGCGACTTGCGATCCGACTTGAGTGTCCTCAAGTTGCCCTAAGTCGCTTGACATTTGAAATCCCATTGAAATGAATGGGAGACGTCTTAATATACACGACTGAAGTCGCTCCGACTTCAAGGCGACTTCTGAAAAGGTTCCTGTACTACTTCTAGGCGACTTCTGTCCGACTTGTGCCCATAGGATTCAATAGAAGTCGCCTCCAAGTCAGATCCCCATCTACATGGAAGTGACTTTACAGTTAAAAGAATAGAATTTATTTTTAGGCAGCCCCCTCCCTTCCTTCTCTGATTGGTCAAGGCAAAGTCGCCTGGCAAAAGTCGTGTTGTAAAGTCGCCTGAGGTTTTTGAAGTCGTGCTGGAAGTCGCGCTGAAGTCGCCTTGCGAAATTGCGCCAAAGTCGGGTCGCCCCTATGTGAATGCAGGCTAACACTGGAGGGTATTAGATCTCAGGGTGCGTGGTACATTACAAACACAATGAAGCGCCACCAGCAGAGAAGCTATTATAGAACAGAAGACAGCATTAGAATGAGCCATACCTAGCAAGAATTTTCTTGTAATGTAAGGCTACTAGCACGCATGCATGACTGCTCTTGTGACATGTGCCGAGCCCCTTAGGGCACATATTTAATCACATTTTTTTAATAATGAAAAATCCGTCACCTATCGCTTGGAAATAATCCCACAGTCTCAGGTCTAAACATGCCAAAATGTTCAGCATGTAGACATGGGTCTCCACCCTTCCCTGACTGCAGTGAACACAATGATCAAATCACTTGTATGGCCAAGGCAGAGCTAAGTTCATTAGAATTACTGCGCTTTACGCAATACTTCAGCTAATTGCACTGGTATATAACTTTAAAGTGAGCGCTAGGTGCTATAAACTATGATGCCTAGGTGTTGAAAATCTCACATGAAAACTGATCTGTGCAACATTATGCTATGATAAACTCTTTACACAATGCAAACAATAAGGCCTCATACACATGGGCGTTATTAGCGTTGCATTTTTGAGCTGTTTTTACAGCTTAAGAACGCCATACCATGTTATTCCATGGCCTCATATACATGTTGACATTTTTGAGCTGTAGATGGCATTGGCGTTCATTAGCGCCGTAGCAACATTAACCACCGCTTTTAGGGCCGGCGTTTTCTGTTTTAAATTGTCCAAAAATAGCCTTTTCAAACAAAACGCGACTTAGCGCTGATGCTCAATAACGCGCATTAACGCCAATACAAAACGCTGATCAGGTCCCGACGTTACAGCTTGTTTTTTCAAAACGCCCGTGTAGATGAGGCCATGTGACCCCACGTGGTTCAAATTAGAATTAAAGTGCTTAAAGTAGTATTAACTTCTAATGACATTTAATGTACAGAAAGCTGTGCCAATGTGAGTGGATATCTATGTGTTTTTTGTGGACATATTATCTATAATAAAAGCGTGTTGCTCTATGATCTTGTCGGTTTTGGTTTACTTCTGTCTATGAGGAAACGTGGAGCAAGATAGCTCAGAAACTGGTTTCACCACTACTTACCTCCAGATCCCCCCAAAAAAACACTACTAGACCCACCTAACATTTGGCCTAGGGATCTGGTGAATTATAATCACACGGAGGGGGTTGCACAAGCCAATACCACATCTGCATGGAGTGTGCAGAGCATGCTTGACATACGTTTTCATGCTTGACATACGTTTTCATATATGGACTTTGGGCAGTAATTAAGAACTTTTTAATGTTTATGCACTTTATTTAAGAAGGTTTAATACAGCTTTCTGTACGTTAAATTAATGCCCAAAAGTCCATATATGAAAACTGAGCTATCTTGCTCCACGTTTCCTCATAGACAGAAGTAAACCAAAACCGACAAGATCATAGAGCAACACGCTTTTATTATAGATAATATGTCCACAAAAAACACAGATATCCACTCACATTGGCACAAGCCAATACCACATCTGCATGGAGTGTGAAGAGCATGTTTGACATCAGTTTTCATATATAGACTTTGGGCACTAATGATGAACTTTTTAATGTTTATGCACGCTATTTAAGGAGGTTAATACAACTTTGTGAAACCATGTTTATTGTTTGCACTGTGTGTACAGTGGGTACGGAAAGTATTCAGACCCCCTTAAATGTTTCACTCTTTGTTATATTGCAGCCATTTGCTAAAATCATTTAAGTTCATTTTTTTCCCTCATTAATGTACACACAGCACCCCATATTGACAGAAAAACACAGAATTGTTGACATTTTTGCAGATTTATTAAAAAAGAAAAACTGAAATATCACATGGTCCTAAGTATTCAGACCCTTTGCTCAGTATTTAGTAGAAGCCCCCTTTTGATCTAATACAGCCATGAGTCTTTTTGGGAAAGATGCAACAAGTTTTTCACACCTGGATTTGGGGATCCTCTGCCATTCCTCATTGCAGATCCTCTCCAGTCCTGTCAGGTTGGATGGTGAACGTTGGTGGACAGCCATTTTTAGGTCTCTCCAGAGATGCT
>BLSH010248633.1:211487-234746 GCA_018402905.1 Glandirana rugosa | reverse complement strand
ATTTCTGGGGTTTTTATTTTTTACTAGTAATGGCGGCGATCTGCGATTTTTAGTGGTACTGCGATATTGGGGCGGACATGTCGGACATTTTTGACACTTTTTTGGGACCAAGGACATTTATTCAGCCATCATTAATTTAAATGTCCACTGATTACTGTATAAATGTCATTGGCAGTGAAGGGGTTAACCTGGGGGGGGGGGAGAGCTAGGGGTTAACTGTGTTCCCTGGGTGTGTTCTTACTGTGGGGGGGTTGGGCTAACATGGGCATGAGAGATCTAACTGATCCCAGTGACAGGGATCAGTAGATCTCTCATGCCCCACTGACAGAGCGGGGAACCGCCGTGTTTACATCGGCGGTTCCCCGTTCTTTTCCCTGTAGCCGCTCATCGCGGCTCGCCGGCGGACATCGGGTCCACCCGAGCCGCGGGCACACTCCTCAGGAGTGCGTTAATTTACGGCGATTCGCGCAGGGCTCCCCCACTGCCGCCGTAAAAAGACGGCGCGCGGTGGGGAACCGGTTAAAGTGAGCGCTAGGTGCTATAAACTATGATGCCTAGGTGTTGAAAATCTCACATGAAAACTGATCTGTGCAACATTATGCTATGATAAGCTCTTTACACAATGCAAACAATAAGGCCTCATACACATGGGCGTTATTAACGTCGCATTTTTGAGCTGTTTTTACAGCTTAAGAACGCCATACCATGTTATTCTATGGCCTCATATACATGTTGACATTTTTGAGCTGTAAATAGCATCGGCATTCTTAAGCTGCAAATCTAACAAAGGATCAGAGCGTTACAAAGCTGCAGCGTTAGAAAGCTTTTGACGATGAGCCGGCAAAACGCTCAATAACACACATTAGCGCCGTAGCAACATTAACCACCGCTTTTAGCGCCGGCGTGTTCTGTTTTAAATTGTCCAAAAATAGCCTTTTCAAACAAAACGCAACTTAGCGCTGATGCTCAATAACGCGCATTAACGCCAATACAAAACGCTGATCAGGTTCCGACGTTACAGCTTGTTTTTTCAAAACGGCCGTGTAGATGAGGCCATGTGACCCCATGTGGTTCAAATTAGAATTAAAGTGCATAAAGTTGTATTAACTTTTAATGACATTTAACGTACAGAAAGCTGTGCCAATGTGAGTGGATATCTATGTGTTTTTTGTGGACATATTATCTATAATAAAAGCGTGTTGCTCTATGATCTTGTCGGTTTTGGTTTACTTCTGTCTATGAGGAAACGTGGAGCAAGATAGCTCAGAAACTGGTTTCGCCACTACTTACCTCCAGATCCCCCCAAAAAAACACTACTAGACCCACCTAACATTTGGCCTAGGGATCTGGTAAATTATAATCACAAAGGGGGGGGGTTGCACAAGCCAATACCACATCTGCATGGAGTGTGCAGAGCATGCTTGACATACGTTTTCATGCTTGACATACGTTTTCATATATGGACTTTGGGCAGTAATTAAGAACTTTTTAATGTTTATGCACTTTATTTAAGAAGGTTTAATACAGCTTTCTGTACTTTAAACGTCCATATATGAAAACTGAGCTATCTTGCTCCACGTTTCCTCATAGACAGAAGTAAACCAAAACCGACAAGATCATAGAGCAACACGCTTTTATTATAGATAATATGTCCACAAAAAACACAGATATCCACTCACATTGGCACAAGCCAATACCACATCTGCATGGAGTGTGAAGAGCATGTTTGACATCAGTTTTCATATATAGACTTTGGGCACTAATGATGAACTTTTTAATGTTTATGCACGCTATTTAAGGAGGTTAATACAACTTTGTGCACTTTAATTGTCATTGAAACCATGTTTATTGTTTGCACTGTGTGTACAGTGGGTACGGAAAGTATTCAGACCCCCTTAAATGTTTCACTCTTTGTTATATTGCAGCCATTTGCTAAAATCATTTAAGTTCATTTTTTTCCCTCATTAATGTACACACAGCACTCCATATTGACAGAAAAACACATAATTGTTGACATTTTTGCAGATTTATTAAAAAAGAAAAACTGAAATATCACATGGTCCTAAGTATTCAGACCCTTTGCTCAGTATTTAGTAGAAGCACCCTTTTGATCTAGTCTTTTTGGGAAAGATGCAACAAGTTTTTCACACCTGGATTTGGGGATCCTCTGCCATTCCTCCTTGCAGATCCTCTCCAGTCCTGTCAGGTTGGATGGTGAACGTTGGTGGACAGCAATTTTTAGGTCTCTCCAGAGATGCTCAATTGGGTTTAAGTCAGGGCTCTGGCTGGGCCATTCAAGAACAGTCACGGAGTTGTTGTGAAGCCACTCCTTCGTTATTTTAGCTGCGTGCTTAGGGTCATTGTCTTGTTGGAAGGTAAACCTTCGGCCCAGTCTGAGGTCCTGAGCACTCTGGAGAAGTTTTCGTCCAGGACATCCCTGTACTTAGCCACATTCATCTTTCCCTCGATTGCAACCAGTCGTCCTGTCCCTGCAGCTGAAAAACACCCCCACAGCATGATGCTGCCACCACCATGCTTCACTGTTGGGACTGTATTGGACAGGAGATGAGCAGCCCTTGTGACCAAGTCGGAAGTGATGAAACGCATCAGGGGCGGGGCCACACGGCGACCGAGGCTGAGCAGACTGGACCCGAAGTGACGCCGTGGTTGGAGTGAGCACGGATGGGACTGGTCCGTTCGTTTATGTACCTGAGTTTGGATCTCCATTTGTTCGTTGTTATCAATGACTGTATGGAGCCTTTACCATGTAAGCGCATATATTTTATTATTAAAGCCGATTTTATTTAAGTGATACACTATGAGCGGTCATCTCTGCTTTTCTCCACATGAACTGCTGTATTGGAGTGTTTGAGCCATTGATGTGAGGGATCCTGGTGGTGATCGGAGGATTTGGAATATATGCTGATTAACCCTAGGATTTCTGGTGAGCCTCAGTATGTGCACAATTTACACATGGTGACACCGGTGGAGGATGTTATTTCCAGCCTTGATGAAATATGAGTCTGGAGACACTTGATTGAACTTTATTAGAAACAGTTTTTTTCCGTCACACGGAGCGCTGCTCACGGCTTTGGACTATATGAGCACTTGCACTTTATGTACTTTATATATTTTTTATTTTACTTATTTACACTGGAATTATCTTTGATTTAAATGCGCTGCTGAAAACACTATTTATTAGTTTTCCACTTTTATGCAATTATTTACTTTAAGCAGCAGCACTTTTTCGATTACTAGAGGTTTTGTGTTTTTTGCATAAGGTTTAGAGCATATATAATTTGAGCGCGGTGTTTTGTTGTATTTAGGTGATGAGCAGTGCCTGGTTTTCTCCACACATACCTTTAGAATTAAGGCCAAAAAGTTCTATCTTGGTCTCATCAGACCAGAGAATCTTATTTTTCACCATCTTGGAGTCCTTCAGGTGTTTTTTTAGCAAACTCCATGCGGGCTTTCATGTGTCTTGCACTGAGGAGAGGCTTCCGTCGGGCCACTCTGCCATAAAGCCCCGACTGGTGGATGGCTGCAGTGATGGTTGACTTTCTACAACTTTCTCCCATCCCCCGACTGCATCTCTGGAGCTCAGCCACAGTGATCTTTGGGTTCTTCTTTACCTCTCTCACCAGGGCTCTTCTCCCCCGTTAGCTCAGTTTGGCCAGACGGCCAGCTCTAGGAAGGGTTCTGGTCATCCTAAACATCTTCTATTTAAGGATTATGGAGGCCACTGTGCTCTTAGGAACCTTAAGTGCCGCAGAAATTTTTTTGTAACCTTGGCCAGATCTGTGCCTTGCCACAATTCTGTCTCTGAGCTCTTCAGGCAGTTCCTTTGACCTCATGATTCTCATTTGCTCTGACATGCACTGTGAGCTGTAAGGTCTTATATAGACAGGTGTGGGACTTTCCTAATCAAGGCCAATCAGTATAATCAAACACAGCTGGACTCAAATGAAGGTGTAGAACCATCTCAAGGATGATCAGAAGAAATGGACAGCACCTGAGTTAAATATATGAGTGTCACAGCAAAGGGTCTGAATACTTAGGACCATGTGATATTTCAGTTTTTCTTTTTTAATAAATCTGCAAAAATGTCAACAATTCTGTGTTTTTCTGTCAATATGGGGTGCTGTGTGTACATTCATGAGGAAAATAAAGGAACTTAAAAATTATTTGAGCAAATGGCTGCAATATAACAAAGAGTGAAAAATTGAATGGGGTCTGAATACTTTCCGTACCCACTGTAAGAGCTTATCATAGCATAACGTTGCACAGATCAATTTTTATGTGAGATTTTCAACACCTAGGCATCATAGTTGTTTATAGCACCTAGCGCTCACTTTAAAGTTATATACCATTCGTTAGTACTGTGTATAAGTTACACAGGAAATGTGTAGCGCAGCAAGGGTGACACCACAAGTATTTTTACATATAGGAGTACCTGTGGCGCAGTATACAGATTTGTTTTGCTTTTGCTAATTGAATTGCTCTGGATATTTGATTAGTCAAAAATACAAAAAAAAAACACATACTGATGGCCAAAATGAGGTGGAGGCTCATATGACATGCATAATGCTTCTGCAGAACAAACCGTTCTTCTTTGTTACAAGATTGCAGCCCCTGTGACAGATTCTTCCTTTGATACAGGCAGGTCTACAGAAAAGCCCAGCAGATTGAAATTCGGGTGGTTCAGCAGGGACCGGCTGAATTTTGGTCATCCCTTGCTCGACATAAGTCAATTATTTGATTGACCTCTGTCAGAGGAACATACTGAAAAACTTTTGTCAATCGGCAGGTTCCACTGTCAGAATACAATGTTTTGGCATCCACCTTGTTTGTGTGGAATCTGTTGATTTGTGGCTAAAAAAACAAAAATTGGTATGTATGGTCAGCTATTCCTCCCACCAGGCACTATTCCTCCCACCAACATTAATAGTGGGGCATAATTTCTGCATGTGACACATTCCTCCCATTAATGATTCCTTCCACTGACAGCAACGATGGGGCATGATTCCTCTGATTAACAATGACAGTGCACTATTCCTCCCACTAACACCAATAATGGGCACTATTCCTCCCACTAACTCCAATAATGGGCACTATTCCTCCCACCAACATTAATAGTGGGGTATAATTTCTGCCACTGACACCAACAATGGCGCAATATCCCTCTGACGGACACCAACAGTGGGGCACTATTCCTCCTATTGACACCAACAACACGGCATGATTCCTTCCACTGACACCAATGATGGGGCATGATTCCTGCAACTGACACCAACGATGGGGCACTATTCCTCTCGTTAACAACAATGACAGGGCTCTGTCCCTTCCACTGACGCCAACGACAGGGCACAAGTCTTCTCACTGACACCAATGACAGGGTGCTATTTCTCCCACTAACACCAATAATGAGCACTATTCCTCCCACTGACACCATTAATGGGGCACTATTCCTTCCACTGATACCAATGATGGGTGTTTTTACACAGGTTTTGTAAGTGATTTTCAGGCTTGAGTGTTTGTTTTAGCCAATGGACAGTTAGTTACTATGGGGAAAGACAGGCCAATCTGTGCATTTTTATAGGAGCTCTCATATAAGTCTAAAGTTGTCAATCATACTCATGCATGACTCTGCCTCATAGAAGTTCATGTACTTTCTCGGGCTTAGAATGACATGACACTGAGGGGTGAACAGGCACTATAGCATGTAATAGGAATCCTCATGATTAGCATTGAAACGCTTTAAGAAAAGCGCTTTAAATCGCTCAGGTGTGAACCGAGCCTTAGAGGGCAACTGAGAAAAATTCTCCAGCTAAGTTATATTAAACTTGGTTAAGACTGAAAAACACTTCAGCCTATGCTGGCACTATACAAATGACAGTACTGGTTACTGTATTCTGGCATCTACTCTCTGTCACTCTAATGTAGGTCTGTCCCTTCCAGGACTATTCGGCCGGTGTGAGGAACTGACGGTTAGCACACAGGGAAAGTCATTAAATAGAATAGCTGGTAATGGCTTTTACATTGCCTGGCACTTCTGTTGGAGTAATTATCAGCTCTCCCATCCTCCTCCTGTGTTACCGCTTGGCATGTTTGTGCTCGTCTGAGCCCCCATTAATACTGAAGTGTTGTGTAGAACAAGGTGTCATAAAATAATTACTGTGATAACATGTTTCTTTTTCTGAACTACCTAGCAAGGAAAGAAACACTAAAATTAAATAGCTTGTAACAAACTAGTCTGAACACTGCTAATTCTTTAGGCTACTTTTAGACCAGTGTCTAAACTGCTGCACCTCTGAAAAGCGATCAGTTTTCAGAGGTGTTTGACAGGCAGTGAGAAGACGATGTGACGTCTCCTTACCATCTACTTTAACTGTGTAATGGCCACACCAAAATGCCACAAGCGTGTGCATTCCCAACTTCCATGAATAGGTCGTGTTTGGGGGGCTTACTACCCACCAAACACAACAGGAGCAATCGTTTTTGCCAAGGATGCAAAGCAGAATGTGAACTCCCACCTGCTACCTTTGCATTTGGGGGAGGGGGGGGTGTAAAGTAATGCTAAAAACGTAGCTTAACCATGCTTTTTAACAACCCCCCTCAACTGCAAGTCTAAATGGGCCCTTAGAGATCCAGAAATCGCAAATGCATTTCTCATAGAGGACATATTAGTGAGTGATAGAGCGGTCACAAATAATTTCCACCATGATGGAAATTTCTGCAACTAAAATGTTTTTGATAGCAAGTAGTCCTTTCATTGGGAATGCATCAGATACCCCATACTTTGTAGATAATGACCACTTTACAAGCATTCAAAAATGGTTGTACATCATCAGATGTAGGAAGAAGAGATCTCACATCTCTTCAGAGGACAGAACTGCTCCAACAGTCATGAGGATGAATGTGCCATGCAATATAATGTCATTATATTGGAAAGAGCATTCCCTGCTTGGTCACAAAGCTGGCGCCAATATCACAGCAGCAGACAATGAGTTTTATCACCGTCCATAGAGGATTGTGTTACCTGCGCTGTACTCTTTGTGTCGGGAGAAGTGTCTACAGACTGGTATTATCCGGGCAGCATGCTCTAAAAAGTAACCTTTCTTGACACCAGTACTCTGTCTGCATGGAGTTTGTGTTTGGTGGATTTCTTATGGGAGCTCATTTCCCAATAACGTACTGTGAGATTAAACTGGCTTTTTCCCAAACTGGTGTGGTGGGGAAATTAGAGTGTAAGCTCCTCTGGTGCAGATTAATATAAGTTGTTCAGTGTTCTTTGTCTAGAGCTATATAAATAAGAGTAATTACAGGTCCAGAATGAATAAATGGTAGGAATGGAAGTGTATATTCACAAGCATTGTTATACCATTATTGCAACCTTTCTCAAAAACCCAGAGAAAAGCGTGTGTGAACTTGTGAACTCCTTTTTAAAATGTAAATGCATGCGTCAGTGTATATATGTAGCTATAAAGGTCTCTAGCTTCTGTTTGCCATCTAGCTTGTTAGCTCCCATCGATTTAAGATATAGAGAACACAATAACTAAGGGTCCATTCATATTGCAATGTGTGTGTTAAGTGCGTTGACATGCATTCCCATGCTGTATTGCATTATAAACACATTTTTTTTTTTACTTTACTAAGCTAAAGAAAACTTTAATTGTGTTTTGACTCTTGTGTTTATGCACGCTGCAATGCGCTAAAAAAATATATTTTATTTCAGTGCAGGGCAGTGCACATGCGTGTTGTAAACTGCGTTTATTGAAATATATTGATTTTGCAATATTTTCACTGGCATACATTGATCAATGCATGCCAACGCATCTGGTGTCAATAGACCTTTAAAGAGAACTCCAGGCAGGGGTGAAGGGTTACATCACTAAACATAAAATGTCAGGCTATGCGCTCTTCGAGTTCTTAAATTTTTTTTTTTTTTTTACTGCCTTTTATGCACTGGTGGCTAAAACTCACACATTCATTGTTTGTCAGCTCTGCCTGCATGTAATTTCAGCAAGACGATTCAACGGAGACAACATGACCAAATGTGCTGTCATGGATATGCAGAGAACTCCTCAGGTGAGGGTGCTCAAAGAAAAAAGGGGTGCTCTTTTATTGTCTGAATGGAATAATGTATTCTAATACTCAGCATGACGTATGCACACCATGATGTATCCTAATACACAATGGGGTTGATTTACTAAAACTAGAGAGTGCAAAATCTGGAGCAGCTTTGCATAGAAACCAATCAGCTTCCATGTTTTTTGTCAAAGCTTAATTGAAGAAGCTGAAGTTCGAAGCCGATTGGCTACAATATGCACAGCTGAACCAGATTTTGCACTTTCCAGTTTTAGTAAATCAACCCCACTTTGTAACACATTCACATACCTGCCAACTTTGTGAGATGGGAAAGATTATTAGCAAATGTATGTAGGTATAGGAAACACACCCTGCCACGCCCCCAAGGAGAATTGTACAAAAAAATGATTAGTTAAAGGGGTTGTAAAGGTTTGCATTTTTAAAAATAAAAATAACAAACATATCATACTTACCAGCTCTGTGCAAGGTTTTTGAACAGAGCAGCCCCGATCCTCTTCATTCGGGGTGGACAGCCAGCATTCCTGGCTCCTCACCTTCATCGGGTGCCCCCACGGAGAGCTGCTTTCCTTGGGGACACCCGTGTGGGTGTGCTCCCGAGTCCCTGCTGCTGTGTCCATTGACACAGACAGCATGAGTCGGCCCCACCCCCCCGATCTTGTGTCACTGGATTTGATTGACAGCAGCGGGAGCCAATGGCTCCTACTGCTATCAATCTATCCAATGAGGTCAGAGACAGCGGCTGGAGCTGCTGGGCTTGTGCACATTGCTGGAATGAACGGGTTCAGGTAAGAAAGAGGGGGGAGGGGAACTGGGAGCAGCAAAGAAGGTTTTTCGCCTTAATGCATAGAATGTAATGTATTAAGGTGAAAGTAGTGCATAGTAATGTATTAAGGTGAAAAACCTGGAGACTTTACAACCCGTTTAATCCCACAAGTGCTTCTTTTAACACTACTATTCCTTTATATTGGCTTTTGGAATTTGCAAATGCAGCAATTTAGAAATTGGATGAAAAGATTAGAACTGGGAAACACTTTTAGATAGATAAGTAATGCATTTTATATACAATTATATAGATCAGACCAAAAATCGGAGACAAATGAGGAAAAAGGGACAGAAGGACTTATGGATTTAGCACCATGCACCCTGATACACATAGCAAATATAGGGGCCAATACGGTATTGTAAAAGTTGTCTGCACAAAGGACTTCAATCAAAATCAAATCTCTCAATCCATATAGCTCTTAAAATGGGAGCAGGCAGCAATAGGTTAAACGATAAGATGCTCCATATCAGAAAGCAAGCATGCAGCGTATACACACCAATACTCAGTTGTTCCTCTTCTTGATCTTATCCAGCAGTGTAATACTGAATTAAACCTCTCACCCCACATCTAAATTGCGGCATTTGTTATCCTGAAAAGCCAGTATAACAGAAAAGCAGTAGTTGAAAAAGACTGTGTTACTAATTCACCATTTTTTACATAACGGGTGAACTAAAGAAGCTGAGGGTAAAGGTGATGGACTGGCCAAGCATGTCTCAAGACCTAAACCCTATTGAGCATCTGTGGGGCATCCTCAAATGAAAGGTGGAGGAGCGCAAGGTCTCTAACATCCACCAGCTCCGTGATGTCATCATGGAGGAGTAGAAGAGGACTCCAGTGGCAACCTGTGAAGCTCTGGTGAACTCCATGCCCAGAAGGGTTAAGGCAGTACTGGAAAATAATGGTGGCAACACAAAATATTGACACTTTGGGCCCAATTTGGACATTTTCACTTAGGGGTATACTCACTTTTGTTGCCAGTGGTTTAGACATTAATGGCTGTGTTTTGCGTTATTTTGAGGGGACAGCAAATTGACACCGTTATACAAGCTGTACACTCATTACATTGTAGCAAAATGTAATTTCTTCAATGTTGTCAGATGAAAAGATATAATAAAATATTTACAAAAATGTGAGGGGTGTACTCACTTTTGTGAAATACTGTATATAAAATAATATGTATTCCATACATGTAATACATAAAGGCATCATAGCAAAATAGCATAGTGGCATGGTAATACACAGTAATCCCAGACTCTCTTGATCCATATAGATACAATAGATATAAAACATACATTCAGGCTGAACTTACTACACTTTGTTAATTTGTTTATTCATTTACAGAGGTTTACGGTGATGTTATCCACATCACCCCCATCTATGGGATATTACATTCCCTGAAAGGTCTGTCTCCTGATGGTCTGTCACCATTGTGCCTTGGGTCATACCACCTCAGCTCCCGGGACTGATGAGTATCCCAGCTGGCCTTCAGCCCTCATCACTTCACACTCAAACTCCTAGTTGATCCTGAGCAGGGTGGGATTCCATCTAATACCCTCTTCCTTTTTCACCCCCTCTCCCATGCTGAGACCCATTGTTAATCATTATCATCTATTAATATCTTTAGATACCCATATTGCATCTGCTCCTGATTAGTAGGGGTTTCCACGAAACGCGTCAAGCTATCTGATCCTGCCTATGTGTTTACATTTTAGGATTACTTTTAATAATCATTTTTTACTGTACCATGCTGTAATCATCATGTATGTTTTATATCTATGGTGTCTATATGGATCATATTCTCCCCCCTTTTTAGTTAGTCTCGTAATTTAGAGATGGAGGCTACAGACTGTATTGTCCTATGCCTCATATAAAGTCCCAACGTTTTTATTTCTTTATCAACTTTGTTGAAGATCTCCGAAAATTGGGAGGTATGCAGGAGCTCTGGAGTGAGAACACATTCTTGATGCATGTGTTGTGTTTATTGGTTAGCATGGTGGCATTATGTGGCTAGCAGTCTGCAGGGAGATCCTCAGCTCAGCTGCATTCATTTATCTTGGGCTCCTTCCATTGAATCACCTCCCTTTATATCTCATTCCTTATTTCTGCAGTGCCTTGTGCAGGGACCCTGTGCACTCCTGGAGCCCCCTGTCACACTGTTGAGTTACAAGTGGAGAAGAGCCCCCTCCTGGCCAACTATAGCAACAGAGAGTGTGAGGGGCATGGGTAGCTACCCAGTTCCCCTGAACCCCCTAACGTGGCCCTGACAATTAAAGAGATGCTTATGAGTAAACTAAAGGGAGATGGCAAGTATAGCAACAGCACCAACAGCAAATCCCGTTTCCCCTAAATACCTCCTAAAATCCTCAAACAGGAAAAACTCCTTTTAGCACAGACTATTCAGAAAGAGCACACATCCTCATCACGCCCCCATTATGCAGACTATGACTAAATTAAAGTATAATCACTTAAATCCATTGGGCCTTTTTTCACTACTACTTTCTCTACATCGTAGCCTTGGCTGGCAGCCCCTTTAACTCACAGGGGCCACACAGCCCAAGTAATTGCACTTCCGTGGGACCTGGGCTGTGGCAGCAGCGCTGCGGAGGGGATCACAGCAGGACAATGCTGGATCCGCTGGGCAGGTGAGTGTGTGAATTCAGCACAATGCTGCATGAAAACTAATAGTGAAGGAAAAAAATGGAGGGAAGGGAGGGAACAGACTTTAGCTCCTCTTTAAACAATTTAACCCATACTGTCTTTACAAGGCTTATTCATGCTTAAATAAAGCTCATTTTGTTCATTAATAATGTGTGTCAGTGAGTTGTTGGTTCCAGCTAGGGCAGATCATGACTGGGAATAGCAGGAGGACCCAACAATCCAGCAGTTCATTGGGGAGTCAGTGCTAAAAGATGCATAAAACCTAAAGAGGAACTCCACCTTCATGTATTCCAATTGTTTAGGAGAAAAGGGGAGGTGTCAAGGGGGAGGAAGTCTTTTTCATTGGTGAAGGTGCATTTTAAAGTGCAATATAGGCAACTTTGGAAGTTAAATGGTACATTGATTTATACAGATCCCTAATCCAGAGCAAACAGATACACATTGGACACTGAAGTAGGAATGAGGGACAGAGGGATTTGGTTCCAAGAAGGCATCAATCCTTTGAAGGAGAGTTTGGAGTGTATGGGTGGTATCACTGGCATCCATCTCCTAATGGAAAAATTACTTTTTTACAGCCTTGCTTACCTTTTACTTGCATAATAGAGCATCGTTATTGGCGTATAGATCTGCTTTAGGGTGTTTTGAAAGTTTTCTTGTCAATATAGTCATTGAGTTCATCAATAATGTGTTACTTTATCTCCACTTTTTATTCTCTCTAGAATTAAAACAGTTCTGCAGTCTGGGAAAGGCAGAATTCATTTAGAACCCATACACACTATTAGATTTTCTGCCGGTTTTTGTCTTCAGATTTACCAAAACCATAGAATATGAGGCCAAACCTTAAGAGTTTTAATTTGTATGCAATCAGGCAGGCCCTTGCACTACATGATTTTGGTAAATCTGAAGACAAAAATCTGCAGAAAATGTCATCTGTTTGCCGCTTACAATATTTAAGCCAGAATTATCAGCCAGTATTTGTGTTGGCTTTCCACCAGGATCCTATGTCACCCCATCACCTTCCACTCAACTGTCTTCTAGCTGAGCAGTGAGAGTTTTTACTCACAGTGATAGTCTGCGCCGCCGCCGACCACCGATTATTATCTCACACTAAACTTATGACTAACTGGAAGAAATGAGTCAGATTGTTCAGACTTCATCTTAAAGCAGACACAGCTGGTGTTGCGGTAGCCAATCACCCCCACCCACCCCATTTCCCAGACAGCATAATTCTTTTGCTTGCTGAGAAATATAATTTCTAATATTTTTAAAAAACTGATCTTTTAGGGGCTAAATAGTTGTAAAATAAAAGACTACATTCAGTTTCAAAATAAGGCCTTGAAATACAGAGAAAAGATACATTATTTCCTGTGTCTGGATTTTTATTCTAGCTGTAGTGCAATAGACAACTCTAACTCGGTATAGTGGGAATACCCAACATCAAGCCATATGAATATGCAGCCAGGGATTCTCAAAGCTCTCCACTGTAAGCACCTTGTTCTCTCTTACTGTATCTGTATGCATTCAATAAAAAATGTCTTTCTGGCCAAAATGGGTGACAATCCTCTGAGGCAATACAAAAAAAAAGCAAAAAAATAACCAAACAAGCATTATTTTGGAGCGGGAATGTATTGTCTGCATGCAGCTTCCCCTTACTCCTCCTCAGTATTGGATGAATTGGTTGTGTATGCAGGCTGACCTTTTACTAACATGTATGGCCAGTTTTGGTTACAAAGAAAGGCAAATTGTATTAAAGAGATGAGATCATTTGATCAGAGACTGCAGTATAACAAAGAAAACAAGGAATCTGCCATAGAATTTGTCAACTAGGTTCCACCTTTCTCAAATTTATGTCCTAAACAAAAAAAAAAAAATCACAAGAAGCCTCTTAAAGCATATTTAAGTACAAGAACAAAAGTTCAATCTCTTGCAACGTATCAGTCTTAAAGGCAATGATTGCATTCATTTTTTTCTCACCTGTTGATCTGACCGGTAACACTTCCTGTCCTAGGGTGAGAATGCTCACTCCCTATACTGCATCTATAAAGAAGAAGCATTGTCACCCTAGGACAGGAATACAATTCTTGCCCCCATCCCCAATTTCCATAACAGAGGGCAGAGCTTTTGTAGTCACCATGGATAGCTGAAAAGAATGTAATATAAAAGAGTGCAGCAAAGGAAGTTAGCAGCTACAAGATTTTTAGACAGACCAACAATTATTTATTTTTTTTGCACTTATCAAACAGATTTAACAAAGCACTTTCGATAATATTTAGGATACCAAAAAGGACTAAATAAGAGAGACTTTCATCATTAGGGTTTACACATCCTTTAGAAGGTATTGCCTGTCTCCCAAAAACAAATCTGATACTTTGTGCATGCCTTCCTGCAAATGTGTTCACGGTCTCTTTCTTGCAGCATGCTTAGGCCTCATGCACATGGACATTTATTGGCTCGTGTGCTCAAGTGTAAAATCCTCAGCACTTTCCTGCACCCGGGCAGGTGCAATACGTTAATGACCATATTCGTTTAAACGCTGATCACTTCTGCATGGCCGCTTATTCGTGCATGCGTGTATGATGCATTTCCCTAAGCTCAACACTTTTGCTTTCAGGTAAATGTGATGTATGCACATGTGCAGGTGAATTCCAATGCAGAAGTGATCCATGATTACATGAATATAGCTGTAAACAGTCATTCACTTGGCACCGGCGGCTCAGCGGGCACGAGAAAGCACCAGGCGTTTACACTTGAGGACACAGGGGCTGTTAAGTGTCTACGTGCATGAGACCTTCTTCATAGTGATTAACTTTTTTGTTCTGTGTTCAGTTAATTTCACTGACTGGTAATACACTTAAGCACAGCACTACTCCGTGCACATGATACGTTCTATCCAAAGAGACATGGGTGAAAAACACATACTAAAAGAGAGCAAAAGCAAATGATGCAGTTAAAGCTGAGAACACAAATGGCAGACAAATGAAGACTATCCATTTAGAAGCAGTATGCCCCTTAATTGTATATTTATTTATTCATATCTATGATCCATCAATCACTAAATGGAAATTCTGGCAGTGTACCCCATGGTACAGAAGCAGCACGTCCCTCCACCCAGAGACATGGCTGTCTTACATTGTATGCTGGCTGCCAGCCAATATTCACTACAAATGAAGAATTGAAGAGACTTCATATTATACCTATAAACCATGATACTGCACACATCTGCAACAATGTAAATATCACAGTTATTCACACTGCTATACAGTAACTATTGACATCAGCCTCTGCACCAGAAGAGCTTACACTTTAATGTAAAGCTGCCGTGACACACTATTATAAATGTATACTTTTCTGGCATATTCTACAGCGCTGCGTAACACCTCAGTCTCTGAATCAGCAGAACTTTACACTCAGCAGTCACAGGCTATTATAGCGTTATTATACATTTATGTTTGTACAGCATCTCACCAGGGCTGGATTAACGTAGGGGCTATTGGAGCTGGAGCTCTAGGCCCCTACCTTAATATAGGTCCAGCCATCCAAAAAGAAGACTACTCATGGAAAGCAATGGGCCAACGGGCAGAGATCTCCCCCGATGGGCCCTGCATTCTGCATGCACAGCCTGGGCAGAGTGGTGGGATTGATAATGGGTGTCTCATGAGCAGTCCTAACAGAAGCCTGGGGCACACCAATGCAGGGCTCTTACAGAAGTCTGGGGCTTCCATAGTGTTAGGCCTGCACGGCTGTACTTTTTCAGCTCAGAGTGCACGCCGATGCACGGCCCTTACAGAAACCTGGCAAACCAAATGCCAGGCTTCCCTAATCTTACGCCTGTGTAGCTGCTCCCTTTTTAGCTTGGGCGCACGCCAGCACGGGCTCTTGGAAAGGCAGAAGGGTGCCCAGTAAAAGGTCCACCAAAATCCTCAGCACCAAGCACCTGATGCTCTTAATCTGGCCCTGTATCTCACAAAAGTGAGTACACCCCTCACATTTTTGTAAATATTTTATTCTATCTTTTCATGTGACAACACTGAAGAAATGACACTTTGCTACAATGTAAAGTAGTGAGTGTACAGCTTGCATAACAGTGCAAATTTGATGTCCCCTCAAAATAACTCACACAGCCATTAATGTCTAAACCGCTGGCAACAAAAGTGAGTACACCCCTAAGTGAAAATGTCCAAATTCGGCCCAATTAGCTATTTTCCCTCCTTGGTGTCATGTGACTCGTTAGTGTTACAAGGTCTCAGGGGTGAATGGGGAGCAGGTGTGTTAAATTGGGTGTTATCGCTCTCACTCTCTCATACTGGTCACTGGAAGTTCAAAATGTCACCTCATGGCAAATAACTCTCGGAGGATCTGAAATAAGGAACTGTTTCTCTACATAAAGATGGCCTAGGCTATAAGAAGTTTGCCAAGATCCTGAAACTGAGCTGCAGCATGGTGGCCAAGACCATACAGCAGTTTAACAGGACAGGTTCCACTCAGAACAGGCCTCACCATGGTCGACCAAAGAAGTTGAGTACACGTGCTCAGCATCATATCCAAAGGTTGTGTTTGGGAAATAGACGTATGAGTGCTGCCAGCATTGTTGCAGAGGTTGAAGGGGTGGGGGTAAAGGCGATGGACTGGCCAAGCATGTCTCAAGACCTAAACCCTATTGAGCATCTGTGGGACAACCTCAAAACGGAAGGTGGAGGAGCGCAAGGCCTCTAACATCCACCACCGCCATGATGTCATCATGGAGTAGTGGAAGAGGACTCCAGTGGCAACTTGTGAAGTTCTGGTGAACTCCATGCTAAGAGGATTAAGGCAGTGCTGGAAAATAATGGTGGCCACACAAAATATGGACACTTTGGGCCCAATTTGGACATTTTCACTTAGGAGTGTACCCACTTTTGTTGCCAGCGGTTTAGACATTAATGGCTGTGTGTTGAGTTATTTTGAGGGGACAGCAAATTTACACTGTTATACAAGCTGTACACTTACTACTTTACATTGTAGGAAAGTGTAATTTCTTCAGTGTTGTCACATGAAAAGATAGAATAAAGTATTTACAAAAATGTGAGGGGTGCACTCACTTTTACATTTATGCTCTTACATATTCCACAGATCTGTACAGAAAATAGAGAACCACTCACATCAGTCTCTGCACCAGAAGAGCTTAAAATTGAATGTCCCACCACAGTCACACACTATTATTATACATTTATATAACTCTGACATATTTCTCCATGCAGATTGAAGAACACTGAACCATTCACATGTCGCTGCAACACAGACGCTTACATTTTAATGTCCCCACCAGTTACACACATTATACAACATCTTTGGACAGCCACTAATTGTTGCAGACTGTGTAATCTGAGTTAAAAAAACGCTCTCACAGGCTGCATTCACACCTGATGTAGCGTTTTTGGGCATTTTTCAAGCTTTTTGTCATTTGTTTTGTCGCACGTATTTGCGCACGGCCAAAGAAGTGCAACGTGCGCTAATATGCGCAACTAACGCTTTTCCATTGATATCTATGGCAATATAAATGTTCCAGAAACGCCCAAATATGCCCGTTTCGCGCGACAAAAATACCTCCGGAACTTGTTTGGCTTCAGGTGTTTTTGAGTGGAGATGTGAACCATCTCCATAGAGAATCGTTGATTTTTTTTTTCCCCTCCAGCATTTTGTAGCTTCAGGCTTCAAGCTACAAAATGCTCAGGTGTGAATGGGGTCTCAGGGTCCTTTCATACGGTGGTCCGCCCAGCGGACTCCCCTTTGCTCAGCGGGGGATCAATCCATTGATCCCTGCTGAGCAGGAGGATAACTAGTCTGTCTCCGCTCACTGTGCTGATATGGACCTGTCAGAGCCCCGCTCTGCTCTATGGGGAGATCGGATGAAAACAGACCGCCTTTCCGCTTTCATCTGATCCACCAGACGGATAGAAAATATCCATCCATCTGGATTTCACGGACAAGATCGGATCGGATAGCAGCGGGTGTCAGTGCACATGTCACCGCTGGCATCCACCGCTTCATATGAGTGAATGGAGCATCCGATCAGGTTCGCCTGAAAAACTGACAGTTGGACCTGATCGAAAAGTCAGTGTGAAAGCCTTACAGCTGAAATGTAATCTGCTTACCTGTTGCCTTCCCTGCTTCCCATCCCCCATCAACATACTAATGAAATGTGTGGATATCTGTTTTCATTACATTATTTTAGATCTAGTGGTGTCATCACTGGGTCTCTGTGCTCCTCTATTAAATGCAGGCAGATCATGGCTGTTGGAAGAGAGTAGCAGGGTCCTCAGCCCTGATGTTAAAATATCTTCATGGGTGGGTGTCATTTTGGAGGAGTGGGCATTACTAGGCTGGCTGCACTTGTTTGCAGACCACCTTATGTAACACCCACAATCTGAGTCTTCATGATTAAAATAACTGAAATCCAAAGAACAATGGGGGCTGGCCAGAGAGTCTTACTGGGAACGATCATACTGGACTTCCTCCAGCTTCTGGAGTATGCAGTTAAAGCAACACCGTGTGCCACCATAGGAAGCCGCTTCCTCTGGTGTTACACATGCAGGCTTGCCCCAAGCTGAGCTGTGTGTATCCACTGACACACGCTCCACAGCTCAGCCCCGCCCACTGCTCACTGAATTTGACTGACAGTCGCAGGAGCCAAAGGCCAGCAGACAAGCACAGTGCTGGAGCGATACAGGACTTCTGTATGAATTTAGATATTTGCAACAAAGACAACTTGTCTAGCAGTCAGGGGCTGGAGATGATGGAACTGTTCCCTTTAGTAGAGCTGATTCAAAAGAAAACTACAGAGAGGAAACAGCCGTATATTATGGTAGTCCACCAATGATGCCTGTGTTGAGTGATGCTTTCTTTTAAATCAAATCATCTGATATCAGCTGTGAACACACTAGAGAGAAGACCGGAATGGGTGAAGATTATTATAAATGTCATATCTGCTTCCGTCTTCGACAAGATGAAAGGAAGAGAACATAAGAGCAATCCTGTGGACTAAGGCTAGAGACCCTGCATGGGGAAGGGGAGTGGGGCCTTTGAAATGACACCCAAGAGTCTCACTGTAGTGCAACTCTATCCATTCACTATCCACATGCAGGAAGCATGGGCAATATATCAAATAACGTTCAATATATACATCTGTAGCACATTCATATACTGTATGTATGTGGCTTTTTGGGGCTATGCTTGACATCTGTGAATTGAAAAAAAAGTCATGTTTTCTTATGGATAAGGAGATGATTCCTTTAGGGGCTATAAACATTTACCCACATGCAGGAAATTCCTCTTCTGGCCCTTTGCTCAGAGTTGCCTGCTCCATCTCCCCCTAGGGCCAGTTGACATCAGAATCGCACAGAAATGCAGTGTGTGTTCCTATGCAATTTCTGTACCTCTCCCTGCGCTACGATTTTCAGTCCATTCATTTGAAAGGGCTGAAATTGCACTGGATGACACAAAAAGTAGTGCATGCACTACCTTTGAAATACACGCCACACCAAATCGTATGGCACCCATAGCAGGTCGCAAAGGTAGTTTTGAAGGTGGTGCAGGAAGTGCACACAGAGCTCATCTCTCCTGCACCCATTTGTTGTGAACTGACCCTAAATCGGTTTATTAAACCAAAAAGTTACAGAGTACTAAGCTGAGCGGGGTCATTCTGTAAGCCTTGGTTCACAATGATGGGATTTCTGATGTTTTCCAGAATGCATGAAATCGCATTACAATTGAAATAACATGACTTTCTATAGAGGCAGTTAACATATATGCAATGCAATTCAGATGCGATTTTGAAAAGGGTCCTGTGCGAGCTTAGAGCAATGCTATAGACTTAATTGGTAACTGCATGCAAAAAACACTTATCCTAAAATAAGGCGATTCCAGCACGTTTTCTACAAGTGTCAGGTTTCTCCCTGCCCTGGTCTATGGGAGTGAGAGGAAGAGAGACACTTGTCCTAGATCTCCACACACCACCAGGACTGTCCTAAATGACCACACACCACCAAGCCTATTACGAGGGCCGGTTTACACCATGAATCACACAGGAATGTGCTGTGCGTTCCTGTGTGATTCACATGCAATCTGGGTGCAGTGCAATTTCAGCCCATTTATTTGACCACAGCAAAAGTAGTGCATGCAGTACTTTACAAAAAGAAGAGCAAATGGATTCCATGGTATTTGTATATACAATATTAATGTCACGGAAGAAAATAAAAAAGAAACATTTGTAACTGAATAATAGAGCAGCCACTTCAACACCTATTAACCGAAAAACGTGCTAGACTCACCTAAGGTTGCCACCTCGTCCCTTTAAACCCAGACACATATGAATTACACAGGTTCTGAACTGATTTAATGCACACAAGGCACAAAGTGAGGTTAATTACAACCTTAATCAGCCACAGAACCTGTGTAATTCATGTGTGTTTGGATTTAAAGGGATGAGGTGGCAACTCTAGATGCACCCCATATGCAGCCATAGGGAACTGCGGTCTCTGTGCCACATAAGGCCCTGGGGGGGTGGTACACCAGATACCCATCTTAAAATGACGAGTAGCTCTCAGGAAACCCGATCTGAAGATAGAAAGTTGGGATTATTATTATGGAAGCAATCTCCCTTCCTGATTGGTGCATGTCAGCCAACTCCCAGGCACGTCTATCTAACACAGAGATTTTGGCTCTAAACTAAGACGCTATTAGACTCCCAAGGGGTGCCAGTTGGGGAAAAAAAAAGACACAGTTATGGCGTATTGAAGAGACGGCACCCCAGGCTGTGCAAATATCTGCTAAAGAGGAACCCCGCCTATAACATTCCTACATACGTGTTCATTTGTATCCATCCATACAGCAAAAATCAGCAAGGCTGCACACTGAGCACAATTCTGTTTCCTTTACTGAGTAAAGTTTAGGCTAACAAAAGACATACAGGGGTTGATTTACCAAAAGTGGAGAGTGCAAAATCTGGTGCAGCTGTGCATGGCAGCTAATCAGCTTCTAACTTCAGCTTGTTCAATTACGTTTAGACAAACAAAAAAAAACTTGGAAGCTGATCGGTTACTATGCACAGCTGCACCACATTTTGCACTCCAGTTTTAGTAAATCAATTGACCTGTGACTACATAGACACATCAGGTGGATTTAATAAAAAACTGGTGCACACAGAAACTGATACAGCTCTGCATAGTAACCGATCAGATTCTAGGTTTTACTGCCAAAGCTTAATTGAAGGAGATAGAAGCTGCTTGATCACTATGCACACTATACACGAAATTCTGTGTGCTTTACTAAATCCCCCCATTGATTTGGTCATCACACAGGAAATACAATAGGAATGAGAGTATTCCTAATTAACAGGAGTGAGACTCCAAGGTGGAATGAAACAGAGGTGGGAGCTAATGAAAGATTAGTCACTGAAGTGATCAAGTGACAAGCCGGTAGGTTACCTAGCCCATCATTCTCCACCTATAACTGAGATATAACTACTGTTTGAGCTGGGCCTTTAAAATGTTACTAAACTCACAGCAGTAAAATCAGTCTGTACATGCAGTAAAGAATGCTTGTTATACTCACTGTGGAAACAAAGGGGTTAATCCTCCACATTGTAAAAAAAAAAAAAAAAAGACTGAGTTGATTCTGTCTTCTCTGCTCCTATCCTTCTTCCACTGTCCCCAATCCATCTGCTGATAGTACAGAGCCTTGGGGGTACACATACCCAGTTTGGCATGTATTGCTAGAGAGTTTTTTTGGGAGGGTGAATGTATTCAACAAAGGGCCAATCAGTACTGTCCAGACAGAGGGTTAGGAGTCATGCAGCCTCCTGGGACAAGCAGAGGAGAATGAAAACTCTTCCTACAAGCTTTATCCAGTGTTTGGCCAGACAGTAATAGAAGTCACACCACTGCTATATACTGCTGATGAGAAAAGGTATTTAGCAGTTTATATTTACTATTTGTTCTGCATTTTAGTTTGTTGTGGGGCCCATAGAAGTCAACAGCAGCACATCATAATGCATGCAACATGTGTTTTGATGCCTTGGCAATAGGCATTAGCAGTATTTGGTCAATTAATCCTATCCACTCCAAAATCTAAAAGAAAATGCATATTGATGCATGTCAATATAGTTGCCTATTGCAAGAAAGTAACGCACCTCTATGCACATGCATAGATCTAAATGGCCTCTTAGAGTCAATGTTAGTGGCCATTTTAGGCTACAATAGGCTAATAAGTGACAGCTGACAGAATTGCACTATTTGGACCACATTAAAGTAATATACATCTTTTAGTTTGGGATAGTATAGAGAAGTGTTAAAACTTCAGCCAGATGTTTAGGCTCCTTTCACACTGAGGCGCTTTACAGACGCTATTTAGCTAAAAATAGCGTAAAGCGCCTCAAAAATGCACCCCAATGTGAAAGCCTGGAGTGCTTTCACACTGGGGCGGTGCGCTTGCAGGACGTTACAAAAAGTTCTGCAAGCAGCATCTTTGGGGTGGTGCGGTGAGCGGTAATATACCGCTCCTCCACCGCCCCTGTCCATTGAAAACAATGGGACAGCACTTCCAAAGCGACTGCACACCGTCTCGGAAGCGCAGAGAGCGGGCACTTTTAACCCCGTTTTAACCCCTTGTGGGCACTGCTCCCGCAGCCGTAGCGCCGCTCTAACAGTGGTAAATCCCTGCTGTGACTAGCGGGGATTTATCGCTAAACGCTCCACTGCCCCCAGTGTGAAAGTAGCGTTACTGCTGTCTTTGTCTTCCCTGGGGCAATTCACCTTCACTGTCATCAATGTCAACTGGACAGAAAGTGATGGGAGATCCAAAATTGTCACCGAAACAAGAAGGTAAAATTTTCCAACGAGGACACCTATTCTGGTGACAATTGTAAAAGAGGAGGTTTCCCTCTAACTTGCAGTTGT
Organism: Glandirana rugosa; assembly: GCA_018402905.1. Taxonomy (NCBI): domain Eukaryota; kingdom Metazoa; phylum Chordata; class Amphibia; order Anura; family Ranidae; genus Glandirana; species Glandirana rugosa. The sequence goes on along the minus strand of BLSH010248633.1, from coordinate 212,225 downwards.
GTCTCCAAATCAGGAAATTAAAAGTAAAACTAAAGGCAAAAATGTATTTTAGGTTTTAAATACAGTAAAGGGATTTTATTGCTGCCTATGTCATTGTTAGGGATTCAACCTCTCCATTTGTCTTGTTTACAATTATAACCAAAAGTGTCAGGCTCGGTTCACACTACAGCGACTTGGGATCCGACTTGTGTCGCCCCAAGTCGCTTGACATAAGAAATCCCATTTAAGTGAATGAGAGCCGTCTTAATGTACACTACTGAAGTCGCTCCGACTTCAAAAAAGGTTCTTGTACTACTTCAAGGCGACTTCTATCCGAATTGTGCCCATAGAATTCAATGGAAGTCGTCTCCAAGTCGAATGCCCATCTAAATTGAAGCGATTTTACTGGAAAAAGAAAATAATTTACACAGGTACACCCCACAAATTACCCAGGCAACCCCCTCCCCCCTTTCTCTGATTGGCCACAGGCAAAGTCGCCTGTCATAGAGGTCGCTTTAAGTCGTGCTGTAAGTCGCCAAAGGACGCACTGAAGTTGTGCTGAAGTCACGTTCAAATCGCCTAGCAAAATCGAGCCTGAAGTCGGATTGCCCCTGTATGAACCGGATTACCCGTAAGCTGAACCTCTGCTGAAGGTAACTTAAGATACCCGTGTTAAGCCTATCTTCAGCGGAACTTCATCATGTTCTTGGAAAAAACTTCAGCCTCGCTGAAGTCATCACATGTAATTCTGCCGAGAGT
>BLSH010248633.1:194788-210305 GCA_018402905.1 Glandirana rugosa | reverse complement strand
TAACGTGATACTTTACTTCCACGATACCCGTCACGACCTTTTAGTCGTCGTAATTCGTCTTAGTGTAACGGACACAGGTAATAGTTAATCCCGGCCAAGTGTGACTCCGCTAGGATCCGCTAAACGTTAGGCTGAACACAGCGGGGTTAAACGGAGTTTAGCGGACTGTAGTCTTTCACAGCATTGAGGCGAATTGTCAGGCGACTCAAGTCGCCTGACAATTCGCCTAGATGTGAACTGTCAGCGAAGTCGCGCCGCTCCGCCTCGCTACAATGTGAACCGGCCCGAACCTTTTTTGGAATCGCTTTGGACTTGAGTAGCGCATATTAAGACGGCTCCATTCATTCCAATGGGATTTCTGATGTCAGGCGATTTGAGGCAAATTGGGGCGACACAAGTCGGATTGCAAATCGCCTAGGATCGCCTCAGTGTGAACCGGCCCTAATTGATAATGGACACAGGCAATGTGATTCTGCTTAATGCTGCTGATTTTCCAGCACTGCCCATAGCACCTTCATTTCATAGTGCAATCCTTCAAAATACCTGTTACAGATATGAGAATAATTAATCAAATATTTTATCTTCTAATCTGATAACCTGCAGGGCAAAACCACTCGAAATAATGTTTAAGACATAAATAGAAAGGAATCCTAGCTAGTGAGATGTCAAGGGTGCAAACTAGAATATACAAGTCAGTGACAGCGAGCGGAGGTGCATCAGGGAGGGGAATCGCTGTCCAGCCAAGGCTAGAACATCTTCATCGATGCACTGCACATTGCAGAAAGCCATTTTGTATCCATCCTGTGCACTCCTACACCTGGATGTTAAGGCACAACTCCAAACAAAACATTATTTCCAATTTTGTACAGAAGGGAAGGGTTAGAACATAGACGTAACGCGACCGCGTTAAGTATAGCCTCACTTCAAACAAAAAGAAGCACGACTTTATGATATATCCCTACAAAAAAGGAAGAAAGGCCGATGCCATGGAAGTCAACTAAAACATAGTTTTATTAATGCAGGTAAACAACAGTCAAAAAAGCCAACGTGTTTTGGCCATCAGGCCTTAATAATTGCCATGGCCGAAACGTGTTGGATTTTTTTGACTGTTGTTCACATGGATTGCACAAGGAGGTTTACAGAGACTTCCCAGGCTGTGTGCTTGAGGCTGACCAGGCATTACACAGGAGGCAGTAGCTTGGATGCACCTGTTCCACTTTATGGTATGTGTCCCAGAAAGATATTACTCAGACTATAATTTAAGAAAAAAAAAAAAAAAAAAGGTACAAAACATTAATAGATACATTTTTCATTAAATGTACATAGCTCCTATTAAAATCCTCAAATGTGACACAAGCATGATATAGCAAACACACCTAAACTAGACCAATAGTGGATCTACAGATTTCTTCGGGACCATGAATGTGTTTATATCATATATACAGTGCTTAGAAAAAGTATTCGTACCCCTTGAAATTTCCCACATTTTGTCACGTTACAACCAAAAACGTAAATTTTATTGGAATTTTGTGTGCTAGACCAACACAAAGGGACACAGAATTGTGACGTGGAAGGAAAATGATAAAATAGTTTTCAATTTTTTTTACAAATAAATATGTGAAAGTGTGGCATTCTTTTGTATTCAGCCCCCCTGAGTCAATACTTTGTAGAACCGCCTTTCCCTGCAATTACAACTGCAAGTCTCTTTGGGGATGTCTCTATCAGCTTTGCACATCTAGAGAGTGACATTTTGCCCATTCTTCGTTGCAAAATAGCTCAAGCTCTGTCAGATTGGATGGAGAGCGTCTGTGAACGGCAATTTTCAAGTCTTGCCACAGATTCTCAATTGGATTTAGGTCTGGACTTTGACTGGGCCATTCTAATACAGGAATATGCTTTGATCTAAACCATTTCATTGTAGCTCTGGCTGTATGTTTAGGGTCATTGTCCTGCTGGAAGATGAACCTCTGCCCCAGTCTCAAGCGTTTTGCAGACTAACAGGTTTTCTTCTAAGATTGCTCTGTTTGGCTTCATCCATCTTCCCATCAACTCTGACCAGCTTCCCTGTCCCTGCTGAAGAAAAGCATCCCCACGACATGATGCTGCCACCACCATGCTTCACCGTGGGGATGGTGTGTTCAGGGTGATGTGCAGTGTTTTTCTGCCACACATAGCGTTTTGCTTTTAGGCCAAAAAGTTTCATTTTGGTCTCATCTGACCAGAGAACCTTCTTCCACATTTGCTGTATCCCCCACATGGCTTCTTGCAAACTGGACTTCTTATGGCTTTCTTTCAAAAATGGCTTTCTTCTTGCCACTCTTCCATAAAGGCCAGATTTGTGGAGTGTACTACTAATTGTTGTCCTGTGGACAGATTCTCCCACCTGAGCTGTGGATCTCTGCAGGTCTTTCAGAGTTACCATGGGCCTCTTGGCTGCTTCTCTGATTAATGCTCTGCTTGCCCAGCCTGTCAGTTTAGGTGGACGGCCACGTCTTGGTAGGTTTGCAGTTGTGCCATACTCTTTCCATTTTCGGATGATGGATTGAACAGGGCTCCGTGAGATGTTCAAAGCTTGGGATATTTTTTTTTATAACCTAACCCTGCTTTAAACTTCTCCACAACATTATCCCTGACCTGTCTGGTGTGTTCCTTGGCTTCATTATGCTGTTTGTTCACAAAGGTTCTCTAACAAACCTCCGAGGGCTTCATAGAACAGCTGTATTTATAGTGAGATTAAATTTACGCACAGGTGGACTCTGTTTATTAATTAGGTGACTTCTGAAGGCAATTGGTTCCACTAGATTTTAGTTTTGGGTATTAGAGTAAAGGGGGCTGAATACAAATGCACGTCGCATTTTTCAGATGTTTATTTGTAAAAAAAAAATTTTGAAAAACATTTATCATTTTCCTTCCACTTCACTATTATGTGTCACTTTGTGTTGGTCTATCACATAAAATCCCAATAAAATACATTTACGTTTTTGGTTGTAACATGAAAAATGCAAAAAATTTCAAGGGGTAGGAATACTTTTTCAGCCTAGGTTCAGACTAGTACGATCTCAGACATTGCATGTGATTCGCACCAGCACTGCAGGTGCCGATCACATGCGATGTCTGAGCAATGTGAGTTCAGCCATACAGTTATATGGTTGAACTTGCATTGAATTCGCACAGAAAAAGGTGCAGGGGCTTGTTTTTCCCCACACTGGAATTGAATCGTATGGGTGTTCTCACCCATGCGATCCGATTACTGTACGAATCCACAGTTCGCACTGCGATCTGTGAACCATTCTGGGGGTGTAATTAACATTGTAATGAAACCTACAGCGGTTCGCAGAAGGCAATGTGAACTGCCTGTGGGACAGGAGCGATGTGGGAACCGGCGCTGGAATCGCACTGGTTCCCGCATCGCACAAGTGTGTGTGTGAACCAGTGCTTAAGGCACTGTAACAATAACAGTCTATTATAAGAAACTTTCCATCACTGAGAAAAAAACACATTCATTACCTACAGAACATAAATATGTGTGCACTGTCAATGCCATTCCAGGCTGCAGGGCCAGGATAGAGGTGAAAAAAAAAAAACAGCAGTGGGAGAAATATGCAAGCAACCCCAAAAATCACAAAAAAACTAATCAGATCTCATTACTCACTTGAATGGTCCCACGTGAGTAGATAATCCAAGATAGATAACAAGCTATCCACTCCTAAACGTAGGCAGAACTATTACAACAATGACATCATTTAGCAATTAAAGAATATGATACCCCAACATTTCATGTTACTGATATGTGCCTGCTGTACCATGTACTTTGCTTCCTTTGTGTGAAATCTTTGGTGTTCCTGTCAGTCTCCGCTTTCCTAATAAAAACTGACCACACTAGGCAGAAGAACACACGATGGTCAGTTCTCTAGCTAGGCTGCTGCCTGCTCTCATTCAATAATCAGACTTGTCCTGAAACCCCCATAACCCCCCCCCCAGCCATTCACTGGGAAGCTCAGTGTGCTGCTGTTTCCTTTCCCCAGCTTTTATGTAGCTGAGAACAGAGGGAATATGATCACTTACAATAAAAGGGAAAAAAATGTTTATATATTTTTTTTATATATCTATACACAAATGTTTTGTGTTTCATTTCTGTTTTAAACTGAATGGGTTGTTTTATATACGCTTTAGGCCCCTTTCACATGAGCGGAGCCCGTTTTGACGGGCTCCGCTGCTCAGCTCTATTATCTATTTATCCCCGCTGAGCCGACGGATGACAGGACAGACTCTGCACTCCGTGCACAAACTGACCTGTCAGAGCTCCATTCTCCTCTATGGAGAATCGGATGAACACGGACCGTCTGTCCATGTTCATCCGATCCGATAGACGGATGGAAAATAGGGTTTCCATCCGTCTGTTTTTGGCGGATCAGAGTGGATCGGGTGTCAGCGGACATGTCACCGCTGACATCTGTCGCTCCATAGAGAGCAATGGAGCGTCCGTTCTTGTCCGCCTGAAAAACTGACAGGCGGACCCGAATGATCCGCCCGTGTGATAGGGGCCTTAAGCCATCCGACAAATATAATATAAATAATGATAGTCTGAGTAATATCTTCTTGGGGCATATATCATAAAGTCCTTCTTCATTTTGTTTTAGGTGTGCCGAGCCATAGGCTTCTCAGGGAAATTATACATATTGATGATTTTGTGTCCCCTTGCAAGTTGCTTACTTACATATATCTTCACTTCCTGTCCCTTTCACAAGGAAAGGAAATAATGGGATCGCTCTCTGATAGTGACAAAGACAACAATGCCAGCCCATCTTAGTAGAGTGGAGAGGGGTTACCATCTGTGAGGTGTTTTGTGCTTTTCTCTGTCTCTTCCTATCCCAGTGACACATGTACCCTCCTTCTCATTTCTTGTCTTGGTGTCACAAGGATGGGAAGCTGGGAAAATCTCTAAAATAAGGACACAGTAAGACACTTGACAGACATTTGGAAAAAAAAAAGTCAAAGATGCAGTTGGATTTTAATTCCATTACTTGCTATTTACTGCACTTAGCTAAACCCTTCCATTTAATTTACAATAATGAGTGTGGAACTATAATTTTAGAATATTTCCAGAATAATTTTGTTCAGTTAAGCTTTGAAAATAAAAGGCAGAAGCTGATTGGCTGCCATGCACAGCTGCTCCAGATTCTGTCTGCTTCAACTTTGATAGCTGGCCTCCATTGTGTGCAACGAAGAGCAGAGAAACAACCAGTGCTGAGTAGGGTTGTGGTCATGAGTCATGTTACCATTCATATTTCTATCAACCCAGCCAAACTTAACTAGAGGTTCTCCAGAGGGGTTCCTTGAGCTGTGGCTGATTGACTTCTCATTTGATGGTGCCTGGATAGTTCTGGGGCCAATACCACTTGGTAGAGTCAGCAGCATGACAACAATCATTTTTTAGTTGTCTGTAAGCATGGCATTCTGACCATCAGTAAAAGGGACACATTCTTCCACAATGTATGGGGCATTTTTCCCATCGACCCCCAAATTAATTGGTTTTAGCAGGGGTCCCCTGGCACCTGAACATTTATTTCAAGGGTTCCACTAGAGCAGAGGTCTCCAAACTTTCTAAACAAAGGGCCAGTTGCTGTCCTTCAGACTTTGAGAGTGCCAGATTGTGGCCAGTGGGAGCAGAAAATGCCCTTGTATAAATGGGAGTAAAGAATGCCCCATTGGTATTCGTGGGAGGAACATTGCCCCATTGTTGGTATTAGGGGAAGAAATAGTGCCCACCATTGGTGTGTTTGGGAGGAATAGTGCCCCATCATTGGTGTCAGTGGGAAGAATAGTACCCTATTGGGGTCAGGGGCATGAATTATGCCTTGTATCAGTGGGAGAAATCGTGTCCCAAGGGTCTGATAAAGTCAAGCAAAGGGCCACATCCGGCCCCCAGGCCGCAGTTTGGAGACCACTGCTCTAGAGCACTACCCTGCTATGGCAAATGACCAACTAAAGATCCCACGCTTTATTTTATTTTCACAGATGTGGTAATAGAACCCTGGCTATATGTTTGTATACAAGTTAGATAAAAATAAATAAACAAATAAATGAAAACAAATATTTGCTTCAGCGTCATTTCACATCAAATTGTGGTGAGGGAAAGGTGGGTTCTGAGCGTGTTTCCCATACTGCAGGTGAATGCACTGCCCTTACAATTCCCTTGGATGTCAATGTATTGTTAATGCCACCCCAAATGCAGATCGCAAACAGCGTGTTTGTGAGCACAAATCGCACGGAACTGCAGTACCATATGGTTTGGTACAGTGCATTCTAAAAAATAATGCTTACTTTAGTTTTCCTACAGTTCAGTGCATTTCGCAGCCCATTCAAATGAATAGGCTGTCAAAATGGACCGCATAGAATCACACGGGAACGCACACATTCTGGTGTGATCTGGCACTCAGTCCTTCCATGAATTCTTAACATCTTCTTTAATCAAAGAATATTTAAATCCAAAACCTTTATTTTTGAATAGTGCAGGGGAGTGGGTGGAAGAAGGATATCTCCTTCTACTTTCCATGATAGAATATAACAGAAAGAGAGAGGAAAGTTCTCCAAAATAAGGCGAAATCGCCTTTGCACAACTGTCAATGGAACAGGTGTCCCCACTGAAGACGACAGCTGTATAATTTTGGATTTCCCATCACCTCCAGTTACAGACAATGGTAACCAAGACAAATAGAACTGGAAATGTACCCAGAGGGAACGCAGACCGCAATAAAACCCTGACAGGGGTTCAAACCCTCCCGCTCTCCATTTTAGGTTCTGTTTCCACTACTGAGAGTTGTTGTGCGACTTGACACGTGAAGTCGCATGTCAAGTCAAAATCCAAGTATTTCAATGGTCCCTGTTTTAATAAGTGAGACTCAAGTCGCAACAACTCCAAAGAAAAGTTTTTGCACTACTTTGTTCCGACTTTGATCCAGTGTGTGTAAAGCTGCACTCCAAATCGCGTGACTTTGGGGTCGCAATAGAGCTTTGAAAAGAAACAAAACATGTTTGACTGTAGATTCACTTCCAAATAAATCATTCTTAAGAGGATTTGTTAGGAGTCTGCCATTGCTGACCCCCTCTGAAAATGCTGATTGCTTGGCTGTTATGGCTATTCTCTGATTTCAATACTAGCAAGCAATAACCTGGCAGAAATCAGAGGAAACGTTGAAGTCCTAATCTGCATCAAATACTAAAATATAGAATGATATGTCACCTTTGGCAGTCTCCATATTTCTCTATGGAAAGGTCTCCTTTAAGAAGTAAAAATGGTGCAGTTGAACAGCAGCCAACTAACAGAGAGACCTTGATCTTCTGGAAAATTTTAGCCAGTTTTCTACTGCACTCTGCTAGGAATGTATTGCTGTGGGTGCAATGAGTCCATGTGTTTGTTCTACACTAATACAGTTTAATTGGATGTCTGGAGCAGTGGTCAGTCCTCACAGCTGTTTTTGTGTTTAACTGACAAATTTAAAAGGACCGGTCAGTCAATATTCCCCCCTTCCAATCTTGCCAGAACACATTGCCCACCAGCTGGCTGTAATTAAAGGTACAGTGTGCAGTAGAGGCAAGCGGTAAATATTTGCTGATTTCTGCTCAGAAAAGAACACAAAAAACAACTGTGAGGTCTGCTGAGCATTGTAGCCTACAGCAATTGTTCTCAACCTCAGTCCTCAAGTACCCCCAAAAGGCCATGTTTTCAGGCTTTCCTTATCTTTGCACAGCTGCTTTAAATCAATATCAATGACATGGTATTGATAAGAGCTATTTTATCTAAGGGAAGTTCCCAAAACATGGCCCATTGAGGGTACTTGAGGACTGAGGTTGAGAACCGTGGACCTACAGGATTAGTTAAAGTGGTATTGAACTAGAGTTGCCACATCATTCCTTTAATCCAGGACACATACTAATCACACAGGTTCTGAGGCTGATTAAGGTGGTAATTAAACTCATTTGGTGCCTTATCTGCATTAAATTAGCCACAGAACCTGCGTAATTCATATGTGTCCTGGATTAAGGGGATGATGTGGCAACCCTATATTGAACCCAAAAAACAAAAATGTAATATATGGTAGCTAAGCAATCCTTACATGTGGTGACTGCATTAGTTCTCTTTTCCTTATTGCACCTGGTGATCCAACCAGTAACACACCTCCTGTCTTAAGGGGTGTACATGAATGGATGAAGTAGTTAAGTAGACACCATTGGACAGCAGCATTGTCAGTCTGGGGGAGGGTAGTGTAAGCTGGAGTTTAGATTCAATTTGTAACCCAAGTCCATTTAAATCTGCTAGTCTAAAGCCTCGTACACACGGGACGACGATCGCACATACGACCGTGTTGAATCGTATGTTGGCTGTTGTATGCAGCATACTGACTGCACTACACGACCGTACGTCCGGGGAAAGAACGTTCAGGTGCATGTAATTAGCATCCAGCCATTCCTGACTTCGGAGCATGCGTGTTTTGCACAATACAACTTGTACCAACTGCTCTGTACACACGATACAACGGTCGTATGAGAGCTTGTTGGTCCGACCAAGTTTTCTAGTCTGCTCATACAACTCCCTTGTACGACCGTCGTATGTTCGACTGTTCAAATCGCGCATACGAATGATCGATATCGCGTACGACCTGTTGAATGCGATCGTCGTCCCGTGTGTACAGGGCATTACACTTTGTAAGCAGCTACAACAAACCTTTTTTTCCCTTTTTGAGATAAAGGTTTTATAAAAATAAATAAAAGCTGATCATTGTAAGCACCCCTTTCAGTGTTAAAGGTGTTGTGTCTCAATGTTCCAACTGCTACTTTGCCTGGACAGCTTGTACTGTTAAAGGAAGTTGAAAACCAACAGACTTACTGGCAGGATCACTGGGTAAAAACAAAGGAAAAAAGCCTAAAAAAGAAAAGCAATGCAGCCACCACAACAAAGAATTGTTAAGCTGCAATTAATGCATTTTTGTTTTGGGGATTAATACCGCTTTATTTCCGGAAGCATTTTATCAACAGCTGCTGCATCTGAGCTTCTGACTTACAGTATCCTATTAGAGGATCTGGATCAATGTATGTATGAGAGGCTTTCAAATTTTAGATGTGAAATCAAAAATCAGGGACATTTCCAGGAACAAATAAACTTGATTATTAAAATCTTCTTTTACTGCTTTTCTGTACCAATCACAGCCAGCCCCCTATGGCCTTTTTTCATTTATATCAGTGGTTCTCAACTCCGGTCCTTGGGACCCCCTAACAGGCCAGATTTTAGGTATTACCTTGGGGAGATGCAGACTAGAATACTGCAGTCACTGAGCAGCAAATGATATCACCTGTGATGCATTTCAGTTATCCTGCAAACCTGGCCTGTTAGTGGGTCCCGAGGACCGGAGTTGAGAACCACTGATTTATACAGTTCTGACATACTCAAAAGTGCTGTTCTGGGAACACTGAGCCATTCATAAGTCTCTGCACCAGAGGAGCTTGCACTCTAATATACCACCACAGTCACATACATTTACATATATATATATATATATCATTTATATATTCTATAGTGCTGTACAGAGAAGACTGAATCATTCACATTAGTCTCTGTACAGGAAAAGCTTACACTTGGGCTCAGTTCACATCTGCGTGTTGCCCTTTAGGTTCACTTCACTGTATTTAACATGCATGTAAAATGCGCTTTCGTCAAAATGCTTTAATCAGAATGCACTCACTGGAATATGCGTTTGATGCAAGAAGCAGGATTTTTTTAATGCACCATACTGAATGTGCATGTAAAACACACAGGTGTGAACAAGGCCTTATCCCAACACCCTGAGGAGAAAAAGTGCCAGACCCTACAATTAAGGACAGCTGGTAGCTATACTAGCCACAAAGCCATCATGCTGATCACCGTGGCAAAAGGCAGGGGAAAGCTTGTTTTCATAATATTTTCTAAGATCACAAACTCAAATAAAGCTTAAGGGGTTGTAAAGTCTGGAGGTTTTCACCTTAATGCATTCTATGCATTAAGGTGAAAAACCTTCTGTGATGCACCGGCCCCCCCAGAGCCCCCCTAATACTTACCTGAGCTCGATCTTTCCTGCGCCGGGGATGAGCAAATCCGTTCCAGCAGGTGTCTCGGGTCTTCATTGGATAGATAGCAGTGCAGCCATTGGCTCCCGCTGCTGTCAATCATATCCAATGACACGGGAGCCAGGGGGCAGAGCCAAGTCCTGCTGTCTGTGTCAATGGACGCAGCAGCAGAACACGGGAGCGTGCCCGCATGGGTGTCCCCAGGGAGAGCGCTTCTCCAACGGCCACTCGATGCGGGGAGGAGCCAGGATTGCTGCTGAGGGACCCCAGAAGTGGAGGATCATGGCCACTCTGTGCAAAACCCTTGCACAGCGGAGGAAAGTATGGCATGTTTGTTATTTTTAAAAAAAAAGGGGAACCTTTACAACCACTTTAGGACAATCCTCCTTACAAGGGATAAACACAGGTGTGTTTGTATACCAGTCTGAACTCACCTGAATGATCCTGCCAGGAAGCGGTCATCTGTCCTTGGCAAAGGCATTTCCCGCAGCCGCACATATACGGGGCGACGCTGGACTTGGCCAATCATAAGGAGGTATTCCCTGCCCTGCAGCCACACTTATACACGACCCTTGCATATGTGCAGCTGCAGGGAATACCATGGCCACATATGACTGGAAAAGGACAGATGACATCTTCTCACAGGTGGATTCGGACTAGGATCCAAACAAACTTGAACTCACCCCTACTCTTAACCAATACTGCGTTTCTAAACAGGTCATGGAATTACTACTGCATGAAGGGACCAGTGTTGCAGATTTGTGTCATTTTCCCACAGTTCTAATCTTTTTGTTCACCCAGATATTACATAGATGATACCACCTAAAAATTACACAAAGAGTTGTATGACATTACTAGGCCAACCACAAACAGTTAACCACTGCAGACAAGAACTTCCTATCCCTATAAATATTAATAACCAATGAGGACCACCACAACCCAACGCATGTCAGAAAACCCTGAACAGCAGCCGCATCCGATTGAATTCATTCACTGTTCGGCTGATCATTTTGCGTCTGACTCCTTTGATTTTTCAGTTGAAGTATTTTGGTCGGGAGGGTGGAAACAGGATCACCCATGGAGCAAATTTCAGTCAACTCATCAAGAACAAAATTTACAAGGTATGCCATCTTAACACTAAGCATTGCTTGTAAGCAGCAAAAGGTCCAGTCTCTCTTCTAATTGAAAAAATATACATTTTGCAAAGAAGTGACAGAGCCTCTTTGCATATTATATTGTGGCTGGATGTGGGAGGACTGTGTTATAGGAATCCATACCAGCATGACTGGCGATGGGATGAGCCTAGAGGTGTAAGGAATACGTAGGCAGGATGTACACTGGTTACAAGGTTTGGTAGAAACATATGAGCCTCAAAGTGATTGCAAAGCCATTTTTTAAAATAGCAAACAGGTTTATACTTGGAACATACAATGGAATTGCACAGAGCAGCCCCAAACCTCCTCTTCTCAGGTCCTCTGCCGATGCTCCTGGCTACTCCTTTTTTGCGAGTGCCCTCATAGCAAGCCACTTACTATGGGGGCCGCACTACCTGCATCCATAGACCCAGACAGCACAGTTCGGATCCGCCTTTGCTCCCTCCTCACTAAATTTGACTGAGAGCTCCCGCTGCTGCAGGTCAGTCCCTGTGTGAAGAGGGAGAGAGGAGAGAAGACTGCAGCTGGCTTGAGAACTCAGGTAAGTATAAGGGGGGGGGGGGGGGTGGGGGGGGCAATTCTACTACCTAAACATTACCTTAATTTAATGAAAGAATTAAGGTAAAAATTATTTAGAACCACTTCAAGCCCCTATTTACAACTGAGCATTTTGTTGAACGATTCCCAAAATGAAGAACCGGAGCATATTATCGCTTGTTGTCTGTTGCGTGAGGCTTGACATGAGTACATGAGCTGCTTTGGCACAAAATTGCTTGTTTATGGCCCACAGACCTTAATGCGGGTACTTGAAAAATGTGCCTTTTTCAAACACTCCCACTTAAAAATATGGGTCTAAAACCACACGATTCTGCTCCTTTACTACAACTCCCTCTTGTAAGACATTATATTACCTCTCTCTTCCAGGCATCAGACAATCCCACCTTTAACTGTATTGCATTTCAGGAAAACTGGTTGAACTGATAAACAGTTGCTAGTCCAATTACCGATTACTGCAGCAAATTACAGGACCCTTTTATTGTTTTACCCAGAGATATTTAAGGTACACCTCTGCATGAAGCAACAAATGAAGCTTGCCTTTTACAAAGCTGCAGAGAAATGTTTCTGGCATGCATGCTGGGCTCTCGATAAGTCGTTGGCAGGAGGGAAACATAGTACCAGCTGCCCTCTCACTCCCACTGACCCTAATCCCCACCACACGTTGGTCCATCCCACCATTTATCATAATGGGTCATACAGAGCCAACAGAATCTTTGCGGGAAGAACTGCAGATCTCATGCAACAAAAGAAGACTTCCGGGTGAACTACAAAGTATCGAGAGTCGATTGAAGCTGTACAAGCGGCAATACTGCTCCAGAAGCAGACCGCACACTGCAGCATTGAGCCACATCAAAAGGAATGGGAGATGTGAAGCTTGAATGAAAAACCGTATAATCTGTACTTCCAACACTCAGAGCTTCCAAAAACACAGCCGAGGCAGCTTCAAAGGACGTAAAACAACGCAAGACAACCGGAGTGAATTCCGCGGCCTTAACTAAAAAATACACACATGAAATATGCATCTGTGTTCTGTAATAAATAAAAAGAGGTCTGCCTTTAATGTCAATACTAAAATGGCTTATAGAAATTATCCCGGTGTGAATGTCGACAAGCAACAAAAATCCAACCAATACCATCCTCTGCCTAATTGCACACCGTTGTTCTGAGCTAAAGGATCACCTTGGAAAGGGAGTTCTGATCATTTGAAAGTGCCAAAGAAATTTGTAGAATTACAAACTGGTCTCTCCCCAGAAAATCTGTCACAAACAAAGTAGCCTTAAAATAAATGTCTTATTTAATTGGAATTCGGAGTTGGAGCAAAATTTCAATATGAAGTTCACTGATTTAAGTTTTAAGTTTTTATATTTTGGGGAGTTTTTCTCCTCTACTGTGTATTTGAATTGCCCATTGATGGATTTTAAACAGGCCATAGACACATGCTCCTACCAATATTTCTCTCTGATGTGTAAACCATGTGAGCACACTGACCCTTTCCATTCTTAGGTGTAACGCTGGCTGTTTATCTGACAGGGTAAAGGAACTCCTGACAGATACTGGAATATAAAGTAAAATCAGATGCCATTAAAAAGTGTGTAAAATTAAATGTCTGACCTCACAGGGAACCTATAGCCCCTCCCTTTATTAGGCAGAAAACCAATTTCTATGTGCCTTTCTAAAATTAGTTTCACCTTGTTTCTAAGGGTCCGACATCAGGACTACGCCCCCAAATACCATGCCTATTTCCAGTAAAGATGCCATTCTTGGCCACTGAGGCACTATCATTGGGCACAGGGGTGGCAGTTGTTCAAGTTCAGCTCTGAACTCAGGGAAGCCAGTCTCTTACAAAAAGAATTACATTTGTTTCAGAGAGGCACACCATAGGAGGCTGTCTGCTCTTAAGGCTGCATTCACACCTGAGCGACGCGTTTTTCGGCCAAATTGGAGGCATCTTGTTGCGCATTTTGTAGTGCGACATCGGGCGTTTGCAAATGCCCGATGTTGCGCTAATAAGCGTGCTCGATGCTTTTCCATTGATTCTATGTCAATAGAAAAGTGTCAGAAACACCGGAATATGCCCGATTCGCGCAACAAAAATACCTCCGGGCGTAGTTTGAGCATCAGGTGTTTGGTTCAGGCATTTTTGAGTGGAGATGTGAACCATCTCCATTCAGAAACATTGATTTTTTCCCCTCCAGCGTTTTGTAGCTTTATGCTTCAGGCATATTTGAGCTACAAAACGCTCAGGTGTGAATGGAGCCTTAGGCAGAACCTTACATGGGTGACCTTGCCAGTCCTTGCCAGATATGATCATTCCTAAAAATCTTGAAGCAGCTTACAGCTAAGAGACACCATATGAGACTATGATTGAGTATCTTTCCAAATGATCTGAACCTTTAGTAAAATTAAGCTGGGATGTACAAATAAAACTAGAGTTTGAAACGGAGTTTAACTTTAAGAAAAAAAAAAAAAACTCACTCACAAACAGCTTTTATCTATGACTCTTCTGACAACATCACAGGATCAGAATTTGAACTCTAGTTTATGGCTCCTGGGCATGTCAGAGCTGAGCATGTATAAACCAAGAATAGAAAAATCAGCCCCCATGATGCAATAGAACTTTCCCTACAATGATCCTGCAAGATCCATACCGGTGTGAGTGGGCATCATTTTGAGGTGAAATATTTTCCCGACAATACAAGAATGCAAGAAAGGTATTGAAAGGTTTACTAGATTTTCTTTTTTGCACTTAGTGATGTCATCAGCTGAACATAATATGACTCATAAGCAACAAGAAGTTTAAGCTGACTCATGTGACCTTCCAAACGCAAACCAAACTTTATCTACTGTCTCCCCATAACAGATATGACTAACAGGGTCTCATGGCCCCCATCACAGACATGTTTGATTGGTACTCAAGGACCCAACACAGACATGACTCATAGGTACTCAAGAGCCCATCACAGACATGACTGATAGGTACTCAAGGCCCCCACCACGGACGTGACTAATCAGTACTCAAAGTCCCCTTCACAGACATAACTGACAGGTACTCAATGGAAGAAAATGACCCAAAGCTAAAAATAAGCATTGAGGTTGTGGGAGGGTCTCTGATAAAGCCTGTAATCTGGAGTGATTTCTGCTTTCTAGGAGAAGAGAAACACCAATGCAAAACCAATCATGAAACTTAACCTAGTTTAACAATTACATTACTTGCTGGATTTCCAGACTTTCTGGTTTTGGCTTCAATTTCAAAATTTTAGCTGTTTCCAAAAGACAAATCTACCTTGTAATTTCATTGAGTGTTTTGCTATGTCCATCCAGTAAACCATACAAAGAACACATGTCAAAAAGATATTTCAGTTTATGTTCTTTTTTTATTTAGCCCACCCTAGCCAAAACATTTGACTTTTAGTTTAGGACAGAGTGGGGAGGGGTTAGAACCTCAGTCATGTTTTTGTATACTGGGTAGACTTCCCCTCACTCCCTGCTTTGGTGACTACCCAGGAAGCATAATGCTTCCACCACCCCTGCTGGATTTTTGGGCGGGAACATCTAAAACTCCCAGGGAGACAGGAACAGAGGTGGGAATAATGGCAGGGAGATTTTGCTATTTGAGACATATAAAAGTATTCAAGACATATTCAGTAAGAAAAAACAGATGTTGACTGTAAATGTGCCATAAAACGTTCTCTCCTGCTGACTAG
>BLSH010248633.1:175549-186702 GCA_018402905.1 Glandirana rugosa | reverse complement strand
ACACTGTTGTTAGAGTGTTTAAGAGGTGTTTACTTTGAACGTATCCTCCCAACGTTCTTTTTTCGGTGAGGAATTCTTTCCAGTGTACGTCAGTGTTGACTTGAAACCTTTTTTCCATAAGACCAGTCAACTCTGATTTTACATTAAAAAACTGGAGTTGTGGTTTGTTATACAGACCGCCTTTAGGTTATGTCGAGTGGTAGGTTTGTTGTGGTAAGGATGTCATTTTGTACCTCCACCATTATAGAAAGAGACGTCGTCCCTGACCTCGTGAACAGTCCTATCTTCCGTTTCCAAAGTTCAGTTGTGACTGCATGTGACCTTTCTTAAGGAGTGGCTTTTTTCTTGCAACCCTCCTATGCAAGTTTCATTTGTGGAGAATTTGTGAGATTGTTGTCACATGCACACAATGACCATTCTGTCATAAATTCCTGCAACTTCCTGCAACAAAGTTGCTGTAGGCCTCTTGGTAGCTTCTCTTACCAGTTTCCTCCTGGCTCGTTTCATCCAGTTTGGAGCGACGTCCTGATCCAGGGAGGGTCTGTGTTGTACCAAATCCCTTCCACTTCTAAATAAATAGACTTCACTATGCTTCTATGCATTGATAAAGCCTTTGAAATGTTTTTGTATATATCTCATGCCTTGTAAATATCCACAACTATATCCCAGAGATCTTTTGACAGTGCCTTGCCACCCATAGGCAATTGCTTGCTTCATTTGCACTATCAGGAACTGAAATGCTCCAGGAAAGCTCTTTTCATGCTAAGCTAATCAAAATGACCACAGATGATCACAGTTGAATGGTGATTAGCTACACCTGATTGCGTTTACAAGTAATTTTTAGGAGGGGTGATCCTTTTTCCAACTGAGTGATTCTGTTTTTTAATTTTTTTTTCTGACAGGTTGATGTTATATGTTTCACTTGGATGTTATAAGTTGCACTGAGTAAATACAGCTGGATATAACAGAAACTGTGTCCATCTTCATTCCAGGCTGCAAAGCAACAAAATGTGATTATTTTAAACAGAGGTGATTCTTTTCTATACCCACTGTATAGAGTTGGATATAATTTGCAAATGCTCAATAGGTCCTAAGTAGTAATATGCAGAGCAAAATGTCCCCTAGTGCTGCCAACAGGAATACTTTTAAGACCCCTCCCCTGTGCACCAGGGGAGGAGGCTGACCTATGTCAGAGTGAACACTTTGGATTTGGATACCCTATAAAGAGAGGGGAACTTAATAGCAGACCAATTTACAACACTGGAGGATATTATAATCTGTAAATTCGTTTTTAGGACCTATTGAGAGTTTACAAGATATATCTAACTATTATATTACAACAATAGTTACAGCTAATTCTGCAGTTTCCTGCTGCTTTTTGAAATGTCTCTGCCTACCTATATTGTGATGTTAATATGGATCTATAATAAATATGAATACAGTTGTGCTCATAAGTTTACATATCCTGGCAGAATGTATGATTTATTGGCCATTTTTCAGAGAATATGAATGATAACACAAAAACATTTCTTTCACTCATGGTTAGTGTTTGGCTGAAGCCATTTATTATCAATCAACTGTGTTTACTCTTTTTTTAATCATAATGTCATTAGAAACTGCCCAAATGACCCTGATCAAAAGTTTACATACCCTGTTGATTTTGGCCTGATAACATGCATACAAGTTGACACAAAAAAGTTTGAATGGCTATTAAAGGTAACTATCCTCACCTGTAATCTGTTTGCTTGTAATTAGTGTGTGTGTATAAAAGGTCAATGGGTTTCTGGACTCCTGACAGACCCTTGCATCTTTCATCCAATGCTGCACTGATGTTTCTGGATTCTGAGTCATGGGGAAAGCAAAATAATTGTCAAAAGATTTTCGGGAAAAGGTAGTTGAACTGTATAAAACAGGAAAGGGATATAAAAAGACATCAAATGAATTGAGAATGCCACTCAGTAGTGTTCAAACTCTAATCAAGAAGTGGAAAATGAGGGGTTCTGTTGAAACCAAGTCACTCAGTCAGGTAGACCTAAACTAAAATTTCAGCCACAACTGCCAGAAAAATTGTTCGGTATGCAAAGAAAAACCCACAGATAACTTCAGGACTCTCTGAAAACATGTGGTGTGGCTGTTTCAAGATGCACAATAAGGAGGCACTTGAAGAAAGATGGGCTGCATGGTCGAGTCGCCAGAAGAAAGCCATTACTACGCAAATGCCTCAAAGTACCCCGCTTACAATACGCCAAACAGCAGTGATGAGACCACCAAAATTGAGCTTTTTGGCCACAATCATAAACGCTTCATTTGGAGAGGAGTCAACAAGGCCTGTGAAACACGGAGGTGGATCGCTGATGTTTTGGGGATGTGTGAGCTACAAAGGCACAGGAAATTTGGTCGAAATTGACGGCAAGATGAATGCAGTATGTTATCACAAAAAAATTCTGGAGGAACATTTGCATTCATCAGCCAAGAAGCTGCGCATGGGACGTACTTGGACATTCCAACATGACAATGATCTAAAACACAAGGCCAAGTCGACTTGTCATTGGCTACAGCAGAATAAAGTGAAGGTTCTGGAGTGGCCTTCTCAGTCTCCTGACCTCAATATCATTGAGCCACTCTGGGGAGATCTCAAAATGTGCAGTTCATGCAAGACAGCCCAAGAATTTCCAGGAACTGGAGAATTTTTGCCAAGAGGAATGGGCAGCTTTACCATCTGAGAAGATAAAGAGCCTCATCCACAAATGCCCCTTTCAGGATGCCGGATGCATAGATTCCAATGCAGGGTGGGTGGTTTTTTGAAGCACCAATTAGAGCCAGAAGCTCTAATAGGCTTCAAAATAGGGTGGGCTCGGGGCGCCGGGAATGTGCCCGGAGCCAACCCAGGTGTGTGAGAATAAGCAAATGAATATTCCCTATTCTCACACTGAGTCGCCTCTCAGGAAGCATGGGTCTGAGACCCGTTTCCCTATTGGCCACCAAGGAGGAGGGAGGAGATGGAAGCCACCGAGCAGTGGAAGGAGACACCATTCAATACTCCCATTAGTGTTGGCGAGCACACGAGGAGAATCCTCCGCTCAAGGAGGAAAACAGCATGCAGCACTGAGACGCTGATCAGACTGATCCATCCATACAGAGAGGTGGATACAGAGGACCAGATGTGGACCATTGAGAGGGGTGGTGACTGCCTCCGCTGACACCGGTAGGTCTGGTGTCTCATACTATTACCTACCTCAATGTCAGGAATCTTGATACGAAAAAGTACACCCCCCCCTCGGTGACACAGATTGGAGACCCGTGTGGGAGAGGTAAGGTATTGGATACTTACTTGAGATCGCTTGATTAACCCTTCCCTGTGCACGAGATAGACTGACTGTCTCCCATTGCACCTGATGCTCCTGTGACACCCTTGGGTGCTATTGTGGGAGTGTGCTATTTGGTCAGCTACCTAAGCCATCATTTGCACCTGATGCCTGTGTGACAACCCCGGGTGCCATTGTGGAACTGTGACCTAGGGCATTCTTTGCGCCAACAGCGCCCCACAGATCTTAACTACTACAGGGGTGGACGCCTGACTCCTGATCCAAATACACAGCACTATGCCCAGTACTCAGCTCACACTCCAGCATTAATCATCTTGGTCCCATGCACATGATCTTTGAAATTGTGATGGACTAGTGTTTTTACCTTGCTCCAATGATTCAGGAGGGTAGGTTAAGGACTGAATTAACACTAGATCCCCACTCACCATTCAGCTGGTCTACTGGTTTACCCACCCCATTTGCTCGAGCCTCCAAGCTGGCACACGTGCATGCCCCCTAGTTTTGACTGCATTAATACATTGAGACTCGGCATTTGCCTTGGTGGTACCCTGTGGACCTGTACACTTGGCATCGGGACGTGCTTGTTTTATATTTTTTGCATGTGATTGTGTGTTTTTGTCCTTAGTGAGCATGTTTGTCATGCATTGCACTTGTGGGTTTTTGTCCCTACTTGAGTGGTTACAGGCTGCAGCCTTATGTTTTTAGACGGTGCTATTCTGAATATTCTCAATAAACTATATTACTTAATTGCATTACAAGCAGTCCACACTCGTTGTCACTTATACGTAGCCTACTAGTTTTTCCTTCCTTTGGAAAAATATTTTTTCTGTGAAGCTGCTTGTGATGCCCGCTGCCGTGATGCCTGTGGAGGAGAGCTGAGGAAGAAACTCGTGATCGCACACCATGTATGGGGTAAATGCACCGACCACTGACCCGACAGGGGGAGGGGTGGTGTGTCAATTGGCGGGTGCACTGTTTGCCCCCCCCAAAAAAAAATTATCACCAGCCGCCACTGGTTAAAGGGCACCTAGGAAGAAAAGGATAGAGTACTACCTGCATTGCGTATCGTCATGAACTAAGGTCAATAAGGGATTTGTTTTAAGCTCATATTTTCAGTTTCAGCTTTTAAGTCAACAGTTTTTAACCAATTTTTTTTAAAGAGACCCATATAGGAAACTCAGTAAAAAGCCGTTGACTTTAAAGTAAATCTGTCATTAATACAAAGCCACATGACAAGTTAAAAGCAGTTTTGGTGCTTTACCCTATTTAATGAATGTCCTGTTTAACCACTTCAGCCCTGGAAGGATTTCCCAGGTTAGGACCAGAGCACTTTTTGCGATTCGGCACCGCATTACTTTAACTGACAATTGAGCGGTCGTGCGACGTTGTACCCAAACGAAATTTGCGTCCTTTTTTTCCCACAAATAGAGCTTTCTTTTGGTGGTATTTGATCGGCTCTGTGTCATTTCTGATCACCGCTATAAACAAAAGAAGAGCGACAATTTTGAAAAAAAATCTGTTTTTCTTACTTTTTGTTAAAATACAAATCCAAAAAAAAATATATACATTTTTTTTTTTTTCGTTTTTGGCCGATTTATATTCTTCCTCATATTTTTGGTAAAAAAAAACCGCAATCTTCGTTTATTGATTGGTTTGCGCAAAAGTGGCCGCGTTTACGGATGATGAGAATTCATTTCTGGGGTTTCTATTTTTTTTCTACTAGTAATGGCGGTGATCTGCGATTTTTAGCGGTACTGCGATATTGCGGCGGACATGTCGGACCATTCTGACAGTTTTTTGGGACCAATGACATTTATACAGTGATCAGAAATGTAACCACTTCAATACTATGCACTTATAACACTTTCCTATCAGACCAATTTTCAGCTTTCAGTGCTGTTGCGCTTTGAATGACAATTGCGCAGTCGTGCGCTATTGTACCCAAACAAAATTTTTATCATTTTGTTCCCACAAATAGAGATTTCTTTAGGTGGTATTTGATCACCCCTGCGGTTTTTATTTTTTGCGCTACAAATAAAAAAAGACCGAAAATTTTGAAAAAAAAAAAATTCTGATTCTCTCACAAAACTTTGTAAATACGTAAATTTTCTCCATCACTGATGGGCACTGATAAGGCTACACTGACGGGCACTGATGAGGCAGTACTGATTGGTGATTACTGATGAGGTGGCACTGATGATGAGGCACTTATATGCAGCAATGATGAGCACTGTTAGGCGGCACTGATAAGCAGCACTGACGGACACTGATAGGTGGCACTGATATGCAGCACTGACGGGCACTGATATGCAGCACTGACAGACACTGATAAGCGCCACTGATGGGCACTCATAGACGGCACTGATTGGCACTGATAGGTGGCACTAATAGGTGGCACTGATGGGCACTGGTAGGTGGCGCTGGTGGGCACTGATATGTGGCACTGGTACGCACTGATAGGGGCACTGGTACGCACTGATGGGGCACTGGTACACACTGGTGGGCAGATGCACTGATAGGGGCCCATTCCCTGGTGGTCTAGGGTGGCATCTGAAGGTGGCACTGAGTGCCATCCATATTGGGCACTATGACCTTTCCTGGTGGCCTAGGGTGATCTCCCTGGTGGTCCAGATCAGCTCCCTGGTCAGCTCCCTGGTGGTCCTGGGTGGGCACATTGCTGATGGTCCCTGGGCAGGCTCCCTGGGACTGCTTTCCTGTGTTACACTGTGACCAGCCGTGATTGGTCATGGCTGATCACATGGTAAAGTGCTTCAGATGGAAACGCTTTACCAAGATCGGTAATGCAGGGGGGGGGCAGACTGACCCCCCACACCACCGATCGCCGCGATGCACGCATCCCCAGGCGCGCACCGGCATGTTATCCTGAGGACGTCATATGATGCCCAGTCAGGATAACTGAACCACTTCCAGGCCGTCATTCTGCATACGGCGGTCGGGAAGTGGTTAAATATCCACTGATTACTGTATAAATGTCATTGGCAGTGAAGGGGTTAACCTGCAGGGGGGAATCTAGGGGTTAACTGTGTTCCCTAGGCGTGTTCTAACTGTGGGGGGGCTGGGCTACCTTGGGCATAAGAGATCTAACTGATCCCAGTGACAGGGATCAGTAGATCTCCTATGCCCCCACTAACAGAGCAGGGAACCGCCGTGTTTACATCGGCGGTTCCCCATTCTTTTGTTGTGGCCGCTCATCGCGGCTTGCTGGCGGACATCGGGTCCGCCCGAGCCGCGGGCACACTCCTCGGGAGTACGGCGGGGGTGCGCGCCCCCTAGCGGCCACCCACAAATCAACGCTTATTTATGGTGATTCGCGGGACGCATCCACACTGCCGTTGTGAATATATGGTAGGCAGTGTGGAAGTGGATAACTTAGCCCTGGACCAGTTAGCATACAAATAGTGTTGGCTTACTATCTGGAGCTCTGGTACATTATTGCAATGCACACCTTACTGATCTATAGAAAAATACTTGCATTCCAAAGCGGGCACCAGGTGCTGATGTCAGTTTTGCCACATTATCTTCACAAACTTATGCTGATGATGGGGTTTTGTTAAGGTCACGGCCATTTAGCAACCTATAAGAAGCATTATGAGGTAGTCTCACTCTCCTGCATCATCATTGCTTTGTTATTACACAATATGAAACAACATTAGCAAAACTTCCTCATCAACAGCTGTAATAATGTTGGCAGAATGTGGAGCTGTGTATTCTGACAGTGAGATCTCGCTGCTATCTCCAAGAGGTAACAAGAAACTGCTTGGTGATTCAACCTGCAGCATCTCTCTGAAACTGAAATAACATCCTTGCTCTGGCATGACCTTTATCACAATCTCATCCATCCTTCATCACTGTACATGTAAGTTTCCAATTTTCTTAGAGCTTCTACATAAATGGCTATGCATGCACAGTGTATGTGACATACACAGTATAAAGTACAGTTGTGGCCAGGCTATGGACATTCAAATATTTACATATTGTTAACAAACAGTATAACAATACAGTATATAATCTTAAAAAAAACCCTCAGTGATCTGTAGTTAAAGCCTCTGTGGAACAATTCATCCTCAAATTTCACAATTTCTCTTTAACTTCTCCCCCATAGCCAAAGCAGGAAGTGAGGGGAAATCCCTCTAAAAAGAGAGCATCCCTCGTTATTACCAGGAATAGTGTCCCCATTAGAAGATTCTCCATCAACTCTTGTTCTGGTTAAAACACAAAACGTGTTTTCTTTTCACTTTTACTTTTAGTGAGAATGGTAAACAGAAAAAATAGAGCAAACAGAGCAAAGACAGCAAAAAATAAACCTGACAGATATTCTAATCCCAGTCCCCTCCCCCTAAAATCTGTAAGAAAAATAAAACCTGAAGTTAAGGGCACAAATGTGCTAATATTCATCAAATACTAGCACATTATGAAAAACTTACCTTAAAATGAAGCCCTCCGGCCACACGCTGTCACTGCTGCCAGGGCTTCCATCTTAACCTGGTCTTCCTTTCGAGTTTTGCATTCTCGGGCTGTTTGAATAGCCAAGCCGCTTTGACATCACTCCTGCGCATGAGAGCCACAATCGTGGCACAGCGCTCTGAAGAGACCATTTAGATCAGCCTTTCTCAACCTTTTCAACACCAAGGAACCCTTGAACTAATTCTCCGGTCTCGGGGAACCCCTGCTAAAAATTAAAAAATCTACAACTCATGATACATTAGTGTGATGGTCAATGGGAAGAATGCTCCTTACACTTGTGGTCATTGGGAAGAATTACCCCCTTACAGATAGCTAAAATAATCAATGATATCATTGGGAATTTATCTGAGAGGTAGAAATTGACCATTGCTCAAGGAACCCCTAGCAACACCTGGAGGAACCCTAGGGTTCCACGGAAACCCTAGGGTTCCACGGAAACCCTGGTTGAGAAACCCTGGTTTAGATCTTCTAAATTGTGCACATTTAGGAGATATTCCTTGCATCTATAGGTAAGCTATATTATAAGCTTACCTGTAGATACAAGTCACCATGCTGATTTACCAGAAGATAGTGAAACTACAACGTTTACTGCCAATTTATATCAATGTATTACTCCAGAATGCTTACAACTGCAGAGGTCTTTGAGAGCTTGTTTTAAAGCGTATTTATTTTCTTGTTGAGAATACTGTATATCAATATTTGAATTTCCATAGGCTGGACACACATCTGCTTTAGGTTCTGATGCAGCCTTAATCGCTGTCCAGAGAGGGTTTCCTTTGGCAAAACTGCTAATGAGAACAAATGCAGCACTGGTGGAGACAGATTCTACCAGCAGCGCTGTTAGCTTATGGTAGTGCCATGTGTAGAAAATTACTTGAATGCTTTGTCAAACGCATACGTGTATTGAGCTTTTCAGCTCAGGGGCAAAGGAGTACACCACATCTTTCTATTTCATGCATCTTATAATCATAATTTTATTCCATATCTACAGCTTAAAAGCCTGGTCAACATTAACAGCTGCTAAAAATTCTGTTTTATTTGTTCTTAAAACAGCCCATTAACGTACAGCCAGTGAAAGACATATTCAAAGACAAATCTTCCACACATAGGACCCTCCTAGGACCATCTGTAATCATGTGCATTCATTTTTACTATAAAATGTTGCTGGGGTTTTTTAACCAATGGACGTCTGCAACTGCAGGTTGTGGATATTGTGTGAGTGGGGTTCACACAAATACAGACATACAACAACTGCAGAACAAATAGGTTCATTCCAATCCCAGACAACAAAAGCATTGTGCACAGGCCAAAGGGGACTTGTTTAGACCCTTCACAGCCCTCACACATTGCTGGCCTCTGTTGGGTCACATTGTGTTCTCATGAAGCTTCATTTTTATGGTGTATTATGTCGGCCCTCCACTGTGTACTGCTACAATCTTTTCCCTTCCTCCTAAAGCAGAGAGATGCCTATTTATTAAAAGCTGATATAGGTAACACAGAAAACATTCTTTATGAATGTTTTATCCATTTTTGAAGCTAATCTACTCACTTTTGCCAACTTTCGTAGACAGAATTCACCAGTTTCTAAAGACTTTGTTTGCTGCAATGTTTAGGATACAGATCCGAAATTATGGCATGGATATTTCACAGTTGGAATACCTAAGACAGATTTTAATTGTTACATGTTGGCACAGTGTACGATTATCTAAAAAGTAAAAGGGGAGAGTGTATGCCGTCCTCTGGCTTATCTCTGCATATATCAGCTATTTCTGGCTCTCTGCCAGCTTTGTAAATATAACATGTGGGAAGGGGCTACAAGGCATGGAAGTGTACTAAAAAAAAGTGTTCAAGTTTCGCCAACTGGTTTTACAGAAGTTTCTGAATGAGCATTTATGAACTGCTCCATTGAAGAGACCCTCCTGAGTAAGACGAGGGTCAGTAGAGACTCAACATTCTGTATAATCAGGAAGTGCATAAGCCATATTATGCAGCAAGATGAGGAAGAATGTATAATGCATTTACAGTAGCATGGGATTTTGGTGGGCATCTGAAATCTCTAACACAAAAAATGGCTTTGCCTACTGCATTATGCACTTTTTTTTACATTACAGCAAATGCAGTAGAAGTAGTGTGTCTCTTTCTATAAAGCTCATTTCCAACTTGCATATACAACCTACACACCGACCTGACATCCTGAAACATAAAAGGTGCAGCTGATCCTACCCAAAACCCACTATTACCAGTGTCTTATTTTAATGAGACCATCTGTTAGGAAAAGGACTGTTTTGCAGTTTTTGCGTGTGCACGCGCCAGAAACGGCACCAAACGGCCCCATTTAAGCTCACAACGGCCAGCAGCCAGTGCTGTCCATTCTACAGCATGTGAATGTTCCTGAGCGACCTGATTTCCTGTTTATCTGATCAGGCGCTCCCTGGCAAGCTCCTCCGGCCCTTCTGATTCCAGATTATAGGCGAAGGGGTCTTCTGAACCCACTTCCGGTCCCCGAACGCCCATGGTCCCAAATTGCCATGGACTTTATTGTGGAATTACCTCCTTCCCAGGGGTACTCTACGGTATTTGTGGTCGTTGACCGCATGACAAAAATGTTGCATTTCCTGCCCATGAGGGGCACACCTACAGCTGCTGAAACCGTAGAGACTTTTATCAAGGAAGTAGTTCAACTCCATGGAGTCCCCATCAACATTGTCTCGGACCGAGGAGTCCAATTCACCTCCAGGTATTGGAGAGCCCTGTGCTCATCCCTAGGAATCAAGCTGTCATATTTCTCTACGTACCTCCCCCAGACTAATGGGCAAATGGAGAGAACAAACCAAACGCTGGAGCAGTACATTCAATGCTTTTCCTCCTTCTCACAAGATGACTGGGTTTCTCTGTTGCCATTGGCCGAGTTTGCGTTTAACAACACTATCCACTCGGCCACCAAACAGTCTCCGTTTTGGGCCAACTATGGGTTGCACTCCACATTTCTTCCTGCCCTGTACATGGAGAACACAGTTCCAGCAGCCCAAAGGGCAACAGACTTTTTTGAGACCAATAACAAGCTCCTACAGGACACCCTATCCAGGACTCAGGAAGTGAATAAGGAGGCCTTTGACAAGATAAGGCGGGGGGAGCTAGATTTGCAGCCTGGCCACCAAGTCTGGCTTTCCACCCGGAACCTGAGATTAGCCATCTGAAAAGTTGGGGCCAAGGTTCATTGGGCCTTTTTCCATTAAGAGGAAAATTAATAGGGTGGCGTTTGAACTTGACCTTCAGGACCTATCCCACAGGACATCCTCGAACAATAACCAGAGTTTTTTCAGACAACGGGAAACCCGACGA
>BLSH010248633.1:148475-171553 GCA_018402905.1 Glandirana rugosa | reverse complement strand
GGCGGCAGTATGCTGCCGCCGGCGGTCTAGCGCGTGTCACTCGCGCGCGCGCGCGGCGGCCTCCGCGCGGGCGCGCGAGTGACACAGGCCCCCCCCGGTCCCTCGCCCACGCCGCCGAAGCTAACGGCGACCGGTGGGCGCTACGGGGGGGGCCTCACTTCCTCGCCTCCAGGCACATTCATTTGTGCCTGGAGGCGAGACACACTCCCCCTTCCCGACACTAGTGTCGGAAGGAAATGCACTTCCGACACTATTGAAGGGAAGGGGTCTATCCGTCAGCTCACTGTGCGCGATCTGGCGGCCGCCGTCGTATGACGGCGGTTTGCCTTACAGAGCCACTTTGCCGCCGTCAATCTCCGATCGGCGGTCGGCAAGTGGTTAAATACAGCGATCTGCCAGCAGGTGTCAGGAGAGTTCGGGTGTAAGAGATGAGGATGTAGTTGGGGAGCCCCCAGTCTGGGGGGTGAACCTGAGGCCTGGGGCTTGGGTGCAGGCAGGAGCGGGAGTTGGCTCCTGGGGTGGCACAAGGAAGCAGGAGAGCAGCTGAGGTCTACATGGAAAGAGACTCTTTAAAGGATTCACCAAATAGTTGGTGATTGGTGGCCCCTGGGAGTTGGATGAGAAGGCTGAGACAGTCTGATTGGAGAGCAAGCAGTCTGTAGAGGCCAGGAGGAGCCAACCAAGGGGAAGGAGAGCCATTAGACCACAGGACGGGCCTGATGGGTCTGGAAGATGGATGGGCTGGGAGTTGTAGTTCATCCAATGCCCAGCTAGCACCAACATACTTAGCTACACAAGAGAGGGTCTATGTTTTCACGGATGGAAACCTGCGATTCTTACCCACGGCTGCAGTAGGCCTCACCATGTGCTAGCTGTGGTGAAGAGGAAGTGTCATGGAGGTGTGATAAATTTCCTTTCGGACCAGGGAGAAAGTAGTGTAACGGTCAGCAAGTGAGTGCTGGAGAGAGGAAAGGAGAAGAGTAACGGTCAGCAAGTAGTGTGCTGGAGAAGTGTATATACCAGAGGTGTATATAGAAGGTTCCATGTTCAATTACTGGGCATCCCACTGTCATCCCTAATCTTTATCCAAGTTCAACCCCTAAATAAAACAACAAAACAAAGTACGGGCCTGTTCAGTGACTCCGGATGTGTGGAAATTATGTGATTGAGGGCAGGTGGACCACAACTATCAGCTACTCTTGAGGGAGCACATGGCTACATGTATTTAACCACTTCAGCCCCGGAAGGATTTGCCCCTTCCTGACCAGGCCATTTTTGCGATACAGCACTGCGTTGCTTTAACTGACAATTGGGCGGTCGTGCGACGTTGTACCCAAACAAAATTGATGTCCTTTTTTCACACAAATAGATCTTTCTTTTGGTGGTATTTGATCACCTCTGCGTTTTTTTTTTTTTGCGCTATAAAAAAAGAGCTACAATTTTGAAAAAAAAAACCTTTTTTTTACTTTTTGCTATAATACATATCCAAAAATGTATAAAAAACCTAATTTATTCAACAGTTTAGGACGATATATATACTTATACATATTTTTGGTAAAAAAAATAAAAAAAAATTGTAATTGGCGTATATTGATTGGGTTGCACAAAAGTTATCGCGTTTACAAATTATGGGATAGATTTAGAGACTTTTATTGTTTTTACTGGTAATGGCGGCGATCTGCGATTCTTAGCAAGACTGCGACATTGCGGTGGACAAATCTGAACCCAAATGACACTTTTTGGGAACCACTGACATTGCTGCATTTTTATAACACTGATCAATGTAATAATCAATGTAAAAATTACACTGGCAGTGAAGGGGTTAATTCTAGGGGGCGATCAAGAGATTAAGTGTTTTACCTCAGTATGTTCTAACTGTATGGGGGATGGGCTGGCAGGGACATAACAGATTTCACTGTTCCCGATGACTGGGAACAGTAGATCACTGTCATGTCCCCTGTCAGAATGGGGATCCGCCTTGTTTACATAGGCAGATCCCCGTTCTGCCTCTCTACAAGGCGATCGCGGGGCGCTGGCGGACATCGAGTCAGTGGGACCCACGGGCACGCTCCCCCAGCGGGCGCGCGCCCACAATATCTTGTGCATGGATCGCTGTACAGCTACAGCGATTCGCGCAGGAGAGCCGACATGCCAAACAACGGTGGCTGGTCGGCAAGTGGTTAATACTTCGTACAAAGTTCTTTGTTGGTAATGACAGCTTCAAGAAGCCTCCTGTATGGAGAAACTAGTCACATGCATTGCTCAGGTGTAATTTTGCCCTCCACACAAACAGTTCTCAAATCTTGAAGGTTCTGTGGGCCCCTTCTATGAACTCTGATCTTTAGTTCTTTCTATAGATTTTCTAGTATTTTATGCTCCCTTTTTTATAATATTTTGGTGTTTTCTTGAACTCTATATATTTTTTTTTCTCTTTCTGCTCGCTGATGTCCTCCTTCCTGTGTTATTGTCAGGTAGTTACCTGGTGCGGTGCCCTATCCTCTTTAGGTATGTCAACATATGACGATTACTTTGCCTGGATTGACTCGAGCAACCTACTCAATCCTTTGTACTGACTATAATAGAGTTTTCTACATCCATATACCCTGAGAGTAAGTGTTAGAAACCATCCGTGGCCATTTGGAGGACCATGCGCGGGCGCATGTATCGCGTGCGCGTTTGTGCGCATTTGCAAGCATGTGCACGTGAGCGCAGGCATTGGTGCCAAATCGGCCATTTAAGCAGACAGCTCCCTGCAACCAGTGCTGTCCATTCTACAGCGTTCCTGTATCCTGTGACCCAGCGTTTACTCTGAAAAAACTTCCTGTATCTGTGACCCCGGCTTTCCTTGGACTTTGTTTGCTTTCTGTCTGCCCCGTCCCCCAGCCTGACTACGACTACTCTTTACCTGCTCCTCTGCACCTCTGCTGCCCGCACGTTGCCGACCCTGCCTGCACCTGACCATCCCCCTGCCTGATCCTTCTGTACCGCACTGCCAGCCTGTTACCGACCCGGCCTGCATCACCATTCTTCTGTCTGCATGAATTCCAGTGGACCCTCAACTACCACCAGTGACCAAGTCCAACCCTCGTGCCCCCCCTGTGCTCCAAAACTCCCTGTCTCCACTACCAGGGGTTCTCGAACCAGGTCCGTAAGAGAGGTTGTCCCCTGCACAAGTCAGAGTTGACCACCAGGTTCGTGACAGTAGGTGTATATGCTGAGAGTAAGTGCACAAATATACAGTATCTCACAATAGTGAGTACACTCCTCACATTTTGTAAACATTTTATTATACCTTTTCATGTGACAACACTGAAGAAATTACACTTTGCTACAATGTAAAGTAGTGAGTGTACAGCTTGTATAACAGTATAAATTTGCTGTCTCCTCAAAATAACACAACACACAGCCATTAATGTCTAAACCGCTGGCAACAAAAGTGAGTACTACCACAAGTGAAAATGTTCAAATTGGGTCCAATTAGCCATTTTCCCTCCCCGGTGTCATGTGCCTCATTAGTGTTACAAGGTCTCAGGTGTGAATGGGGATCAGGTGTGTTAAATTTGGTGTTATCACTCTCACTATGTCATACTGGTCACTGGAAGTTCAACATGGCACCTCATGGCAAAGAACTCTCTAAGGATCTGAAAAAAAATAATTGTTGCTCTACATAAAGATGGCCTAGCCTATAAGAAGATTGCCAAAACTCTGAAACTGAGCTATAGCGTGGTAGCCAAGACCATACAGCAGTTTAACAGAACAGCTTCCACTCAGAACAGGCCTTGCCATGGTTGACCAAGGAAATTGAGTGCACCAGAAGTCATTGGGAAATAGATGTACGAGTGCTGTCAGCATTGCTGCAAAGGTTGGGGGGGTCAGCCTGTCAGTGCTCAGACCATACGCTGCACACTGCATCAAATTTGTCTGCATGGCTGTTGTTCCAGAAGGAAGCATCTTCTAAAGATGATGCACAAGAAAACCCGCAAACAGTTTGCGGAAGACAAGCAGACTAAGAGCATGGATTACTGGAACCATGTCCTGTGGTCAGATTAGACAAGATACATTTATTAGGTTCAGATGGTGTCAATTGTGTGTGGCGGCAACCAGGTGAGGAGTACAAAGACAAGTGTTTCTTGCCTAAAGTCAAGCATGGTGGTGGGAGTGTCATGGTCTGGGACTGCATGAGTGCTGCTGGCACTGCGGAGCTACAGTTCATTGAGGGAACCATAAATGCCAACATGCACTGCGACATATTGAAGCAGAACACGATTCCCTCCCTTCAGAGACTGGGCCGCAGGGCAGAATTCCAACATGATAACGACCCCAAACACATCTCCAAAACAACCACTGCCTTGCTAAAGAAGCTGAGGGTAAAGGCGATGGACTAGCCAAGCATGTCTCCAGACCTAAACCCTATTGGGCATCTGTGGGGCATTCTCAAATGGAAGGTGGAGGAGCGCAAAGTCTCTAACATCCACCAGCTCTGTGATATCGTCATGGAGGAGTGGAAGAGGACTCCAGTGGCAACCTGTGAAGCTCTGGTGAACTCCAGAGGGTTAAGGCAGTGCTGGAAAATAATGGTGGCCACACAAAATATTGACACTTTGGGCCCAATTTGGACATTGTCATTTAGGGGTGTACTCACTTTTGTTGCCAGCGGTTTAGACATTAATGGCTGTGTGTTGAGTTATTTTGAGGGGACAGTAAATGTACACTCACTACTTTACATTGTAGCAAAGTGTAATTTCTTCAGTGTTGTCGCATGAAAAGATATCCTAAAATATTTACAAAATGTGAGGGGTGTCCTCACTTTTGTGAGATACTGTATACACACACACGTCATGGAATTTCTCTGCAATATTTTTATTACCAGCAAAATAATTCTTCTCATGAAGCTATAACAGCAAAACGCCTAGAAATACTGTTGCCTCGACCCACCAGTCTTTATATGGATCTGTAACCATCCATATTATTTTTCTGGTATTGTTATTTCAAGGGGGTTTTGAGGCAGATTTGTGTCTGGCACAAGCTTTATTCCTTATTGTTTTTAATCTTCTGGGATTTGATGAAATGCCTTATCTTTTGTAAACCAATAAAAGATTTTTTAAATAGCTTTTTTGCTTAATTCCTGAGATATTAAGCACAGCAAAGTCCCATATTTCTTACTTGGTATTATTGTACATTCTATAGGGATGTGGGGCTCTATTCACCTCCCAATGCCTATTTGATTCCTTTATTATGTATCACAGGTACTTATACAGCGTTGTCAATTTACGCAGCACATTACACATATTTTATAAATTCACATGCGTCCCTGCCCTCAAGGAGCTTACAATGTAAGGTCCTTAACTCACATTCATACATACACATACTATGGCCAAATTAGACAGTAGTCAATTAATTTGCCATCATGTCTTTGGAGTGTGGGAGGAAACCGACGTACCCGGGGGGAACCCATGTAGACACAGGGAGAGCATGCAAACTCTAAATCTGTCTGGGTAGAATTCGTTGACAGTTCATAAAATTCCTGTTGGAAATTTGGGGAACATGAACTTAATGGCAAATCTCAATGAAGTCTACGGGGAGTGAATCTTGTTAGTAGATTGCAGCCATTTGTAAGTTTAATAGCTAAACGTCTGTAAAAAAAAAAAAAAAAAAAACATGGGAAGCTGGGTATTGCCATGGAGGACATGTACCAATGTAAAAAATAATTTCAAGCCCTCATACGCACATTTTTGGGCATTTTTTACAGCTCTCTATGTTATTCAATAGCCCTAGCAGTAGAGGGCATCGGCGTTAATGAGCTGTAACTAGAATGCGGGACCAGTGCGTTCTGAAGCTGCAGCATCATGTCGTTTTTGACGCCGAGCCAGCAAAACGCTCAATAACATGGTATAACTTTGTTAAGCCTCGTCAGGCGTTCTATTCAAAATTAATGGTTCCCTATGGGAGCCCATTGATTTGAATAGAAGTCGCACCAGAAGTCGGATCATGATGATCCGACTTGCGGCGCGACTTGTGTGCTAGGGGTCTTGAAGGGGAACCCCCGCAAAAAAATTGCGTAGGGTTCCCCCACAAGAGCATACTAGGCTGTACGATCTGGCATGGACTTTAAGAGGAACCCCCACGCTGAAAAAACGGCGTAGGGCCCCCCCAATATCCATACCAGACCCTTATCCGAGCACGCAGCCTGGCAGGCCAGGAAAGGGGGTGGGGATGAGCGAGCGCCCCCCTCCTGTACCGTACCAGGCCGCATGCCCTCAACATGAGGAGTATGGGTGCTTTGGGGCAGGGGGGGCTCTGCGCCCCCCACCCAAAAGCACCTTGTCCCCATGTTGATGGGGACAAGAGCCTCTTCCCAACAACCCTGGCCGTTGGTTGTCGGGGTCTGCAGGTGGAGGCTTATCAGAATCTGGAAGCCCCCTTTAATAAAGGGGCCCCCAGATGCCGGCCCCCCACCCTATGTAAATGAGTATGGCGTGAGGGTTCCTCTTAAAACCCATGCCAGATCGTAGAGCCTGGTATGCTCTTGGGGGGGACCCTACGTGTTTTTTTTGCAGGAGTTCCCCTTTAAGATCCCTAGCACACAAGTCGATCCGACTTCTGGTGCGACTTCCATTCAAATCAATGGGCTCCCATAGGGAACCATTGATTTTGGATAGAGACAGAAAAACGCTGCTGACAGCTAGCGCGGAAAAACGTGCATTGACGTCAAAACGCTGAGAAAAACGGCAATTTTTCCCTGACGTTTTGCTGATTTTTTTTGCATACGACCGTCGTGTGTATGAGGCCTTAAAAATAATGTACGGGAAGAGGGTCTTTTTAAGTGACTTTAAAGGCAATATTAAAAATATACAGATCCTTTATTCACTTCAGCCCCGGAAGGATTTGCCCCTTCCTGACCAGAGCACTTTTTGTGATTCGGCACTGCGTCGCTTTGATTGACAATTGCACAGTCGTGCGACGTTGTACCCAGACAAAAAAATCCTTTTTTCCCCACAAATAGAGCTTTCTTTTGGGGGCATTTGATCACCTCAGCGGTTTTTATTTTTTGCGCTATAAACAAACAAAAAGCGATATCGAGTCTACCCGACCAGCGGGCACACTCACGGAGGGCGCAGCGGATGACCGCAAATCGCACATGCGCGGTCAACGTACAATGACGGCGGTTTGCGCAGAAGTTGTCGGCAAGTGGTTAAATAATGTACTCATATACTCGGATGCCCTAAAACCAATATGGAGCAGTACAAGTTTTACAGACACTCTTAGCGACAGTATACTCTTACAGCTCATTTTTGATGAAGGAATTGAATCTTTTCTTTTACAATCAGTGTAGTTTACATTCAGCACCCCAATCTGATTTATTTCAATCAAAAGTGCTTTTTTCCGGTAGTTTCAGCAGTGAAACATATTTTTCCATAAGGTGATAATATGCCCGCTTTGACCAGCAGAAAGAAACTGATCAGTAGTTTGCTGAGGCTGTCCCTGTTCTCATTGATGGAAAACTATCCTGCTGCCGGGCAATATTTAGCAAACTCTTACTGAGGCTCCATTCACACTTGTGACTTGTCATGCCACTTTGGACACAAAGTGGCATGACAAGTCGCAGCCCATGTGTTTCAATGGGCAACTTTAAAATGGTTCCTGCACTACTTTCATGCGACTTGAGTACCATTAACTGCACTGCAAACTCTTAAAAGTTGCATCTTAAAGCAGAGATCCGCTTGTTTGCACCCCACCGCCCCCCCCTTACTTGCTATGCCACCCGAAGACGATTGAAGAATCAGTTTGGGTGAGGACATCGCTGGACAGGTAAGTGTCCTTATATTAAAAAGTCAGCAGCTACAATAATTGAAGCTGCTGACGTTTCCTTTTTTTGGGGGGAAGCCTGGAGCTAATGTCATCAATGTGACAGATGTGCAACAGTCAAAGCCAAAGTTGCCTCAAAGTTGTAATGTGTAAAGTCGCAATGGGAATCAATTGACTTTGGAGTTGCACAAGTGTGAATGGAGCTTAAGGATAAAAATGTACTAAAGACAAATTGTACATGCAGTTGTTTTACTACAACAATTTGTGCTAGGCTCGCATATGTGCGTGCGCAGATCATGGGTAGAGCAGTCCATTCATTTCAATGGGCTGTCCTATCCACAAGAAACACAGCGAAAGAAGCTCCTGGGTGCACTTCAGGTGTCGGCGCATGGGTATGGCACTATGGCCTCATGCACACTGGACGTAATAAAAAAGCCAGTAGCACTTGCTATAGAAAGCTGTAGAATAAGTTTTTCAGTGTGTTTGCAGTAGTGTTTTTCAGTGTGTTTTAGCTTTTTTTAAACAAAATTATACCCACAAAGGCTTATGGCTCAAAAACGCAGATTAGCTGCATTTTACTGCATTTTACTTTTAAAAACTCCTCTCCAAATCCACTAGTTCTGGGGGGGTTTTTTCTAGCCAGAAAATGCCCTGCCTAAAACTGCTGCTAACAGCCTGTGTGTGCATGAACAACATGCTGGGGAGTTTATTGGCTGCAGAAAAAAATGTCTGAAGCCAAAAACAGCAGCTGTAAAAACGTCCAGTTTGCATGAGGCCTAAGAATTAATGGCACCACGCACATCTGCTAAAGTGCAGCATGTCTCTTTGCTGTTCAGGAATGAATGCAATTTTGCACGCATTTCCTAGCTGCAGAGATGTGATCCATCTATGGGCAGGCTGGTCGTACCGAAGTCGATCCATCGATCAACCAGCCTTTCGGGGGGTTTTTTCACCCGATCACTGCCAGCTGTCAGCAGTGATCGTTGTATTCTGCTGGAGGAGAAAACTCCCTGCCGGCAGAACACAATAGTGCTGCGGGAGGGATTCCCCCATCAACATTGATTGTGTTGATGGGGAAACTGAGCAACTTTCTTTCCTTCAACCCACGGCTGAAGGAAAGAAAATTACATAATGTATGGCCTGCTTTAGATACTACAGAGGGTAGAGAAGAGTGAAATTGGCCATCAGTAGGATAGGTTTATGTCTCAGTTTTATTTGTACTTTTTTTTATTATGGAGAGAGAGGTGGAGAATATGAGCGATATAATTTGAGGT
This sequence comes from Glandirana rugosa, assembly GCA_018402905.1. Lineage (NCBI taxonomy): Eukaryota > Metazoa > Chordata > Amphibia > Anura > Ranidae > Glandirana > Glandirana rugosa. The sequence goes on along the minus strand of BLSH010248633.1, from coordinate 162,473 downwards.
GGTTTAGATGCACACTGCTCTTGCATTAGTTCCTTATTTTCTTTCAAACAATGCAGCGATGTGAGGTGAACTAAAAAAAAACAGCATCAAAAACAGATTTCAAAAGTACTACATACAACATAAACATGCAACATAAAATAAAAATCAAGAAAATCTCTAAAAAATAAAAACCTCAAAATACTTCTGCTAAAAAAGGCCACTTATTTTATCAATGGGAAGCCGTGTAGCAAAAAAGGCAGATTAACTTAAAAAAGGGATTTTAGTATAACTTACCGTAAAATCCTTTTCTCTGAGTTCACTGACAGACGCAGCCTTCTTATGACACATGGGGTTATGCTCATCTCACTAGGAGTAGACTAGGCAAAATAAACAAAAGCATAGGTTGGCCCCTCCCAGGGGGCCGTCCTCACCTTAGCATATAATTCCCCTGCCCTGTACAGCACATCAGTTCGTAACAAGCCGTACAAACTCAACGCAGAGGGGTGGGTGCTGCGTCTATCAGTGAACTCAGAGAAAAGGATTTTACGGTAAGTTATACTAAAATCCCTTTTACTCTTCCGTTCACTGACAGAAGCAGCCTTCTTATGACACATGGGGACGTCCCAAAGCTGTGCCAATCAAGAGGGGTGGGCAAACTATAACAACTGTACCCAACAGAAAAACGCCCTCTCAGGCGGCGCTAACCGCGCCTACACTGCCGCTTGTAATACTTTGCGGCTAAAAGCAGCATCCGAGGATGCTGAAACATCAATTTTGTAAAACTTAGTAAACGTGTGCACTGAGGCCCAAGTAGCCACCTTGCACACCTGAGACACCGAGGCTTGGTGTCTAAACGCCCAGGAAGCACTAACTGCCCTGGTGGAATGAGCCGTGACTGGAAACGGGGGAACCTTGCCCCGAATCTCATATGCATGAGTCACGGTCTTCCGTATCCAACGAGAAACGGTAGCTGACGAGGCCGCCAAGCCTTTACGCGACTCTTCCGTCAGCACAAATAAAGAATCAGACTTCCGAAAGGAAGCTGTAGAAAACAAATACACCCGCAAAGCTCTCACCACATCCAAAGAATGCAGTTCAACTTCTTTGGGATGCGACGGGGGCGGGCACAATGAGGGAAGAACAATATCCTCATTTAAATGAAAGGAAGAAACCACCTTCGGAAGAAACAAAGGGGAAGGTCGCAAAACCGCCTTGTCCTTATGCAGGACCAAGTAAGGTGACTTGCAGGATAATGCTGCCAACTCAGACACCCGCCTGGCGGATGTGATAGCCACCAGAAAGGCCACTTTCTGCGACAACAGTCGTAAGGGAATGTCCCTAATCCTTTCATATGGCGTTTTCTGCAGCACAGAAAGCACTAGATTCAAATCCCACGGAGCCAGAGGCGACCGTATCCGAGGAGCCACATGACGTACCCCCTGTACAAATGTACGGATCAACGAATGAGACGCCAAAGGCCGTTGAAAAAGAACTGCCAGGGCCGAAATCTGCCCCTTAAGCGTACTTAACGCCAGGTTCTTGTCCAGTCCTTGTTGCAAAAATGACAGTACTCTGGACAATATATAAGAGCGGGGGTTCCAACCCCCTGCCTCGCACCAGGTAATATAGGTCTTTCAGGTCCTATGATAAATCTTACGAGAGGTACTCTTACGTGCTTCAATCATAGTAGGGATTACGGAGTCAGAGACACCCCTATCCCTCAACACCTTTGACTCAATAGCCAAGCCGTCAAAGCCAGCGAGGGTAAAGCAGGGTGCAAGATAGGCCACTGAGACAGTAGGTCTTCGCGAAGTGGAAGACGCCACGGAACATCTGCCACCATCCGTAATACGTCGGCGTACCAAGGACGCCGAGGCCAATCCGGAGCTACCAGGATTGTCGGGATTCCCTCTGCTTCTATCCTGCGCAGAACCCGCGGCAGAAGCTTTAGAGGAGGAAAGATGTACAGTAGCCGATACCGACCCCAGGGCGCTACCAGTGATCTCTTGTTCTGCACACAAAGGTCTGTACCTTGTGATTGTACCTGGAGGCCATGAGGTCCAGCTCTGGTAAGCCCCATTTGAGGCAAATCTGGTGGAACACTTCTGGATGTAGGGACCATTCCCCTTGATCCAGAGTCCGGCGGCTGAGAAAGTCCGCCTGCCAATTTTCCACGCCTGGGATGTAGATTGCAGAGAGAGCTGGCACGTGAAGTTCTGCCCACCGAAGGATCAGAGCCACCTCCGCGGCTGCTGCTGCGCTTCTTGTTCCGCCCTGATGGTTCACATATGCCACAGCCGTGGCATTGTCTGACTGAACCCAGACAGGGAGGCCTCGCAGCCTTTCTGACCAACGGGACAGGCAAAGTCTGATCGCTCTCAGTTCCAGTACATTTATCGGAAGACAAGCTTCCCGCGCTGACCAATGACCCTGGGCAGAGAACTGACCCAGGACTCCTCCCCAGCCCGATAGGCTGGCATCTGTCATTACTATCGACCAATTGAGGGGGGGGAAACATTTCCCCAACTTTAGGGCCGGAGCCCAAATCCACCAAATCAAGGATCCCCGTGACTGATGATCCAACCTGATCAGTCTGTCTAGAGATAGGGGAGATTTGTCCCACTGTGACAAAATCGCCTTCTGCCGGAGCCGAGTGTGACTCGTGTAGGCGTAAGGTATTGCTTCGAAAGTCGACACCATGAGCCCTGACACTTGCATACAGGACCGTAAGGAGAACCACTGGCGTGATAACAGGGTTCGCACTGCTGCTTGAAGCGTCAGGAGCTTGCTCGGTGGTAAAAACACCCTTGCCTGCACCGTGTCTAGAAACAGACCCAGGTACTCCAGCCGGCAAGATGGAGTCAATGATGACTTCTGCAGGTTGGTTAGCCAACCAAACTCCTTTAACGTGGACACCGTAATTGTCACGTTCTCCTCCAGAGCCGCAGCAGACTCTGCTCTCAGGAGTAAATCGTCAAGGTACGCTACAACCGCGATACCTCTCTGTCTCAGCAGCGCCAGCATCGGGGCCACCACCTTGGTGAACACTCGGGGAAACGAGGCCAGCCCGAAGGGAAGTGCCACAAACTGGTAATGCAGGTCCCCCACTGCGAAGCGTAGAAAACGCTGGTGACTGTGACAGACTGGAACATGGAGATACGTGTCCCTGATATCCAAGGATGCCAAGAATTCCCCTTGGTGCAGGGCGGCCACGACCGAGCGGATGGACTCCATCCTGAAACCTTTCGTCTTTACAAAGCGGTTTAGTGCCTTCAGGTCCAGAACTGGCCTGACACCACACTTTTTTGGCACCACAAAAAGGTTTGAGTAAAACCCATGAAATCTTTCCACTATGGGTACCGGTATAATCACTCCTTGTTCGGCAAGTGCCCGAACGGCGCCTAGAAGCGCCTCCCGACGCCCCTGAAGGAGTCTCAAGTTTGAGGGGAAGAACCTTTCTGGGGGCAGAGAGCTGAATTCTATCCTGTACCCGGAGGACACCACCTCCAGCACCCACCGATCGGTGATGCGGACAGTCCATCTGTCTGCGAACCCCAACAACCGCCCCCCCACCCGTGAGTCTGGTGGGGGCAACCCTCATGCAGAGGTAGATTTATCCTTCGCTTTTTCTGACTTTTGCTGCCAGGGCCTTTTACTGTGCCCCGCGGAAGCCTTCCCGGCCTTGAAGCCCTTACCCGCTGAGCCGGGTGCCCGAAAAAACTTCTTCTGACCTGAAGAAACAGGGCCCTGCCTACAGCGAAAATCCCGCCGCTTTGGCTCTGGAAGGAAAGTACTCTTCCCTCCCGTGAAATCCTTAATGATTTCATCCAACTGTGGGCCAAACAGACGCCCTCCCTGAAAGGGAAGATCTGCAAGAGCTTTCTTTGAAGCCTGGTCGCCTGACCAAGAGCGGAGCCACAGCACCCGACTGATAACAATTGCAAAAAAAGACATTTTTGACAATATGGGAAGAAGGTCCAAAGCAGCGGAGACCTTCTTCCAAATGTTGTGCCCGCTGTACTTCAGCCTGTGCACCTTCACCAGATAAACCAGTGTGCAGCGTGGCAGCATGCTCACGAAGAGACTGTGCCGCCATCGCAGTCGCTAGCGCCGGCCGCATGGCTGACCCAGCCAACAAGAATAGTGCTTTAGACACTGTCTCTGTGCGGCGATCGGCCGCCTCCCTAAAGGACGGAGACCCCTCCAAGAAAATGGTCGTTGCTTTATTCACAGGAGCCACTGGGGGGTCCACCGCTGGGGAAGCCCATCTCTTAGTAAAGCTATCCTCAAAGGGGTAGCGAACAGCAAAGCTTTTAGGAAAAGCAAAGGAATTTGGTGGCCTCAGCCATTCCTTGAACACTGCCTGTTCAAACACCTGATCATAAGGGTAAGCCCTAGGAGACCTAGGGGTTTAAGCGGTCCACAAATATATGTGGACTCATGCGACTCTCCTGCTTGGTCAAGCCGCATGGAGTCGCGGATATCAGTGATCAGCGCTTCCACTATCGCTTTATCACGCGAAAAAGGAGCCTCCTGATCATCTTCGCCTTCTGAGGGCAGTTCACCCTCTGAAAGGTCCACAGGTGTGACCATTGAGGTGCTCTCTAGATCCGAATCCTCCCCTGAGGAAAGAGGGGGGGTGGGCGTTTCTTGGGGCCCCTCGGAACGGGGTCCCCCGCCCGGGGAAAGAACTCCCCAAACACCGCCCTCAGCTGTTCCAAGGGCACTAATGCCATCTATACTTGCTGTTTAGATGCTTCAGCACTACGACCGGAAGAGCAATGCCCAACAATCTACTGCACTCCAGGAGCTTGTGACTGCGCGTCAGCCACGTTGTCCAAACGAAAACCGGAAGCCTCACTTCCGTTTTTAGACACTTCCTGTAACAGGTCTGAACTTCTCCAAAACGACCACTGGGGGCCGCCAGAGAGCAGGCTGGAAACCACATGGTTATCAAACAATGGACGCTGCCATTAATACATGCACAGTCGGCCACGAACGAGCGGTGATCCACACTCAATGGCGGCGACCCGCCTAACGCAGAGCTCCGAACGGTCAGTGCAAAGTACGGTGATCCACACCGAATGGCGGCGAACCGCTTGATGCAGAGCTCCGAACGGTCAGTGCAAGGTGCGGTACTGCGGGGGGGAGGGGGATTGGGGGGAGGGGGGGACGGGAGATAATCCTCAAAGGGGTACCACCCAGTATGTCCCTCTAACGGACCCCCACCGGCTGGCTACCACAGAAGCTGCCCAGGTGCCCACAGGGCGGAAGAGGGGTCCACTCACCAATCCGACGGGCGCAGCGGGTAGCCACCCGGAGCAGACTTGCCTCCCCAGAAAGAGGCATGCTGCTGGCCAGGCCACTGGACAGGCGAACCAGTCACTGGGCTCTAGTGGGTTTGAGCCACTGGCCGCCTGCACGGAACGGGCGCTATGCGGTGGGCCCCCTAAGGGTAGCTCGCATAGTATCGGCCGGACTGGGGAAAGTTTTGGATTCGAGATATCCTCTATACCACCAGCCAGCTTCTTGATAGCAGTCTTCATCAGATGAATCTTGAGGAGACCGCAGATCCCATAGGGAACCAGGTCTACTCCTTGCACTAGGCAAATAAAAACTGATGTGCTGTACAGGGCAGGGGGATTATATGCTAAGGTGAGGACAGCCCTCACCTATGCTTTTGTTTATTTTGCCTAGTCTACTCCTAGTGAGATGAGCATAACCCCATGTGTCATAAGAAGGCTGCGTCTGTCAGTGAACGGAAGAGTAATAAAGGACCTATCAACTTTTTTTTCTTTTTTTTTTAACTTAAAGAGAATCTTTATCTTTATTTAGAAGTTGTAGTACAAAGGAAGACAACAGTGCATTGATTACAACTGAAGGCAGCACATCAAGTGGCACTTGGCATTCCAAAATGCGAACATTAGGATATATGATTAGCTAGTAAGATAATACACAGCTCGGGATGAACAAATTAGATCATGTATGTGCATTGCAGGAAAACTCTAAGGTGACTCAGCATCCACCTCCAAGAAAAGGCCATTTTTTTATTCCCATCTAGATACTAGAAGTTAGGTACATGTGTCTGAGAACTGCAACCATCAGTCCCATATCTTGCTTTTGGGACCATCTCTATTAATATATATCAGTTTTTTAAGAGACAAAGTACACTAACCTCAACTATCCAGTGTCAAAGGAAGAGCCGCAATCACAGGCTATAAACTTTCTACCACTGAATAAGGTTTCATGTAAAAATGTGGTTATATAATTATCTGTATCAGGGTTAGGTAGGAGGCCTAATAAACATTGTTTGGAGTTTAGGGATAGTGGAGAACCCAATTGGTTGCGTAAAAATGTAATGACCTGAGCCCAGAACCCCTCAATCTTGGAACAGTGCCATATAAGGTGACTAAATGTACCATGGACAATTAAGCACTTGTGGGGTTAGCTCAATGAGGATTGCCTTCCCTGGAAAAAGGTAGTCTCTTAAAATCTGACTTGTAGCCAAGTTTATTTACAGTGTTGCATGTAAAAATCTAATAAACAAAATAGAAAATAAATCCTTGCTATCCAGGCACTAACTAAACATATCCAGTTTTCCTACCTCAGAGGTGAAGGGCTTTTCCCAATCACCCACAAAACAAAGATAATGCAAACTTTTTTTGTTTCAGTCACAAAGCAAAGTTCAGTTCAACAGCTATCTCAGGCTTTAGCTTCCTGAGTCCAGGTCAAGAGCCATCATCTGATACATACCTGCTTCCTTTATACCACCTGTTGATAGACACAAGTGGACCGCAGAATCTGGTCCGGAACCAACCCTGCCAAGGTGGCTGGTAAAACCCGGACCGGATTTCACCTTAGTTTCCTGCAAGTGAACGCATGTGAGGTGAAACATAACGTCCATTGATCACCTTGCCTTTCATAACGCCACACACTTTAGGCATTATGGGCTGCATGTGGGGTAAAATTTCGCCATATGCATAGGGGTTATATATATATATATTATATATAGATATATGTGCTATACAAAATATAAAGCTGTTTGAGGCGATCAAAGAGTTTGGGAGGTACCAATTCACAGTTGTCAAGCACCTCCCCCCATTCCTCATCTAAATCGCCTGCATCTTGCTCCCATTGGGCCTTGACATAATTAGCCAACTTAGAGGCAAAGGCAGTAAGCAGAAGATTGTAGAACATAGAGGTTAGCTTATGGGATTCATCATCATTTATGACCTCCAAGAAGGATACAGATTAAGGACTAGGTACCAGTCAGCAAATTCGGTTCACAGGGCAAAACACAGCTGGAGGTAGTGAAAGCATATCATTTGGGAGAGAGAATTCCGTCTTTAAGATATGAAATGGTTTAACCCCTCTATTATCAAGTATGTGAGAGAAGTATTGCATACCCTTGAAGACCCATAGCCTGGAATTGGGTGCGTCAATAATTCTGGTAAATACTTGTTATACCATAGATTTGTATAACTGTGAAACCAAGGGTCTGTCTTAGACATGGCCAAATCCCAAATTTGCTTGTATTAATACAGGAGACTGGAGCGGGCTTCAGCTGTGGAGGATCCACAGAGCCCTCTAGATATATCACAAACAGATGGGTAAAGTTGGATACTGATGGTCCACTAACCAGGCATAAAGATTGAAGGCGGTCGGACTTAATATTATGGTGGTATACAGCAAGTGGGATAGCTGAGCAGCCAGATAGTATAGGCTAACGTCGGTTACAGCTGTTCCGCCCAAGGTGGTTATGTCTACCATTGCCTCAGACAAAGGACTGAAGGATAGTATCCACAATCTTAAAATACCTAAGCGCTATATATATTGGGGGGCGCCAAAGAATATATAGTATTTTGGAAGTAGAATCATCTTAACTAGGCTGACTTTGCCCATGATCCCTAAGGGGAGCTTAGCCCATGTTTGAGTTATGGATTTCAACATAGGAAACAATGGTTCAATGTTCATATTTAGGTAGTCTGATGGGGTCCTGGTAATCTGCACACCCAAATATTTGAAAGAGCTGACTCTACTAAAAGGTAAGCTGGCCTGGTCTACTGGTGGTGGTAACAAATCTATGGGGAGCATTTGTGTTTTGTTCCAATTCATTTTGAGACTGGAGAATCTCCCCAATTATTCTATAGTAATCAGGGCTGCTGAAATACAGAGTCTTTCTAGTAAAAAAACAGGTTGTCTGCACAGAGACCAATCATTTCAACAAAATGACCCACTCATAACCTGGAATACAAGGGTTAGACCTAAGAGAGATTGCCAAGGGATCAGCCGCCAAAGCGTAGAAAAGAGGAGATACTGGAGATCCCTGCTGCGTCCCTTGAAAAAAAAGAAAACCCCAGGTCCAACCATTAGCAAGCACTCCAGCCTGTGGAGCGTGGTACAGTATTGTCACGCACCTAGTGGCGGAGTCTGGCTTATGCAGGGAGCAACCTCTCTTATGACCCTCATTCCAGAACCCCTGGTAGTGCAGACAGGGAGTTCGAGAGTGCAGGGAGGCACGAGGGCTTGGCTGGGTTACTGGTGCAAGCGTGGAGGGTTCCTCCGGGCTCGTGCTTGGATGGTAGCTTAGTTATGCAGTCTGGGTTGGCAACAGGCGGGCAGCATGGTACAGGCAAGCGAGTAGTCGGGTACAAGCAGGGTCGTCAACGGGCTGGTAGTGTGGTACACAAGGATGATACTGAAGAGACACAGGTAATGCTGTAGAACGGACAGCACCGGTGCTGTTCGCTTAAATAAGCCGCCTGGCACCAATGCGTGCACACACACGCACTCCAGAGGCAGCAGGTGTTTCCTGACAGTTGTTTCCTGACATTGCCCCCCCCAAAAGGCAGCCTCCGGATGCCCAAATGGGCCATCTTCTCCGGGTGGTCCCCCTTGAAGGTCCTGATCAGCTCTTCTGCATGGATGTTGCCTCCGTTTCCCATGAACTCTCCTCAGGGCCATAACCCTTCCACTTCACTAGGTATTGAATGTGATTACCCCTCTTCCTACAGTCCATGATAGATTCCACCTCTCCATTCACTAGGATTGGCTCCGGTGGGTTGGTCTTTCTACCTGGAAAGGGATTCAGGGTTGCAGGTTTCAGCAGAATCACATGTAATACAGGGTGGCTTCGTAATGACTGAGGTAGTTCAAGTTCATAGGCCACCCTGTTAATTTTCCTTTTGACTGGAAAAGGGCCAATAAATCTGGGGCCCATTTTCTTGCAAGGGCAAGCTAGTTTCAAGTTTGTTGTTGCCAACCAGACCCATTCAACGTGTTCCAGGTTTAGTTCACCCCGCCTCCTCTTGTCGTAAACCTCTTTGTTGTAGTGCTGTGTTCTTGACATGGTTTCCTGTAGCAGTTTGCAATTTTCTTTGAAGAAGTCCATTTTCCTTTGGACAGCTGGTACTGGGCTCTCAGGGACAGAGTTGGGCAGAAAGGATGGGTGAAACCCATAATTTGCAAAGAATGGTGATTGTCTTGTGGCCGAGTGAATAGTGTTGTTATATGAGAATTCGGCCAATGGTAGCAGCTGCGCCCAGTTGTCTTGAGAGAAGGTGGAAAAGCAGCGCAGGTATTGCTCCAACGTCTGATCTGTCCCTTCTGTCTGACCGTTAGTCTGTGGATGGTAAGCCGAAGAGAGGGATAATTCAATGTCCAGAGCGGAACACAGGGCTCTCCAGAACCTGGAGGTGAACTGGACTCCACGGTCAGATATCATATTTGTCGGTAGTCCATGGAGTCTGACAATTTCTTAATTGAACACTTTTGCCTTTTCAGCAGCGGTAGGTATGACTCTTAAAGGGAGAAAGTGGGCCATTTTGGTGAGCCAATCCACTACAAAAATAGATGAGTAGCCTTCAGATGGGGGTAATTCCACGATAAAGTCCATGGTTTTTCCGGTACTGGGAGTGGATTGAGCAGGCCCCATGCCTTGGCGTTTTTACCCTTGTGTCGGGCACAGGTGAGGCAGGCTCCTGTGTACTTCTTGCAATCTGCATCCACTTGTGGTCACCAGAAGGTGCATTGAAGCAGTTCTGATGTCTTGCGGGCACAGAAGTGACCCGCCAGTTTGTGATCGTGACAGAGTTCAAGAACTGATAGTCTTAACTCCTCGGGTATGAAAATTTTGTTGCTGTACCAAGCCCCTTTTATCTGTGCTTTGGGATCTGGAATGCTGATAATCTGGGCTACTGCCCTCCGGATACGGGAAAGCAGGTCTTCCTGGGTCAGCAGGAAATTTCCGGGTGAAAGGATAGTGTCCGGGAATGTGGGGGTTTCTGTATCAACAAACATACGGGACAGTGCATCGGGTTTGATGTTCTTTGATTCGCGCCTATACGTAATATGAAACACAAACCTAGAAAAGAAGAGCGCCCGTCGGGCCTGATGGGGTTTCAATCTCTTTGCTGTCCTCAGGTACTTTATGTTTTTGTGATCCGTGTATATTAGGATGGGGTATGCCGCCCCTTTAAGCAGATAGCGCCACTCCGCCTTAATAGCCAAAAGCTCTCTGTCTCCGACATCATAATTCTTCTCTGGATCTGTTAATTTTCGTGAGAAGAAAGCCACTGAGTGGAGGAGAACGTTGACACTCTGCCTTCGCGAAAGCACTGCTCCTACGGCAGCTTCGGAGGGGTCCACTTTCAGGACATAGGGTAGCACTGGGTCAGGATGCCTCAGCAACGCGGCAGAGGTAAAGAATCCTTTCAAGGTCTCGAAGGCTGTCTGCGCTTGGGTGGTCCAATGAAATCTGGTGTTCGACTAGGTTAGCTGGGTTATAGGGGTAATAATAGCTGAAAATCCCTTAATGAACTTGCGATAGAAGTTTGCGAACCCGACAAATTGCTGGACACCCTTCTTGCTGGTCGATACTGGCCAGTCCCCTGGTAGTGCAGACAGGGAGTTCGAGAGTGCAGGGAGGCACAAGGGCTTGGTTGGGTTACTGGTGCAAGCATGGAGGGTTCCACCGGGCTTGTGCTTGGATAGTAGCGTAGTGTTGCAGTCCGGGTTGGCAACAGGTGGGCGGCGTGGTACAGATGGAACAGGCAAGAGAGTAGTTGGGTACAAGCAGGGTCGTCAATGGGCTGGCAGCGTGGTACACAAGGCTGAGACTGAAGAGTGGTCGAAAGCAAGCCGGGGTCGGTGCAGGCAGCGGACGACAAAGCAGAAACAGGCCGGGGTCACAGGAACTCTGGCAAACTCAAGGCTGGGGACACAGGTAACGCTGTAGAATGGACAGCACTGACTGCAAGGTGCAGTCCGCTTAAATAGGCCGCCTGGCACCAATGTGCATGCACACGCACGCACACACGTGCACAGGCACTCCAGAGGCAGCAGTTGTTTACTAACAAGTATAGTCAGCCATTTGATAAAGTTAAGGCCAAAGAATTTAAAAGCATTGCCATAGATAGCACCACTTCACTGAATCAAAGGTATTGGCAGCACCCAATGCTACTAAGGTACCGATACAGTCATGGGAGGCCTGAAGATTCATAAAACAAGTGTCTGGTGTTAAATACAGTGTTTTTGTCTGGCATAAAGCCCGTTTGATCAAGAAGAATTATTTCTGTAATAACCCAGCTGAGCCCACTGCCAGTACCTTGGCAAGTACTGTATCTTTAACCACTTCTGCCCGGGAAAGTTTTACCCCCTTCCTGACCAGAGCAGTTTTTGAGATTCGGCACTGCGTTGCTTTAACTGACAATTGTGTGGTCATGCGACGTTGTACCCAAACAAAATTTGCGTCCTTTTTTTCCCACAAATAGAGCTTTCTTTTGGTAATATTTGATCCCCTCTGCGTCATTTCTGATCGCCGCTATAAACAAAAAAAGAGCGTCAATTTTGCAAAAAAAAAACTGTTTTTCTTACTTTTTGCTAAAATACAAATCCAAAAAAAATTATAAAAAAAATTTTTTTCATCGGTTTTGGTCGATTCATATTCTTCCTCATATTTGTGATAAAAAAAATCGCAATTGGCATTTAATGATTGGTTTGCACAAAAGTGGCCACATTTATGGTTGGTGAGAATTCATTTCTGGGGTTTTTATTTTTTACTAGCAATGGCGGCGATCTGGAATTTTTACCAATGACATTTATTCAGCGATTAGAAATGTAAATGTCCACTGATTACTGTATAAATGTCATTGGCAGTGAAGGGGTTAACCTGGAGGGGGGGGAGCTAGGGGATAACTGTGTTCCCTGGGTGTGTTCTAACTGTGGGGGGGGCTGGGCTAACATGGGCATAGGAGATCTAACTGATCCCAGTGACAGGGATCGGTAAATCTTCTATGCCTGCACTGACAAAGTGGGGAACCGCCATGTTTACATCGGTGGTTCCCCGCTCTTTGGCTGTGGCTGCTCAACGCGGCTCGCCGGCCGACATCGGGTCCGCCTGAGCCGCGGGCACACTCCTCAGGAGTGCGGCGGGCGCCTGTGCACGCCGCCGCTGGCGTGTGTGTGCCCCCTTATTAAAACTTAAGTGTAAAAACTCACATTTTGGGGCGTGGCCGGGATGTGAAGGGAAGAAGACGCACGCTGCCTGAGCTCCCTTCTGCAAGTAATCCTGACGGTGATCCGGACTCCTTTTTCGTTATACTCCGACTTCCAGACGCACACCCTGGGTTCCAAGAAGGCATCGGGCACCTCGCGGGCTCCGCCGTTCTCCCCGGGCAGGCTCCGTTCGTCAGGTAGGCAGTCGGCCTGCTCCGGCCCCCCTACTCCGCCGTCGGCCATCTTGCCCACGAGGCGCTCCACCTGTAAGAAGACTACACGAGTGCTCGCCATGGCATCTGAACAGCCGACCCCCACCACTGCTGACATTCTAACGGCTATCACCTCCTGTAATGAGGCGATTAAATCCTGTAAGGACACCTTGACTGCTAAGATGGACTATCTGGCCACTGATGTCAGTCTAATCAGACATGACTTGGACAAGTTCAGATCCAGAATGACAGAGGCAGAGGACAGGATATCACAGCTGGAGGACACTACCAGGGCTGATTCCAGTGAGGTGCGGGCATTACAGATCCAGGTAAAAGCTCTGCAGGACAAGGCCATTGACACAGAAAATAGACTGAGAAGGAACAACATTAGAATCTTGGGCCTTCCAGAGAGAGCGGAGGGCCTCAAGCCAGCAGAGTTTACAGAAGCCTTCCTAGTGCAGCTGCTGGATTTACCTGAGATGCCTTCTACATTTGTGGTAGAGAGGGCTCACAGGATCCCCCCTACACCGCCCATCCCTGGTGCACCTGCAAGGCCCTTTCTCCTCCACTTACTGAACTACCGAGATAGGGATCGGATCCTGGCGGCGGCCAGGGCTAAAGGTGAACTCCGCTATAACGATTCAAAAATCCTACTTTTCCCGGATTACTCCCCGGAGATCCAGCAGAGGCGCCGTACGTTTACAGAGGTCCGCAAACGACTCAGAGAAAAGGGAATGAAATTCAGCCTTTTGTATCCCAGCAAGCTCCGGATTGTGGATGGAGATCGCACAAGATTCTTTGACACCCCAGCGGCGGCTGCTTCTTGGCTGGACGGGCGATGAGACTGCTCGCGGCCTTCCCATCACGACTGCTGATTTCTTCCTTGCTCGGATCCCTGATGTCGCCCTCAATTCCCCCTCTGGGAGACAAACAGCAATGTTTTTTTTTTTTTTTTTTTTCCTTTCAAATTTTTCAGCAGCCATTTGAGGGTTTTTTCTTTTTTCCCCTTCCCCCCTTGGGCGAACTTCCTTATGATTCTCCTCTATATTGGGCCCCCTATTGATAAGAGACTCAGCCTCATTATCTGCCACAGAACTTTTGCCCTGAATCAGGCTGGGCAGGCAGTGCCCGAGACTTCCTATGTTCCCTCCCGAACCCCCTTCCCCCCCCCCCTTATTTTCATTTTTATTCTTGTTCCTTTCATTCACCAGGAGTCATGATCAGGGAGCCAGGACAGCTCACTTTTGCTTCCAATACTTTTCGAGCTGTGAGTTTGATATACCATCGGTCTGTGGACTAGCGCGTCCTGGTT
>BLSH010248633.1:127581-141039 GCA_018402905.1 Glandirana rugosa | reverse complement strand
GTGAATTTGGGGGAATTGTTGGTCTGGTTAAAAGTCGAAAGTCGCGAGAGTGTGAAACTTACTGTTAATGAGTCAGTACGTTGTAACATGGGTATACTTTAGGAAAAAAAGTGTGTTTATCTCGAAAGAAAACCACCATAAATTAGTAGAGACCCAAAAAATAAAAAACGCGATATTAATTTTTTTTCTGGCTTTTAAAACATTTTTTTACTTAAAAAGAAGCAAAGACAATATTTTAAAACGTTTAATCATTAAAAAGAAGTATTTAAAACCGGTTTTAAATATGACGATGGATAGAAACCATTTTTTTTTTTTACATTTTTTTACAAAATTTTCGGTCTTTTTTTTAATTATAGCGCAAAAAATAAAAAACCCAGAGATGATTAAATACCACCAAAAGAAAGCTCTATTTGTGTGAAAAAAAGGATTTCATATGGGTACAATGTTGCATGACTGAGTAATTGTCATTCAAAGTGTGAGAGCGCTGAAAGCTGAAAATTGGTCTGGTTGTTAAGGGGGTTTAAGTGCCCAGTTGTCAAGTGGTTAAATCATGGTGACCTTAAAGTGGATATAAACCCACCACTCACCCAGTATAAACTAATGGCACAGTATTAATTTATACAGTATATACATGCAAGCCTCCTGCATGTATCCCTACCTTGCAAATGTCACCCCCTTCAGCAGTAGCAGCCCCACAAAACATTGGAATCAGTGGGTGGGTTTCTATGCTGGAGCTCGGTGGGTGGAGTTGTGATGTCACAATACTCCCTGATCACTTCTACACTCTCCTACTGTTCTAATCCTGAGTTTTGAGAAACATCCTGTCAAAACCCAGGAAATGCACCACATGACTTCAGCATGCCCAATCATGCTGATGTGTGGAGCAGCTAATCCTGGGAAAGCTGGAGAAGAAAGGAGGGGGTGTTGTGAAGCTCTGTATGCTCATGCATGAGATAAGGAAATTACCTGTTACAACATGGGGAAGAAACAGTCACATATTTTTCGGTCAGTCTTTTTTTCCTACTGAAAAAAGATAAAGGGATTGCTCAGAGCTAGATTAACTCTTCGTGGCAAGACTGGGCACAGATGACATGACATCCTGTACTCTACCAGGCAGAATTGTTAATTAATTTTTTTGGGGGGTTTACATCCACTTTGAATCAACTGCAAAATGAAAAGTGGCTGCAGTATTTTTTTTTTTTTGGCTTTTCTTCCCTCTGTTTTCACCTGGTGATCTGGCCAGTAACACACCTCATGTATTAGAAAGCCCCAATTCTGGATGAAGGTGCACAGGGCATTGGACAGCAGCATTGACAGTCTGGGGGAAGGGGAGTGTTCGGTGTACTAGCATATTTAGACACACTAGCACATTGAAGCCAAACTCCAGGTCACCCTGCAGTTATACAAGCATTTACAGTAACAGTTGTTTTTTCTTTTGGGATAAAGGCTTTTTTAATGGATTGTCTTAACATTCTAAGCTGATAAATCTGCAGGGGAGCTTGTCCTGTTGAAAACCAACTGACTTACTGGCTAGATCGTGAAGGTGGATGTGGAAACACGGCGCTACTGTGTTAGAGAGGCAGTGGGGTTATAAACTGTATGGTGTGTGTGGTGGCAGCTCCTCTAAATGAACAAGGTCCTGGTGCCCTTGTGGAAGGTACCGTGGAAAATGAGGAGGTGAGGGTGCCAGCCTGAGGCAAGTGTGAGTGGTGAATGAAATGATGTGGTGTGTAAAACATAAGACCATCTGTTAATTGAATAAAAAAAAAAAAAAAAAAAACACTTTTAAATAAATGGAATGAAAAGTGAAAAATTCAACTTATGGTGAAACAAGGAACAACTGCCTGAGTCAGGGAGACAATGGATCCTGGGGAGGTGGTATAGGTATAACGGGTAATGACCACGGGTTGGATCGGATGCAATGCCTGCTGGGCTGCAGCTGGTGGATGGTGTAGATCAGGGATATGCAATTAGTGGACCTCCAGATGTTTCAGAACTACAAGTCCCATGGGGCATAGCAAGATTCTGACAGCCACAAGCATGACACCCAGAGGCAGAGGCATGATGGGATTTGTAGTTTTGCAACAGCTGGAGGTCCGCTAATTGCATATCCCTGGTGTAGATGAAGCTGTCCAGGGGTGTTGTCCAGAGGAGGCGGTGCCGTGCTGTGCTGGGTAGGGAGGCAGTGTGGAGCTTGCCTACGGATGATGCTTGGATTCACAGCTTCACAGGGCATGGAAACAGTGAGGGAGCCGCTGAATCACCTCTCCCAGGAGCTGAATGAGCTCTCTCCCCAACCCTCCTTAGTAAGCCCAGCACCTGCATAACCCCGCGCTGCAGACCCCAATGCAAGCCCTGCAGAACCCACGCTGACACAAATATTGGAGGCTATACAGCACTCCCATACCTCACTGACCTCACAGATAGACTAATGCCGAACGGCGCATAAGCGACTTGGAAGATGAGACCCGTCCTTTGCAATGCAACGTTAATGACTTACAAAAATCCCAAGACACCACTACTGATAAACAGACAGATTTGGAAGACCGCTTGATATATAAAGTTCTCAAGTTTGGGTCCCGGGTGGGTTAGGGGGGTTCCCTGGAGGTTTTTTTTGTCTCTCAAACATGCTTGCCAATTTTTCACATAAACTTGCTCATCCATGGTTTATAATTATGCGCACTTTTCAATGTTACGTTTGATATCCTTAATGATTGCACAACCATCTGTCTTGTCTAGGATAAGGGTCTGCCAAATGTACATAAGCTCTTTGCTCTTAGGGCTTTATCCTATACTGCAGATATGCAAGGTATGGTCATGTCTATGTTACGCATAATTTCTTGGAACATTAGAGGACTAAATTCTAAAGTGAAACGCTTTCGTATGTTTGAGTACCTGGCCCAACATAGCCCAAATGTAATCCTTCTCCAGGAAACACATCTACAGGGCTCCAGAGTTATGGCATTAAAACGGGCCAAAACAGCTTACACTATCCATTCCACATATTTTACATACGCTCGAGGTACTTCCATACTAATAGCAAAGTCGGTCAAGATAACTGTTAAACACACTAGAATTGATCCAGGGGGCTGCTTTGTGATCCTAGTTATGGAAAGCTTAGGTAAGCCTTATACCTTAGTTAAATTATACATACCAGCCCGTTTACTAAAACAATGTTCAAGCGTATTATGAAGACAGTATTGGAAGTTGCTGAGGGGCCCCTTCTTATGGCTGGGGACTTCAATACGGTCCTAGATAACTCCCTTGATAGATTCAGAAGTTCTATATCACCCCCTACTCCATTATGTTCGTATTCGCATAAATTTAATTTGGTAGATGCCTGGAGATGGAAACATGCATTGTCTCTGGAGTACTTATGTCATTCTGATGGGACATTATCATGTATAGACTTATGTTTGATGTCACATGATATACTTAAACTGGTGGATAAAATTGAATTTCTCCCCAGAGCGATATCTGACCATTCTCCTTTAATCGTGCGTTTGGATGTGCCAAGAGCCACTTTGTTTCGGGTATAGCGCTTGAGTCCTTTGTGGTTGGTGGATGGGGCGGTTACAGATCATGGTCTTACAGAAATTAACTCTTTTTGGAACCTAAATCAGCAAACTGCACCCATGCCTGTGGTCTGGGATGCCTTCAAGGCTACCATGCACGGCTCATTTGCTGCGGCCATTGGACAGGCCCAGAGGGCATCTCATCCAAACTGGTGGAAGCGGAATGAGCTCTGGCTGAGGCAGAGGAGACATTCTTCATCACCTTCCTGGTCTTCATGCGGCCTGGCGTAGCAAGGCTAGAGAGCTGGATTTGGTGATCCTTGAACGCACCCAGAAGTTATTATACCAAAACCAGAGAATTTTTGAATTCGGGGATAAAAACATTAGTTTACTAGCATATTTATCTAAACCTGATTTTCATCCCTGTACCATCCCTAGAATTCAAAATACTGAGGGTAATATTGTGGAACAAAAGGAGGATATAAGCCTTTGTGGACTTTTACTCTGGGCTGTATACTACCAGAGCTCATTATCCTATCGTAGAATTAGATGATTACTTATCAGATGTATCTCTCCCAAGGTTGTCACAAAGCCAGGCTTTGATTTTACATGCCCCATTAACGGCAGAAGAAATAGGGAAAGCTATACATTCTTTTGCACACAATAAAACACCGGGTCTGGACGGCTTCCCCATAGAATGGTACATACAATTTTAGGAAATTCTAATCCCACAATTACTCAGGGTCTTTAATCATGCACTTGACGGAGGGCACTTGCCACCCACCATGTCAGGGGCATTGATTGTGCTCATCCCGAAGCCTCATAAGGACCACCTTTACTGTGAATCTTTCAGACCCATATCCCTAATAAATTCAGATGTTAAAATTTTAGCAAAAATTGCTAAGACTTAACAATATCATTCAGACGATTATAGGGGCAGATCAAACAGGCTTTATTCCAGGACGGGCCACCTCTATAAATTTACGTAGGCTATTTACCAATATTTGGTCATTACTCAGGTTTTCAGGTTAACTGGGATAAGTCCCTTATATTTATGCTGGATCAGGAAGGATCGATTGCCATCCCATCTTCTTGTCCCTTGAAGATTGTCCAGAGTTTAAGGTATTTAGGTGTTATTGTCCAACAACCTATTTCCCTTTATGTAGAGAATAACCTAGACCCTCTTATTAGTAGGCTTAAAGGTACTTTAAAGATCTGGTTGAATCTTCCGTTAACACTCCTAGGGAGGATAAACATCTTTAAGATGATATTCCTCCCACGCTTCCTATACATAGTGAGCAACTCCCCAATATATAACCCAAAAAGCTAATTTTGTGAAATTGACTCAATTATTACCAACTTTATCTGGGGGGGGGGGGGGGGAGGGTGCGCGGTTCGTATAGCTAGAGACACACTCCAAATCCCGGTTGTGGAGGGAGGCCTTGCACTTCCTAACCTTCATACGTATTATATGGCCTCTCAACTTGCTCAAGCACACTGGTGGTTCTATCCATAAGTGAATAACGCAGCTACAGTCCTGGAGGCGGCAATCCTCACTTCTTATGAATCATTACAAAACCTGATCCACAAACAATCAACAAGAGACAGAGAAGGTACCAAAGTACTGGATATCACTATACGGATATTTAAATTAACTAAACTCATTCCCTCCACAACGCACAAAGTATTTTCTCAAAATGCCCCTCTGTGGGGTAATCCTAGCTTGCCATAATGCTATCGTAGTAAGGATGGAGCATACTGGTATAAATGGGGGGGGGGGGTAAAATTGCTCTCCCATCTATTTCTCACAAATGTAATTCTTTGAGGAGTTTCGTAGAGAGATCAGCATTCCCCCCTCGGCCTACTTTAGATATGTGCAGCTGCGACACACTGCCGTGGCACAATTCGGTATACGCAATATCACGCTACAGACCTCCCAACTAGAATGTCTCCTGGAAGACCCAATGCACTCAAAACTAATTTCCACTTACTATGCAACCCTACTACATTCTACTACTAATAGACTTTAGTGAACTTAGTGAACTTAAATATGAAATGTATCACTAATAGCCATATTTTCAAGAAAATTCCAATAACTATAATTTAATAGTTATTTATTATTATTTCAAATGTTCTTTCTTATTTCCGTATTTCCGAATTTCGGAAATAAGGAAGTACATTTGATATAATAAGTTATAAATCTATTATTTTAACTCATTATAAATAATAACAAGCTAGTATTATTTCAAATGTTCTTCCTTGTTTCCGAATTTCGGAAATTCGGAAATAAGGAAGAACATTTGAAATAATAATAGCTTATTATAATGTATAATAAGTTAAAATAATAAATCATTAACTTATTATTTCAAATGTTCTTCCTTATTTCCAAAATTCGGAAATAAGAAAGAACATTTGAAATAATAATAAATAACTATTCAATTATAGGTATTGGAATTTCCTTGAAAGTTTGACTGTTAGTGAACTTAAATATGAAATTTATCATTAATAGCCATGTTTTCAAGAAAATTCCAATACCTATAATTTAATAGGTATTTATTATTATTTCAAATGTTCTTTCTTATTTCCGAATTTCAGAAATATGGAAGATCATTTGAAATAATAAGTTAATAAAGTATTATTTTAACTTATTATAAATTATAATAAGCTATTAGTATTTCAAATGTTCTTTCTTATTTCTGAATTTCAGAAATTTGGAAATAAGGAAGAACATTTGAAATAATAAGTTATTAATCTATTATTTTAACTTATTATAAATAATAATAAGCTATCATTATTTCAAATGTTCTTCCTTATTTCCGACTTTTGCAGTGTCTGACTGTATATATGCATACTGTATGCATGTATGTGTGTGTGTGTGTGTGTATACTGGGTGTGCATATACTGTGTGTGTATTGTATGTATATTGTATGTATAGTGTATATACACACCCAGTTTACACACACACATACATACAGTATGCATATATACAGTCAAACACTGCAAAAGTCTGAAATAAAGAAGAAAATTTGAAATAATAATAGCTTGTTATAAATTATAATAAGTTAAAATAATAAATGAATAACTTATTATTTCAAATGTTCTTCCTTATTTACGAATTTCCGAAATTCGGAAATAAGAAAGAACATTTGAAATAATAATAAATAACTATTAAATTAGGTATTGGAATTTTCTTGAAAGTATGGCTATTAGTGATAAATTTCATATTTAAGTTCACTAACAGCCAAACTTTCAAGGAAATTCCAATACCTATAATTTAATAGCTATTAGTCAGTTAATATTTCAAATATTCTTAGTTATTTTCCAATTTTCGGATTTCTGAATTAGCGCGATTAGCAATTTGAAAAAATTTGTAAATTGAAAATTCGGAATTCGTCCGAATTGCTGAATTTTGCAAAATTCGGTAAAAACGAAATTCGGAACAAAACGAATTGCACAAGCCTAGTTAGCTCTGCCTACTGGGGACACTCTGGGGAGTACCAGCACATCCATACTGGACTCTCCCGTCCCTGAGCCTACGGATCTTACCATCCTGCAGTCTTATGTCTTAACCACTTCTACAGCCCTGGCCATGGAAGAACTGCATGGTGAACTGCTCGAGCCAGTGTCTACCTCTAAGGAAGTATACTGTATGTACAGGTGTCTTGGGGAGACTTGGTGTTCTAGAGTTGCAAGAAAGATCTGCTATCTCCCCTGAAATTCTTTCTGATTCTGCCTGCTACCCCTGAGGGATACTCGATCCAGCCAGCACTCTGACTCCTAAATGACCGGCTAAAGGACTCATCACGCCACCCGTCTGACGCATACCTCCAGCAAAGGTCGGTTCATTCCAGGAGTAAACTTAACCGGTTGTTTCACCTGCAAAGGTACTTTGCCACAAAAAAGTATGGGTACACATTCCTGCAGAGCCATCTGGGAGAAGTTGTGGGTGCTGAGGCACCTCCAGGATTTCCGGCATCAAAATGAACATGAGGTGGAGTTCCACCGGCTCTACCGAGAGTGTTGGATGCCATATCTTTATGGACCATGTATAAATAGTGAAGCCCAGGTATTTTTACCCAGTAATCCATCAAATTGGAAGGAAGCGGGTCACTGGGGAGCGGATCTCCTTCCCGATCTGCAATTTTACATTCAACTCGGAAACTCTGCTACCTTGTGTGTGTGGGTTGGTTTAATGTTCTTCTTTGGCACTTTTTATGACAATTTTGTAATGTTATTGTTTGATATATATATTTATTCAGGGAGTAGTCATAGCCAGGACAGCTAACGAAAAGGGAGGGGACGTGTAAGCAGGTTGCCTACAAGTTTATTATTTAGGTAGCTGGCTTGCCCAACCTGGGGAAGCGGTTAACTTCTAGCACCTTAGTTCCCAGGCCCTTTGGGCTCCCCCTGTTTACCCTGTGATATAAATAAAGAGGGAAGGCCAGGTTCCGGAGCTTGCCTGCTCTTGAAGATGCCATAACCACCTTTGGACATTGAGAGGGATTGCTGTGCTAAGTAGTCCATCGAAAGACACCAGGAATACTGTCAAAGATGGAAGATGCCATTTATAGTCCCCTGGCCAGTTTAGTTAGTTAGGGATATATCACACTAAAGTATATTTGTTGGACTTTGCCACAAAGGTTCAGTAAAGTTGCATCAACTATTTTAAGTCTGGTCTGAAGTTATTTAGAGGGATGCATGATTGTTTCTGGAATATGAAAGAACAGGGTCTGTAAAGCACAAATGGGGTATGAAGTAAAGCCACTATGAAAGGTCTACTTGACAAAGACAAGGAGGGGAACTGCAGTTGCTATGGGCAACTATTATTATTATTATTATACAGGATTTATATAGCGCCAACAGTTTGCGCAGCGTTTTACAAAATTAAGGCAGACAGTATATTTACATTACAATTTGGTACAAGAGGAATCAGAGGGCCCTGCTCGTTTAGAGTTACAATCTAAGAGGGAGGGTTAATTGATACAAAAGGTAATAGCTGTGGGGGATGAGCTGATGTAGAAAGTAAAACAGTGTATTAGAAGCAGTATAGGCTTCTTTAAAGAGAAGGGTTTTCAGGGATTGTCTAAAAATGGATAGATTAGGTGTCACGTACCTGGTGGATGAGTCTGGCTTATGCGGGGGCACCCTCTCTTACGGCCCTGGTTCGAGAACCCCTGATAGTGCAGCCAGGGAGCTCTGGAGCACAGGGGAGCATAATGGCTGGATAAGTCTCTGATGTCTGATAGAAGTCCACTGGAGCTCGTGCAGGCAGAAGGGTAGTGGTACAGGCCGGGATGGTAACTTGCTGGCTGTGAGGTACAGAAGGATCAGGCAAATGGGTAGTCGGGTACAGGCTGGGTCGGCAACGTGCAGGCAGATGAAGTACAAAGGGATCAGGCAGGAAAGTAATCGTAAACAGGCAGAGGTCAGGGCAGGCAGATAACAGCAAAGGTACAGGAAGTCTCTCAGGAACAAACACTGGGGGGTCACTGGGACAGGAACACCGTAGAACGGACAGCACTGGCTGCAGAGTGCTGTCTGCTTAAATGGCCATTTTGGCACCATTGGCGCGCACGGGCGCGTGCACGCGCACGGGAGCACAGACCTCCGGAAATGCCTATTTTCCTAACATTAGGAGACAGTCGGACAGATTGGGGTAGGGAGTTCCAAAGGATGGGAGAAGCTCTGGAGAAATCCTGGAGGCGAGCATGGGGGGAGGTGACAAGGGAGCTAGAGAGCATGAGGTCTTGGGAGGACCGAAAAGAGCGGCTTGGTTGGTACTTTGAGACTAGGTTAGTGATGTAGCTGGGGGCAGAGTTGTGGATGGCTTTGTAAATTATTGTTAGTACTTTGAATTTTATTTGTTGGGTGAGTGGAAACCAGTGGAGGGATTGGCAGAGAGGGGTGGAGGATACTGAACAGTTGGTAAGGTGGATGAATTTTGCAGCAGCATTCTTGATGGACTGAAGGGAGGATAGTGTATGTAAACGTAATCCAATGAGGAGAGAGTTGCAGTTGTCGAGGCGAGAGATAACCAGAGAGTGAATTAGAAGCTTGGGGGTGTCATTGCTTAAAAGGGGGTGTATTCTAGAGATGTTGCAGAGGCTAAGGCGGCATGATTTGGACAGGGATTGGATGTGATCCTGAAAGGACATTTCAGAGTCTAGCATTACCCTTAGCACCCTGGCATGTGGTGACAGACTAATAGTTGTGCCATTGCTCTTAACGGAGAAGTCAGGGGAAGAGGCACGTGGGGGAGGAAATATCATGATCTCAATTTTAGATAGATTCAGTTTGAGGAAGTGGTGTGACATCCAAGGCTGATACAGTAAAACCTTGGTTTGAGAGCGTTTTGCAGACAAGCAAACATTTTTAATAAATTTTGACTTGATATACAAGCGATGTCTTAATATAAGAGTAGCGTCACGTCACAACTGAGTATAAAAGAGAAGAGAGGCGCCTCTAAGTGTAGCAATATGGTTACATTTAATAAAGGTACAACATTTAGCAACTGACATGGTTGATGATTAAAGGAGGCACATCTAAGTATGCAGGCATTCGGGGTAAAGCTGTCCACATAGACCATCCTCCGCACCGCTATCAACGTAATCTCTTCCACGCTGGGCTCCACAAGCGCTTCAAGTCTCGCTTTCAGATGGCTCTACTGCAAGGTAGTCTTCCCGGGCACTATTGCAGACTGACAGCAGTGAGAGCCGGCGGTGAGGAGGATGGTCTATGTGGACAACTTTACCCCCGATACCTGCATACTTAAATGTGCCTGTTTTAATCATCAACCATGTGAGTTGCTAAATGTTGCAACTTCATTAAATGTACCATATTGCTACAGTTAGAAGCGCCTCTCTTCACTTTTATACTCTGCAGCTCCTGCTGGATTTTGCTTCTAATCCCCTTGTATAGGCTGCCATTTGTGGGTGGACATTTCATGGTAACACAACCTATCACATTTCTATAATCTTTTTATATGGACTACAAACTGAAAGACTTATGAATAAATGGTTGTGGAACAAATTATGCTCGCAATCCAAGGTTTTACTGTATGTCTGTTAGTAAAGCAGTGATGTGTGAGGAGACTGATGGGGCAAGTTGAGTGGTAAAGAGATAGATTTGGGTGTCATCGGCATGTAAATGGTAGTGGAAGCCATGGGAGGCTATCAGCTGAACAAGGGAGCATGTGCAGATCGAGAATAGCATGGGTCCAAGGACAGAACCTTGGGGGACCCCGACGGTAAGAGGAGTAGGAGAGGAGGAAGTTGAGTTGTAAGTGACACTGAAGGTGCGGTGAGATAGGTAAGATTCGAACCAACGAAGAGCACAGCCATGGAGACCAAGCAAATTGAGTTTTTTTGAGGAGGAAGGGGTGATCGACTGTATCAAGGCAGCAGAGAGGTCCAAGAGTTAGAGTACGGAATAATGGATGAAATCCAGACTGAAGGGGATCAAGAAGGTTGTTCTCAGTGATGTGGTTTCTCAGTCAGTTGTAGAATAAACATTCAAAGAGTTTGAAGGCAAAAGGGGGTAAAGAGATGGGTTTTAGGTTGGTGGGGTCCAGTGAGGCCTTTTTTGGTATGGGAGTGACTAGTGCATGTTTTAGAGGGTTGGGGAAGATGCCAGTAGAGAGGGAGAGGTTGAAGATATGAGTTAACCACTTCCACACTGCGCGCTGTATATTTACGGCGGCAGTGTGGATGTGTACCGCAAATCGCTGTAAAAAAGGCCGCGATCTGCGGGTGGCCGCTAGGGGGCGCACGCGCTGTACTCTTGGGGAGTGTGCCCGCGGCTCAGGCGGGCCCGCTGTCCGCCGGCGAGCCGCGATGAGCGGCCACAGCCAAAGAACGGGGAACCGCCGATGTAAACACAAAGGTTCCCCGCTCTGTTAGTGGGGGCATAGGAGATCTACTGATCCCTGTCACTGGGATCAGTTAGATCTCTTATGCCCAAGGTAGCCCAGCCCCCCCACAGTTAGAACACGCCCAGGGAACACAGTTAACCCCTTCACTGCCCCCTGCAGGTTAACCCCTTCACTGCCAATGACATTTATACATTAATCAGTGGACATTTAAATTTCTGATCGCTGTATAAATGTCATTGGTCCCAAAAAAGTGTCAAAATGGTCCGACATGTCCGCCCCAATATCGCAGTACTGCTAAAAATCGCAGATCGCCGCCATTACTAGTAAAAAATTTAAAAAAATAAAACCCCCAGAAATGAATTCTCATCATCCATAAACGCGGACACTTTTGCGCATACCTGTCAATAAACGCCGATTGCGATTTTTTTTACCAAAAATATGAGGAAGAATATAAATTGGCTAAAACCGATGAAAAAAATGTTTTTTGATATTTTTTTTTTGGAATTTGTATTTTAGCAAAAAGTAAGAAAAACTGTTTTCTTTTTGCAAATTTGTCGCTCTTTTTTTGTTTATAGCGATGGTCAGAAATGACGCAGAGGTGATCAAATACCACCAAAAGAAAGCTCTATTTGTGGGAAAAAAAGGACAAAAATTTTGTTTGGGTACAACGTCGCACGACCGCGCAATTGACAGTTGAAGCGACGCAGTGCAGACACGCAAAAAGTGCTCTGGTCAAGAATGGGGTAAATCCTTCCGGGACTGAAGTGGTTAAAGAGTGTAGGATAGAGCCAGAGGGTGACCGTAGTATTTGAGAAGGAACAGGGTCCAGGGGGGCAGGAGGTTAAGTGGGCATTAGAAAACATTTTAGTGACTTTCTCTATAGTAGCTGGGTTAAATGAGAGGACTAGGACCTAGCGAAGGTATATTACAACCGGTCATGAAGTGCAGTGGCTGGCATGGCAAAGGGTCCTCTCGTAGCAAGTGAGTCGTTAATTTGGCTCCCTCCCCACCGGTTAGTGCCCTGAAGGTATCGGGACTAAAGCCGTGTTACAGAGACCCACAGTTTAGCTGTCTGGTACAGAAGAAATGAAGTGCATGCATGGACCCCTTTCTGTCACCGGTAGTGAAGTGTCAGAGGTACGTTGGACTGGTGGAGGGGGCACAGCCTCAGCGGTGTCCCTCCTAAATGCAATATACAGCAATAGAAAGGTATGTAGTGCCACTGAACAGCACTTTACAGAAGGCCTCTACATTTGATTCTCACACGAATGAGGTGCCTACCTGGTCCTGGGCATTGATGACACATGTGTGAAAGGTACCCCCCACATGCAGGGCGTGTGGCCCTACCCACAAAGGCAAAATTCTTTGTAGCAGGTACAAAAAAGAAGTACATGAAACACCCATTTCTTAGCCCTTTTGCAAACCATATAGTGGAAATTCCATATTATTAGCATCTAGTTGCCACCCAGCACACAGTTAAAAGAGATGTATGTCCTACTTACCTAGCTGGATGCAGCATCGGTCCGATGCTGCATCTGTCCCCCGGTGCCTCTAACACCACTCGGTTCTCATAGCTCCCTGAGCTAAGCAGCTCTCTGCTCTGCGACCCTCGCTCACTGGAGCGCTGGGCTGTGGAGGGGGCAGAAGCGCCCGTCTCAGGCTCTCAGCGGATCACTGAGAGGCTGAGACAGGTGCTGGTCCAGGCATGTGAGCAGATCCCAACTCCATTGTCGCCATCTTGCCCGAGCCTGGACCACTTCAGCCCACTAAAAAGACTATTAATTGTGCGGAGCCACCTAGTGGTACAGTGCCTTGCGAAAGTATTCGGCCCCCTTTGAACTTTACGACCTTTTGCCACATTTCAGGCTTCAAACATAAAGATATAAAACTGTAATTTTTTGTGAAGAATCAACAACAAGTGGGACACAATCATGAAGTGGAACAAAATTTATTGGATATTTCAAACTTTTTTAACAAATAAAAAACTGAAAAATTGGGCGTGCAAAATTATTCAGCCCCTTCAGTGCAGCATTAAAAAGTCAAAAAATAAACAATTTTTTCAAACTTTATAGG
>BLSH010248633.1:98452-115722 GCA_018402905.1 Glandirana rugosa | reverse complement strand
ATCTGAGGAGTTTGGAGGAGTTCACCCGCACCGCTGGTGTTAACTTCTACCGGCGTGATACTACTACGAGCAGAGAAAGAGGGGGGCTGAGAGAGAGGGGGAACAGAGCGAGAGGGGGCTGAAAGAGAGGGGGAACAGAGAGAGGGGGCTGAAAAAGAGGGGGCTGAGAGAGAGGGAGAACAGAGAGAGGGGGGCTGAGAGAGAGGTTTTACAGGCCTCACTGTTAAAGAGGTGGTTTTGTTTTACTGCCTGTTCTTTCACTGCCTGTGGAACCCGCCTGTTGTTATAGTTGGGCCCCTGTCCCGGGATGGGCGCCGTTTTATGCTGCGGCCACAGCATTTATCTTCCGCCATTTTGTTGTAGCCCGCGGCCCCACGGGCTGGAAGACTCTGGCCAGCTTTTGAGGCATCGGCGGGTTCTTTTGGTGGCGAGTCATCCTGAGTCTCGCCTGTAGGTGTTGGTGGTGAGCCTCTGGGGCTTGTGGAGGCTTGCATATTGCTGGATACCCTGGTGGCCTAGCAGAGCATCATCATAGTGCGGCCATCTTCAATTGTGGTCGCCACGCCCACTTGAGGAGGTTTGAGGAGTCTAGGCTCCGGAAGGCACTGGGGATGCTGCGCCCACCCACAGAGGTTGCGGGCCGCCCACTCACTTGTGCAGACATATTTGTGCACCTCGCTGTTGCTACTGCTTGCTGCCATGCTCTCACCACTGCGAACTTGGACACTCTTGCGTGCCCGCAGAGGTGGCTCTGCGTGCCATAGGTTCGCCATCACTGGTATAGACCAATATCTTTTACAGTGCGATATTAAGATTTTAGCCAAAGATTTGGCATTAAGGCTCAATAAAGTTATATCCTCTATAATCCACTCGGATCAGTCGGGTTTCATGCCTCAAAAATCCACCGTCATAAATTTTAGAAGATTATTTCTCAATCTACAATCCCAGCCAGACAATGTGGGCAGCAGAGTACTGCTGTCATTTGATGCCCATAAGGCTTTCGACAGCATAGAGTGGCGATACCTCTGGACAGTCATGGGCAAATTTGGTTTTGGGGAAACATTCTTCTCTTGGGTTCAGTAGTTATACAGCTCAACGCAAGCAGTTATAAGAGAGGCTGGTCAAATCTCCTCACCATTTTCTCTCCACAGAGGCACCCATCAGGGATGCCCTTTATCCCCTCTATTGTTTGCCATCGCCATTGAGCCTATGGCTGCTTTGATCCGGTCCAACTCCTCTGTCTGTGGCTTTAAATATGGGGGGGGGGGTCCACGAAAAACTCATGTTATATGCAGATGACACCATGCTACTTCTAGGAGACACTGTTGACTCCCTGAAGGAGGCAATGACGGTCATTACGAACTTCGGTGTATACTCATTATGCCCAATAGCCAGGACCTAGCGTTACATAATATGCCAGTTACCTCTGGTTTTAACTACTTGGGAGTCTACATTACGCCTGAACCATGGGATTATATTTCACTCAATCTGTCACTTTTACTAGGCCAATTTTTGGATAGGGCCAAAATATGGTTGAGACTGGTAGGCAAAGCAAACCTTGTAAAAATGTGTTTTTATGCCACAACTCCTGTATATTTTACATAACACCCCTATGGTAGTCCCCCTTAAAGTCTTTCGTATCATCAACTCTATTTTTAGGTCTCTTTTTTGCCTCAATATGCCCCCACAGGTCAGGCTGAAGCAGCTACAGAAGTCTAAGGATGCTGGGGGCTTGGCACTGCCTAATCCTTGGCTCTATTATCTAGCAGCTCAGCTGCAGAACCCTCTCCCCAGAACAGGAGTAAGGTGAGGGAATTTTGAATGCAGACTCTATCAAAGCCCTTATGTGTCATATAACACAGATCCAGAATGTAGCTGAGGGTTTTCTGTTGCAGAACTACAAGTCCCATGAGGCATTGTAAAACTATAACATTCACAGACATAACCAGGCATGATGGGAATTGTAGTTCCAGAACAACTGGAGGGCCATAGTTTGGACACCCCTGGTTTAGAGGCATTGGTCTATGTGAAATCCAATAAACGGTTCCCCACATACGTCCTGATGCAAAAAGTCTGGAACAAAGCTGTCCACGGCTTTACAAGATATAGCCCAATCTTGAGTAATGGTTAGTATGAGGAGCTGCAGTCACTAAGACTCTGGGGCTCGGGGGAGGAAACATGGGGTCAAGCACCTGAGGCATATTTTTGCAGATGGCAAACTGTGTCCTTTCTCAGTATTGCGGGAGAGATTTTACCTCCCACAATGTATTTTACTACTTACAACTGTAACATGGTGAAGGCGCAGTCCAGCGTGGCCCCCATATTCCATTACATGGCAGAGGTAACTCTCTTCAGGGGCTTTATATTTAGATGCTATTCCATACTGTTATCTGCTTTCTGGGAGGGATTTACTTCGTAGGTGGCAAGCAAGTGGGAGAGAGACATGGGCACATTTGAGGAGGAACAGTGGTAGGAAGCCCTGCAGGCAGTCCAGATGTGCTCCCTCAATGCGACAACGCTTATCCCAACTGTACATTGTATTGTGGGTACATTTTACACCCGCGAGACAGCATGGAATGGGAGTGAGAGCAGATTCAAACTGATCGAGATGTTCTAGAGACCATGGGGACCTAATCCACTTCTTGTGGCAATACCCCAAGCTACACTTATATTGGACAGGAGTTATGCATACCATTAATAAGGTTTTCAGGCTAACATCCCAACAGACGCTAAGCCCCGTATCTTAGGCATTTTGAATTACTTCCAATTGAAGAAGCCCCTAAGCAGGCCATTGCAAGAGCCCTATTTCAGGCTCGTAAGCTCATTCTCCGACATTGGAAGGCCCCTGACCCCCTCACGGTAAAAGAGTGGATAGCCCAGATGGGGGACACTATAAGGCTGGAGAAGTATATCCATCAACACAGAGAACGCCCTAGCAAATTTACTAAACTGTCAACACCCTTGGCTAGAGACTCTGGGACTTTCTCCGGTAGATTTGGTGCTGGACAGATTGTTACTTTAGTAAATTTGAAGAGGAGCCTTGGCTTATAGGGCTACAACCTGGAGTGAAGGCTAGAGGGCCTTGATGAATCGAGTGGCAGAGGAGCATAGGAATTAATCATTTCTATACACCTGTGAAGTGATTAATGCCTATGTTGACTGTAACTCTGCATGACGTTATATTATCTGGAATCGCAATCCAAACCTTGTATGATTCTCTGTTTTCTAATTTGTTGTTAATAAACTTTTTGAAAAAAAATTTAAATGTCAGGAAAGACCTACTAGAACAGCTGAGCTTTATTTGGGGTTAATCAGAGACACTTTAAATGACGGCAGGTGTGTACTGACTTCTATTTAACATGAGTTTAAATGTGATTGCTTAAATCTGAACACAGCTACATCCCCAGTTATAGGAAAGTGTGCACACTTATGCAACCACATTATTTTAGTTTTTTTTATTTCTACCCCCTCCCAAAATATTTCATTTTTTTCCATTGAGTTGTACAGTCTATAGGTCACATTCAAGGTGGAAAAAGTTCTTAAATAATTTATCTTTGTCTCTTTTTTTTTTACATCACAGAAACCTGATATTTTAACATCGGTGTGTAGACTTTTTATATCCACTGTATGTTGTATAGTCCTGACATTTTACCTGATTTTCTAATAAGTAGCCACACCCACATTTCCTCCCAGACTACATTTTGTCATAATGTTATTGCCCCCAACATTATTTATAAGGTCGGGCATTGGTGCTACTAATGAGCTGTGACCTTGTTGCAGGCACAGTTGTGGGTCCCCTTGGTTGCTATAGTTTACTTGACCTTTCTATGATGTTATAAAGGGGGAGGGGGGCTGTTGGATTGTATGTTGCAGAACAGTATACAGTGACCAGCCTAAATTCTTAGGTGGCCATTGAAAGTAACAGCAAGAGTGGCACCTCGGACCTCTACAAAAGGGAGCCCTGGGTCGTGTGGGAGATTAAGTTAAAGCCTTTTCCCCCCTTCCCTAGGCAGTAATATAAAAAATAACAATGAATACGTTTTTTTAACCGCTTGCCGACCGGCTCACATACTTTTACTACTACAAAGTGGCAGCGTAGTGCGAATCACTGTATATAAACATCGATTTGCGCAGCCAGCGGGCGGGTGCGTGCCGCCGTGCTCTCGTGCCCGCGGGTCGGGTGGACTCGATGTCTGCCGGCGACCCGCACAGTGAGGGAACACATTTAACCC
Organism: Glandirana rugosa; assembly: GCA_018402905.1. Lineage (NCBI taxonomy): Eukaryota > Metazoa > Chordata > Amphibia > Anura > Ranidae > Glandirana > Glandirana rugosa. The sequence continues at coordinate 111,490 of BLSH010248633.1, read as the reverse complement.
CTTGATAGCCCCCCTAGTGTCAACCCCTTCCCTGCCAGTGACATTTATACAGTAATCAGTGTCTATTTTTAGTTCTCATCGCTGTATAAATGTTCATGGTCCCAAGAGTGTCAAAAGTGTCCGATCTGTACGCCGCAATATTGCAGTACCGATAAAAAGATTGCCGCCATTACCAGTAAAAAAAAAAATTATAAAAAACGCCATAAAACAATTCTCATAGTTTGTAGACGCGATAACTTTTGCGCAAACCAATCAATAAATGCTTATTGCGATTTTATTTACTAAAAATATGTAGAAGAATACATTTTGGCCTAAACTGAAGAATAAACTTGTTTTTTTATATATTTTTTGGATATGTATTATAGCAAAAAAGTAAAAAATATTGTTTTTTTTTTTCAAAATTGTCCCCCCTTTTTTTGTTTATAACGCAAAAAATAAAATCCGCAGAGGTGATCAAATACCACCAAAAGAAATCTCTATTTGTGGAAAAAAAATGGACGTCAATTTTGTTTAGGTACAACGTCGCAATACTGCGCAATTGCCAGTTAAAACGACGCAGTGCCGAATCGCTAAAAGTGCTCTGGTCAGGAAGGGGGTAAATCCTTCCGGGACTGAAGTGGCTAAACAGGAATGGTATACAGATTTTACATTACATTACAACAGCCCTCAAATTTGTCACTCGCCTACTCGCATTTTGCGAGTGAAAAATGAGGGCTGGCGTGCATGGGCTGCCTCCCATTCAACTTCGCCGGCAGGCGGTGTTGAATGGGAGCTGTTCTCCCTGCCAGGGAAAGAGAGAGGGGAGCAAGAGGCGAGCCTGCCGGCAGATCATCTGAGCGGGATTGCCCACTGTAAGAGCTTTCATTAGAATTCTCGCAGTGTCCCCGGAGCTCATCGTCACACAGTCCCGCCTCCTGGCCTTTGATAGACAGTACACCCGTCCAATGGCGTCCAACCTTATCGCTGGGCCAGGAGGTGGGACTGTGTGGCATGAGCTCCAGGAACACCGCGGAAATTCAAATGAAAAATCTTACAGCAGGCAATCCCACTCTGATGATCCGCCGGCTCGCCTCTTCCTCTGCTCTCCTCAGGTGAGGCTACATGATGAGCAGATGAGGCTACATTGATGGATAGGTGAAGCTGCATCGATGGGCAGATGAGGCTGCATTGATGGGCAGGTGAAGCTGCATTGATGGGCAGGTGAAGCTGCATTGATGGGCAGGTGAGGCTGCATTGATGGGCAGGTAAAGCTGCATTGATGGGCAGATGAAGCTGCATTGATGGGCAAGGTGAGGCTGCATTCATGGGCAGGTGAGGCTGCATTCATGGGCAGGTGAGGCTGCATTGATGGGAACTGGTTACACTGCACTGATGGGCACTGGTTACACTGCGCTGACGAGCACATGTCAGGCTGCATTTATGGGCACTGGTTGTGCTGGACTGATGGGCTGTCACGTACCTGGTGGTGGAGTCTGACTTATGCAGTGGGCAACCTCTCTTACGACCCTGATTCCTGAACCCCTGGTAGTGTGGACAGGGAGCTTGGGAGTGCAGGGAGGCACGAGGGTCGGACTGGGTCACAGGTGGTGGTGTGCTGGTCCGTGAGGTGCTCGTGCAAGCTGAAGCGTGGTGGTGCAGTCCGGGTCGGTAACGGGCTGGCAGAGCGGTACAGATGGGTCAGGCTGAAGAGTAGTCGGGTGCAAGCAGAGTCCGTTAACTGGCGGGCAGCGAGGTACAAGGGAGCAGGCAGAAGAGTGGTCGTGGAAGCCGGGGTCGGTGCAGGCGGAGATCAATAGCAGAGTCAAGACAAGCCGGGTCACAGGAACAAACAATCAGGATCACAGGTTGCTACAGGAACACACAAACGCTGTAGAACGGACAGCACTTGCTACAGGAAGCAGGAAGTTTAAATAGAGCTGCTCATCCAGGAAATAGAGGAAACCACAATCAAATGCAACTAACCCTCAGCACAGTCTTTTTCTAACATTGCCCCCCCCCAAGGGGCAGCCTCCGGATTCCCAAACGGGCTAGTTTAGCAGGGTTGTTCTCCTTGAAGGATCGGATGAGTTCATCCGCATGAATGTTATCTGCAGGCTCCCAGGAGTTTTCTTCTGGGCCATAGCCCTTCCATTTCACTAAGTACTGAACCGTGTTACCCCTCTTCCAGCAATCTAGGATAGCCTCCAGTTCGAACTCCTCTTCGCCGTCTACTAGGATTGGGCCTAGTGGAGCTGTTCTCCATCCCGGGAAGGGGTCTTGAGTCACCGGTTTGAGTAGCGTGACATGGAATACAGGATGGACTTGCATGGACGGAGGAAGCACCAGCTCGTATGCCACCTGGTTGATCCTTTTCTTCACGGGGAACAGTCCCACAAACCTTGGTCCTAATTTCTTGGAGGGGCAGGAAAGTCTTAGGTTTTTGGTCGCTAGCCAAACTCGGTCACCCGGTTGCAGGTCCCATTCCCCCTGATTCCCCTTGACAAAGGCCTTCTTGTTGAGCTCCTGGGTCCGGGAAAGTGTCTCCTGTAGCAACTGACTATTCCTTACAAGGAATTCTGTGATGCTTTGAGCCGCTGGCACCGAACTTTCTGGACTCACGCTGGGTAGGAAGGTAGGATGGTAGCTGAAATTCGCCCAAAACGGAGATTGTTTCATGGCTGAATACACTGTGTTGTTGTAGGCGAATTTGGCTACCGGACGCAGCGAGACCCAATCATCCTAGGAGAAAGAAGAATAACAACGGAGGTACTGCTCCAGGGTTTGATTCGTTCGTTCTGTCTGGCCATTCATCTGTGGGTGATAAGCAGACGAGAACGATAGTTCAATCCCCAAACCCGAGCATATGGCCTTCCAGACCTGGGACGTGAATTGTACTCCACGATCAGAGACTATATTGGTGGGGACAAATCTCCTTGATGAAGGCTCTTGCCGTTTCTGTAGCAGACGGGGTACCCTTCATGGGTATAAAATGGGCCATTTTTGTGAGGCGGTCCACGACCACAAAGATGGAATTGAAGCCGGCTGAAGGAGGCAATTTGACTATAAAGTCCATGGATATGTGGAACCATGGGCATCCAGGAATGGGAAGTGGGTTAAGTAAACCCCAGGCCTTGGCTCTGCTTGTCTTGTTGCGGGCGCAGACTGGACAGGCGCTGACGTATTTTTTACAGTCCACGTCAGCAGAGGGCCACCAAAAGGACCGAGACACTAACTCATGTGTCTTGCGACTACCAAAGTGGCCTGCCAATTGATGGTCATGGCACAGTTCAAGGATAGTCAGGCGTAGTTCCTTGGGTATGAAGAGCCTGTCACGATACCACCACAGTCCATCTCTCGGTACCAGTCGAGGGTCAGGTGGCGTGGCGACATGGGTTAAGGCCCGCCTGAATCGGGATAATAAGAAGCTCTGGGATGGAAGGATGGTGTCTGGTGGAGCCGGTCTTTCAGAGCCATTAAACATCCGGGATAGAGCGTCTGGCTTTGTGTTCTTCGACCCAGGCCTGTAAGTGATGTGGAGTTGGAACCTTGAGAAAAAGAGTTCCCATCGTGCCTGACGGCGCTTGAGTCTCTTTGCAGTCCGGAGGTACTCAAGGTTCTTGTGGTCCGTGAAGACCAGAACAGGATGCGCGACTCCCTCCAACAAATACCGCCATTCCTCCAAGGCGGACTTAATTGGCAACAGCTCTCGATCTCCAACATCATAATTGGTTTCTGGTGGCGAGAGCTTCCGGGAGAAGAATGCGATGGGGTGAAGGGAAGCCTTGGGGCCTCATCTCTGGGACAGAACCGCCCCCACTGCAGTCTCTGAGGCATCTACCTCCAGGATATAGGGCAAGACGGGATCCGGATGCTTCAGGACAGGAGCAGACTTGAACAGCTTCTTGAGTGTTAAGAAGGCCTCCTGAGCCTCGGGAGTCCACCGGAAATGGGAGTCTTGCTTGGTCAACTGAGTCATGGGGGCTATCACAGCGCAGAACCCCTTAATAAACTTGCGATAGAAGTTCGCAAAGCCTACGAACCGTTGCACCCCTTTTTTGTCCACTGGTGCGGGCCAGTCCAGGATGGCAGTGACCTTTTGTGGATCCATAGTGACCCCAGAGACAGAGATGATGAGGCCCAAGAAAGGGATGCTGGAACGTTCAAACATGCACTTGTCGGCCTTGGCGTACAGTCCATGCTGTCGCAGGCGCCCCAGAACACACTTGACGTGTCTGCGGTGTTCTTCCAGGGATGAGGAAAAAATAAGGATGTCATCCAAATAGATTATGACGAACTGGTCTAGGTAATCCCTGAACACATCGTTTACCAAATGCTGAAAGGTGGCCGGGGCGTTGCAGAGCCAAAGAGCATCACGAGGTATTCATAATGGCCGAGTCTCGTTCTGAAAGCAGTCTTCCATTCGTCACCCTCGCGGATGCGAATGAGGTTATATGCCCCACGGTGGTCTAGCTTGGAGAAAATAGTAGCGGCGCCCAGTCGCTGGAACAGCTCGGGTACCAGGGGCAAGGGATAGCGGTTTTTAATAGTTATCTTGTTGAGGTCCCGGTAGTCGATGCATGGTCTCAGAGACCGGTCCTTTTTCTCAACAAAGAATATTCCCGCTCCAGCAGGGGATGTGGATGGCAGGATGAAACCCTTCTCCAGATTTTCATGTAGGTAGGCCTTGAGGGCCTTGAGCTCCCCCTCAGAGAGCGGGTAAATCTGACCGAAAGGTACTTCTGCACCTGGTAGCAATTCAATGGGGCAATCGTAGGCCCGGTGCGGAGGCAACTTGTCTGCCCCCTTCCTGCTGAATACGTCCAGGAAATCATGATAAGCTGAGGGAACTGCATCTTGGGTCTCCTGGTCAGGGTCGGAATCCAGACATAAGACAGAGGGAGAAGGCTCCCGGGATGGCTGAAGGCAATGATGTCGGCAGTAGAAGGACGGGAACTGGACCTTCCCTGTGACCCAATTGATGTCGGGGCAATGTGCCCGCAGCCAGGGGAGGCCGAGAATGACTGGGTAGAGCGGGGATGCAATGGTATCTAGGAGCAGGTACTCAGAATGGCCAGTGACAGTCTTAGCGAGAAGGGGAATGGTTTCATGGGTAACTGTACCCGATTTGAGAGGTGACCCGTCGGCCAGGCGGACGACCATTCGGTGCACTTTGGATTTGAGGGGAATCTGATGCTGTGCAGCAAAGGCTAGGTCTACAAAGCAGCTGCAGGCGCCTGAGTCCAGGATGGCTGAAACTTGGATGCTCCCGTTGGGGAGTTGAAGAGACAAAGGCAGCACCAGATGGGTTGCCTGAACGGGTAGAGACAGGACCACTCCCTTGGGGGAGATGGGATCCTTCGCTGGGCATGACCTGACACGATGCCCAGAACCTCCGCAGTACAGACATAGGTTGAGGCTGAGGCGTCTGTGCCTTTCCCCCGGGGTAAGGGGTGTGTGTGGATACACAGTAGGCAGGATTCCGACAGGTTCCCCACAGATTGCTCGGCCCTGCGTTCCCGCAAGCGACGGCCAACCCGGATGGCCAGGTCGATCAGAGCCTCAAGGGATTGGGGTATCCCTACTCGAGCCAATTCATCCTTCAGAGGCTCGGACAGGCCCAACCGAAATTGATGGCGTAGGGCCGCATCATTCCAGGCTGCATCCGCAGCCCAGCACCGGAACTCGGCAGCGTAATCTTCTGCCGTGCGTTGGCCCTGCTGGAGGGCGTGGAGAGCTGTCTCTGCGGTTGCAGCCAAGTGGGGGTCCTCATAGAGCGATGCCATGGCCCAGAAGAAGAGGTGCATGTCCACTGTTTCAGGAGCTTTCAGTTCCAGGAGGCGGTGGGCCCATGCTTGAGGTTCCTCTCGTAAGAGAGAGATAACCAGCCCCACTTTAGTGACTTCCGAGGAATAGGTGCGGGGTTGCAGCGCGAAATACAGTTCACAGGTGCTGCGAAAACCCCGAAATTTCCTGCGGTCCCCTGAGAATCGTTCAGATAAAGGGACCTCTGGCTCAGTGGGCAGGGTGAAAGTAAGCTGGTCGGAGCTTGATGCAGCCGACATGGAAAGTTCCTGGACTTGGCTTTCCATCCGGGTGCACCCGTCTTGTAAGTCCTTTATGGCTCAGGTCAGCCCGGTCAGGTGTAGGCATAGCTCCTGCATTGGAGAGGGCCCCTGCGCAGACTCAGACATGGCTGTCTGTTGCTGTCACGTACCTGGTGGTGGAGTCTGACTTATGCAGTGGGCAACCTCTCTTACGACCCTGATTCCTGAACCCCTGGTAGTGTGGACAGGGAGCTTAGGAGTGCAGGGAGGCACGAGGGTCGGACTGGGTCACAGGTGGTGGTGTGCTGGTCCGTGAGGTGCTCGTGCAAGCTGAAGCGTGGTGGTGCAGGCCGGGTCGGTAACGGGCTGGCAGAGCGGTACAGATGGGTCAGGCTGAAGAGTAGTTGGGTGCAAGCAGAGTCCGTTAACTGGCGGGCAGCGAGGTACAAGGGAACAGGCAGAAGAGTGGTCATGGAAGCCGGGGTCGGTGCAGGCGGAGATCAATAGCAGAGTCAAGGCAAGCCGGGTCACAGGAACAAACAATCAGGATCACAGGTTGCTACAGGAACACACAAACACCGTAGAACGGACAGCACTTGCTACAGGAAGCAGGAAGTTTAAATAGAGCTGCTCATCCAGGAAATAGAGGAAAACACAATCAAATACAATTAACCCTCAGCACAGTCTTTTTCTAACATGGGCACTGGTTAGGCTGCACTGATGGGCACTAATGATGCTGCACTGATAGGCATTGGTGAGGCTGCACTGATAAAGATGTTGTTAATATTTATTTTTGTAACTTAATTGTGCATAATACATTTAAGTGTCATTTCATGTGAATTTATGAGGCCGTGTTTAGGGGCAGGATTTGGGGCGGGCATGGTAGGGGTTGGGTGGGGTAACTGGTGGCGAGTAACTCTTAAGGCCTGGCTAGTAACTCAGGATTTTTGAGCTATGCATTACAACATAGGACTAATTGGCAGCCATGTATAATTTTTAACACTGTGCAGTTCCCACAAGAACTAATTGGCACCAAAAGCCAACAGTTCTGGACAAAGAAATAATTGCATTAAAATCTGCTGATCCAGATTCCAGGAGCTTTTCACAGTACCCTATGTTTGCCCAATTTCACTAAGTTGCCTTTTTCTCTGGAAAATCACTTGCTTGTTTCTGCACAGCAGGCCCCCCTCCTTCACCCCTCCCTTTTTATGGCTACCTTGAAAGCAATGATGTTAATGTGTCCCAAGCCTGAAGCAGTGCAAACATAAACTGTCGAGGACACAGCTTTCACTCATGCTGCAACCCCATCTGTGCCATTCTCACAGTCCACATACAGATGTGCACAGAATTCCAACCACTCCATCATGGTTTGCTGGGGTCCAGTCACTGGAATGTTGCAGAAATTTGCATGACAGACAGGTTGCCAGGGACCTGACAACCTGGGAATCCCTGCCCCCTACTCAGGCAGGTGGTCCTGACCGTTGCAGATTCTGGGGACACCTCAAATAATGGGAATGCTGGAATTCTAAAGCCTCGTACACACGCTTAGATTTTCAGATGACAGAATGTCCGTTTTTTGTTGTATGCTTGTCTCATGTCGAAAGTGAAGAGCATACTAACAATACAAAAATTTTCATAAGACCAAATTCAGCGTCAGAACTGACGTAATGTGTGAATAGTTTTGTATGCATTTTTTCGTTTCTGAGCATGCGTAGTCTTCATCATATAATTTTTTTCGTATGAAAACCGTACCAATGATACGAAAATTGGACGTTGCCTTGACGTACGAAAAATTTTTTTCTAGTCTGCACATCCAGCTTTTGTCATCCAAAAAATCAAAATCGGCTGTCGAAAGGAGCATTCTAACAGTAAGAATTTCGGAGGGCATGGCCTGGTTGAAGTCCAGGCTAAGGTTGCCACTCCATTCACCATTCCAAGACACCTAGATGTGCGACTTCCAGGGGCCACCCCATTGTTCTCTGAAGTCATACAGGAACCCAGACAGGTTCCATCCCCTAGCAGCTACATACCCCTCACCACCTAGCCTGGAGCGGCCCATACACATTTTTAGGTCACAAAGAATTTCAGATGATCGGTCGACGTATGAAAATTCCCATCTGAAATTCGCATTGTGTGTATGGGGCTTTAGTCACAAAACCGCAGCATGAGAAATCACTCACACAAACATGGCTTAACAGAACCCTTCACGTATTACAAATTGAGATATAACACTTTAGTAATTATACTGTACAAGTATATAGCTCTGACATAGTATAAAGTGTTACACCACATTCATGCACTGTTATTATTTTACATTTATATACAGTATTGCACAACGCTGTACGAGAACATCTGTGGAAATGGCACTGTTCAGATGACTTTTGGAATCACATAGGTAACAATCTGCCAGGTTTTTGTAGTAGAATGGAAGGAGCAAGGAATGTTCAGCCATTCTGAAGAAGCTGCTTGCAGCTTGTACAAAGATGGGGAATGCATTAAACAGATGCTCCGGTCATCCTCTAGACCGATTCACCATGTGACAATGGAATATCAGAGTAACATTGTATACATATTTTAAATTAATTTCAGGGAAGACCACCAAGCCCCTATTCATACTAGTGTGTTTCCTCCTGTGTTTGCCGCCTTGCGGTCATGCATGACAATAGAAATCACATAATTCTGGTGCCTGTTTACATCAATGCAGCACACATCAGTGCACTTTTTTGAAAAAGTGCAGGTGCTTGGCTTGGTGCAGCGTGGAAAGCGCATGTAAAAAGTATGTACATGCATTTTTAGTATGTTTTTTGGCAGAGATTTTTGCATAAAATCCAGTCTCACACAAAAAAATGCATGAAAATGCATCAAAAATGTATGCAAAAATGTGCAACAAAAACCGCATGGTTATGCAGCAGCACTAGTGTGAATGTAGGCTAAATCTAAAACAAACAATATTTTTATTTAAGAGCTCACTGGATGTTATTAAAACGTCAATAGCATTAGCTGTAGAAAGCTGAAGCTGTAGAATGTGTTTTTCAGTGTTTTTGCATTAGCGGTTTTTAGCTTTTATTTTTTTTTGCAAAACTATGCTCCCACAAAAGCTTATGACTCAAAAACACTGATAAACGCTGAATAGCCACGTTTTTCAGCGTTAGAGGGTTTTTATAGCTGAAAAACTCATGTTAAAACCCAAAAAACGCTGATAACAGCCTATGTGTGCATGGACACATAGGATAACATGCTGGGAAGTTTACTGGCTGCAGAAAAAAAATGTCTGAAGCCAAAAATAGCAGCTGTAAAAAACATCCAGTGTTCATGAGGCCTTAAAAGAGAAGTGTGGGTTTTTTTTTTTTTTTAGAATCATACTTAGCTAGGTGGATGCAGCATCGGTCTGATGCTGCCTCTGTCCCCCAGATCCTCTAAAGCCCTGTACACAATGCAACGGTCATACGACCGGACGTCCAAAATCGTATGTTGGCTGTTGTGTCTCGCATACTGACATGCACTAAGCGATCGTACGACCAATCCCAGCGTAGTGACATGCTACGAGCATATAAAGAGGAAGTTCAGGTGAATGATTTGTGAATTAGGAACGTAGATTTACACGAACGGACACTTCCGGGCATTCAAGACTTTTGGGCATGCGTTTTGCACAGTACAACTTGTTGGACCAACTTCTCTGTACACACGGTACAACAGTCGTACGACCGCTTGTTGTACAACAAAAGTTTTCTAGTCTGCTCATCCAACTTCTGTTGTACGTCCGTCGCACGTCGGCTGTTCTAATCGCGCATACTATCGGATGATCGTACAACAAGCTGTTGTACTACTGTTGTTGTACAACCGTCACACTGTGTGTACGAGGCTTAACACTGAGAACCTAGTGATTGAACACCGTTGATCGCTCGGTTCTCACAGCTCCTTGAGCAGAAAGCTGCGGTCAGTCAGCAGCTCTCTGCTCTGCATCCCCCCCCACACTCACTGGAGCCCCGGGATGTGGAGGGGGCGGGAGTGGCCAGATCAGGCTCACAGCAGGCCACTGAGAGGTTGAGCCGAGTGCCAGTCGAGGGATCTGGGCGGATCCTGACCCTATGGTGGTGATGACACCAGAGCCTGGACCAACGACTCTGTGACGTCAGCAGAGAGCGGACTTCAGAACGCTCTCTGCTGAAAATGGGTCACAGGAGTGCAGAATAAACTGCACTCCTTATGAACCACAGGAGAAGTGCAACACAACGAGCTTTGGCTGTACTTCTCCTTTAAAGTGCTTGCTAATAACATTTACAAATCTGTCATTAAAAGTCCCAACACAACAGCAGAACGTGTGATATACATCTTTTAGATTGTCATGAAAGCTTGTGTTGTGTTAACTTACCATCCATTTTTGGCAGGAAGCTCACCTAGTGATACTATTCTTCCCAGAGCATGGACACCTGCGTAAAAATCCATATGCATACCGCCCTGACTGTCTGACTTCCAATCTGAGAGTGAATAAATCAATAGGAATGTACAACTTAAATGTTTTACAGCATCAGGAATTATGGGGTGACATTCCCAAACTTAACCAATAATTCTGTCATTTAACCAATAAGTTTAAAAACCACAATACTTTCCATTACTACCAATGACAGCACAGAAATCTTGGCTGATAATTTCAGTACAATCATTTGTTTAAGGCAACATGTGCAAGCAGTCAATGAGCTAATGCTATCCAGTAAACAGGGCAACTATGATAAAGTCTTAACCTTCACTCAGTTTATAGGCATTTGAGTTCTCTGCAATGCTCTGCGGGTAGTTTATATCTCATATCCTGTTTTTTGTGTTTTCTGCATAACCAAGTTTTAGCTGTTACATCAGGGAATTGCTGTGATGGGCAGGAAGGAGGGAATTCCAGCGTCAACAGCAGAGGTGTTCCAGGATAACCAATTTACTGATAAGGAAGAGCAAGGTGAGCTAATGCACTACAGCAATGTCTGGATAAAAATCAGTACTGTACTCTGAAGCATCCCCTGAAGTATCTATCTCAAGATTTACTTTTCAATTTTGACTATGTGGTTGGAGAATTTCTGTTGGTTTAAAAAAATAGCACAGCTCTATCATTTATTGAGCTGTGTTCAGTTTCAAGGGCACCTTTTATATATTACTAACCTGGCTAACATTACACAGTAACAGGAGGCTCCCCCGGGTGCCGACACTTCTCATCCCAGGTGCAAGCAATAACTACAGCCTCAACCTCAAGTAGAACAACAGGCAACAGACATTTAAAATAAGATGTACATATCTTATCAGGCAGTAAATAAGGTTTAAAACAAGCCTTCATCACCTCTGTAGTTGCAAGCAGTGTGGAGCAATTCATCCTTAAATTTCACAATAGCAGAGCTGAAGTCATCCAATCTACACTTATTCTATATATCCCAGACTATTAAGTAGAAATTAGAAGATTGTCAGGCTGCTAAGGCACTGCTGGTGGGAAGGGAAGGGGGGGGGGGTGGAGGAGGGGAGATTGAAAGGTAAAAAAAAAAGAAAAAAAAAGCTTTTGCTGCAAATTAAATTGCTCCACAATGCCCGTAGCAGCAAGGGCTTATTTTAAAGTTTATTTACAGTTCTTAAAGTTGTTGTATACTCTCCTATCGTTTTCAGCTAAGGAAGCTGACATCTTAGCCTCTGTTTAATCTGCAACTGCCATGATGCTGCACATGTGATCCATTATGACACCACCCATTGGATGGTTTGCTAGTTTGGTTGAGAGCACAATCAAGGAGACAGCTAGCATTTCCGGCATGCCGGGAATATTAACTATTTTTTGACACTATCAAATCGATGGGTAGACAACCACTTTAAGAAAAATAAAATATTCAAATGTCCATAGCCTGGTAACAGTTCTGCGTTAAGGCCTGCCATTTTAGTATTCCCAGCATCTAATGAAAAATCATTGCTGATACTATAACTGAGGTGCATCTCATTGGATAGCGAGATGATGGTGGGGCACTGGTTGCAGTATGAGCCCAAGACCTGGGAACAAAAAGGAGGATTTCACTTTCTCTGTCATGTTTGTCAAGTTAAGGATATGTGATAGATAGGGCCTCTTTAAGATTGAGACATCTGTTTCATTTAAAAAACTGCGGATGGGGAATTTAAATTTACAAAAATGAAAACAGTTCGCTAACTAGAAACTATTCACACCCAATAGAAAAGAAGGCAATCAAAAAATGCAGAATGAAAGATAGATTCTAAATCTGCAGCATTTCAGAAGACTAATTAAAAAATAAAAAGACATTTTCAAGACAGATGGATCTTTATCAGACAATTTGAACACACAGATTTACATTTTGTACTCATTTCCTGTTCACAAATTCTATTTTATCTGCTTAGCATGAAATATTCTGAAAATAGTGTATCAGATTTATGTATCTGTTCTATTATTAGACTGCAGAATAGAAGTTGATTTTTTCATTTAACATGAAAGTGGTGGTAATAAACCCAGGCACGCGTTTTTCTTTGAAGCAGGGGGATGTTTGCCTTGTGAGTAATCAGCTCTTAATATTTTTATCATTTCCCAATCCTGCAACAATGTGTTTCATATTATACATGCCTGGTGCAGCAGAAAAAAATATTCTTTCTTCTATAGACAACATTGTAAAGAACTGAACAGATGATATTCTTACTCCAGTCAAACATGGTCAGTTTGCATTGAAACCAAGAGTGGATGCAGCTGTGGCTGAGTGTCTTATATTTTCATTCTTGCATTCACTTTCTGCACCCAGCTATCTTGCTAGATAAATCCCCATGGATGCTGGCATTCTCATCTTTTAACAAATTAAAATCATAACCTGGAGAACTACAGTTAGCATACTTTTTCAAGGAAATCTTAAATAATACAGGGTGGGCCATTTATATGGATACACCTTAATAAAATGGGAATGGTTGGTGATATTAACTTCCTGTTTGTGGCACATTAGTATATGTGAGGGGGGAAACTTAATAATTCCACATAGGTATATTTACCGGGTGGGACATA
>BLSH010248633.1:86136-98442 GCA_018402905.1 Glandirana rugosa | reverse complement strand
TTGTATATAGAAGTCGTAGGTCTTAAAGGAGGTTGCAAATGGAAAGACGGTACCACCTGTTCAGACTAGTTACCTCCTTTCGTCCGACTCAAGGGTCGTGTCGATCTTTTGACTGGTGCGACACGAGAGTACGGATAACACCAGTCAGAAATTTTCGTTTCGTCACTGTGACTGTCCTTGTAGTCTATAAAGTGTGTTTCCTCCGTTATGTTTCTCTCTTGTCCTATCCAAAAGTATGTTCATGGACCATGTCGTCCGTGTATAGTCCTAATACTTCACTCAAAATGGCCGCCATGGTCACCACCCATCTTGAAAAGTTTCCCCCCTCACATATATTAATGTGCCACAAACAGGAAGTTAATATCACCAACCATTCTCATTTTATTAAGGTGTATCCATATAAATGGCCCACCCTGAATGTAAACACAACACTTCATAATCCTGATATGTGCCTGCTGTACCAGGTACTTGTATGAAAACCTATCCTGTTCTCTCTTTGTATTGCCTCCTTTGTGTGAAATATCTGATGTTCCTGTCAGTGTCACTGCTTTGCTTTTAAAGACTGACCACAATAGGCATGAGAGCACAGCGTGGTCAGTTTTCTAGCTGTGCTGGGAACTCAGCCTGCTTTCCTCCATTGATCAGACTTGTCCACCATGGCAGAAAGGTAAACGTTGGAGGAAATTCTGGATGCTGAAGATATATGTTCAAAATGGCCATGCCCACTCCATCACCCTTAGTACCAGAATGAATACAAGCTGTGAGAGAGTAAACAACAGCAGGTAAGCTCCCTGGTTCCACCAGACTCCAGGATTTCATCCCATTGTCCCCACTTCTTACTGCCAATCTTATTATAAATCAGGCAAGGAAGTGCCTGAAAAATGAAATGTCTACACTACATTATAACTCCATATATTACATTTGGAAAGTGAGTTTGTCTGTGCAAACAACATCCATCACATCTGCAAGAAAACATCAGAAAACAGTGCTGTAGTTCCAGGGATTTGATTTACAGCCACGGGCACCTGCTCAGAGAGGAGTAAGAAAATTGTCGCCGTGGTTGAGGCTGTTCACACTTCTTGAGGCTATTGGAAGACAACTTTCCGCATTTAGAGCACAGTTGTTGGAATATGAACTGAGTCTGAACAATTGCATTCCAAAACTGAACATTTGATCAAATGCTAGGGGGTGAGAATCTAGTAAGGTGTTCTAGGAATGGTTCAGTAAAGATTCAAAAAACTAATTTCTTACCTATTTTATTTCATTTTTGGTAGAACAATTCATCAACTTCTAATTTCTTTTAGGTCTTCGGAGGGAAAATCTCTATACCTGAACACTCTCACACCTAATCTACTTTGAGAGTTAAAGTGTTACTAAATCCACAACAGTAAAATCAGTCTGTATATGCAGTAAATCATGCTTGTTATACTCACTGTGGAACCTAAGGGGTTAATCCTCTGCATTGTGTAAAAAGACTGTTTGATCCTGTATGCACACACAATCAGTTTGGTGTGCATTGTTAGAGATGTTTTTTTTTCTTGGGAGAGTGCATGTGATCAGCACAGGGCCAATCATCACTGTCCAGACAACGGGGTCAGGGGTCCTGCATCCTGACAGGACAGCTCAGTGCAGTATGAAATCTCCTCCTACAAGCTTTACCAGGAACTGACAGAAGTCACAAGACTGCTATATACTGCTGATGAGAAAAGGTATTTAGCAGTTTATATTTATTAAAATAATTACATTTCCATATTCTGTGTACTGTGGGAGACGAAATATAGTGAATGCAGGGTCCTGGGTTTAGTAACACCATCTGTCGCCTTATCCATCTATTTGTTCAGTTATTGTTCCATTCCTCCATCCATTCAGATGTGTGTATGCTTCATCAATGTCTTTTAAATATTGAAATATGGATGTGAGGATCTTACTGACATGAAGATTTATAATCAGCATTTTTTTATTTTGAGGCCGATAGCTCTTACAAGGATCTGGATCTTGGCTAATGCTGAATAGATTTCACAAGCATTTAAAGACAGCTGTACATGTGAGCCTTCATCCAACTGCACTGGTCCTCCCTCTCAATTCACACCCCATTGGATGAGCAATTTTTGGACCTTGGGTAGTAAAAGCTACGTGTCATGAGAAAACCATGTTATGGCATAATGTATTCCATAAGAAACAAAATAGTTTTTAGTTAACGAATAGTTTACATTTTTGTACACTGTTAATCTTCCCCATCCACATTTTTTTTAAACAGACACAGATGCCTCGTTTTGAAGTGACTCTATTCTATCACATCTCCTTTACTTAACTAACATTACAGAGAAAGAGCAAACAGTGAAATCCTCCTTTGTGCTCCTTGATATGCATGCATATGTAACCAGTATGCCATCAAAATCCTGCTATCCAATGACAGCACCTCAGCTGTCAGCAATGATGTTACGTTAGATACTGGGCATATTGAAAGGCATGGCAGAGCTTAATGTGGTTGCCAAGGTAGAAGGTTTTATCTTTTCTTTAGGCATTTTATGTGCACAGGATCCCCACCCCCCCCCCCCCCCCCATCATACTTACCCTAGCCTAGTCCATTCTCGACAGAAAGGCAACAGCAGGAGCCATTGGCTTCTGTTGCTGTCCATCAAATCCTGTGAAAAAGGAGTGTGTGGTGGTGCCAAGTCTATAGAAAGAGACAGCTTGAGATTGAGCCCGCAGATGTGCCACCATAGAAAGCTGCTTCCTATGGTTTCACACCGAGAAGAGGAGAAGTCAGTAGCACCAGCAGGGGACCTGAGAAGAGGAGGATCGCGGATGTTCTGTGCAAAACCATTGCAAAGAGCAGGTAAGTGATTGGTTTGCAATCACTTTAAAGCCTAAGGGCCCTTTCACACGGGCATTCCGTTCAGGTTCGCCGGTCCGTTGTTTAGGCGGACCTGAACGGACACTCAATGCAGCCCTATGAAGCGGCGGTTGTCAGCGGAGACATGTCCACTGACATCCGCCACTCTCCGATCCGATCCTGTCCGTGAAAAACAGACAGATGGAAACCCTATTTTCCATCGTCTGTAGAATCGGACCGGATGACAATGGACACCCGGTCCGTTGTTATCCGATCCCCATAGAGCAGAGCGGGGCTCTGACAGTTCCATCTCCACTCAGTGAGTGGAGACGGAGCCGTCATTCGCCGGAGTGCGCTCACGCAAAGCCCCGTGTGAAAGGGCCCTAAAGCTGCCCATAGATAGACTGAAATTCAGACGGTTCAGTAGAGATTGGACCTGTTACCTCTTGACAGAAGTCTGTCAAATGTGAATGTTGTCTGTTCTGTCAAATGGAAATGATGGAAATTTTTAATTTGATCAGGGGCTACAGCCACCGACTGCAACACTGCTCAGTGCGTTCTGACAGCAGAGGGGTCTCCACTGTCAGAATATAATAGCACAGTGGGGAAATTTCTTACATTCACCTCGCTTGTTTGGATGATGGGATACATTTGTTTTTTAGTTTCAATCAGCCAGTCATACATTACCCATCTACTGTATGAGCAGAAAAAGTTTATTCAAAATAAAAAAAACAACACAAAAGTCGGAACAAAGGACATTACTTACCGTTAGTAGGATGTGTCCCTTACAGTAGCAGCTGGTGATTTTTTTTGGGGGGGGGGGATCCACCCGCCACCACCCCCTCCCCTGGTCAGGTCACGGACGGCACCCCCCGTCAATCGGTCGGCCGGGTCAAGGGCGGCATCCCCCCTCCCCAGGGTCAGTCATTCAGTAGTCGAGGCCCTGCACTTGCAGCGAGGCGGCCAACCCGATCGGATCTCCTTTTGGCCAATCGGATGACGGGTCTCAGGACCCGCTCCTTGATTGGCCAGGCGAATCAGTGTTACAGTAGCGAATTCATTTTCTATTGTCACACAACTGGGTGGGCTTCGGACGCAGTGCTCTGCGCTCACCCTTTTTTGAAGCCTATTAGTGCCTCTAGCTCTAATCACGTGCTTCAAAAATAAAAAAAAACCCTTATTGGAATCTATGCGTCCGGCATCCTGCATGCAGATCAAGGGAGCAGACGCATGGATGAGGGCGGGCGCACCTAATGGACGGGCCCCCACTGCTAACCGAAATCTTCCTCCTCCCATTCCGCCCCACCCCTGCTGCTATAATCTTCAGGTGTGGCGGGGCTTAATAGAGCCGATGGAGCTGTAACAGGCACTCATCAAGAGTCCTCGACTATGCCCACATTTCCGCTCTCCTCTTTCATTCATAGAAGCCATACTACAGCTTATATGAATGAAACGTGATCTAGAAATAGTGGAAGGGTGGATGATTGAAAGCTCCTCCAATAATAGATCATTTTTCATTTATTAAAAATGTCATATGGCTGGCATAAATGGAGAAGCTGGCCATAAAGGGCAGGCAGAGTCAAGCACTCCTAATGAGTGCCTATCATAGCTCCCTGAGTTTCATAAATCCCCCCTAAACTGCTGTGAGGAAGAGACAGGGGGCTTATTTTTTGTAAGGAAGGGGGCGGGGCAATATTATGTGGGAGGACACAGGGTGGCAGGGGCTATATTACATAGTCTGGTTGAAAAAAGACACCAGTCCATGCAGTTCAAGGATGTGACAGGGGGCTCATTGTGTGTGAGGAGGGAGGTTGAATTGTGTCTCAGGAGATGCAGGGGGCTGTACTGTGTGTGGAGAGGGAGGCAAGGGGGCTCTGTTATGTGTGAAGAGGGGGAAGGAGGCTGTACTATGTGCAAGGGGAGGGTGCTGTATTATATGTGAGGAGGAGGGAAGGAGGCTGTGTGTGTGGGGTAGGTGGGCTGCATTGTTTACAAGGGGGACACGGGTTTGTATTGTTTGAGTGTGATGAACAGTGGAGGAGGGGGTGCGGGGGAGCTGTGAACAAAGGGGTGCAGAGGTTAGTGGTAATGGGTGTACAGAAGTGGATGGTGAAAAAGAGGTGGAATATGGGCAGAGGTAAGTAGCAGAACAGGGGCAGAACTTAGTCCTGAAGTGAAAAGCTTGTAGGAGGTAGCAGTCTGTACTCCTCACTGTAAGTGGTGCTCAACCAAAGCAGCGCTGCAGAAGGGGAAGTAAGTTGTGAGGAACTTGGCTCCTCTATCATTTCTAGCGGTCTCCTGGGCAACAGCTGTTCGACTGAAATCTGGAGCACCTCGTGGCCATTTTGGGTAGGGCAGTGTCAATTTAAGACTTTGGCTCCCGGGCGAGTGGCTAGTGTAGGGACAGGTTCCCAGCCTGTCAGGAATAGCAGGGAGGGGTTCCAGAGGAGTATGGAAAGCTTAGGGACTACACTATCTCCACATAGGAAACTTCCTATTTGGGTGTGGACCGGCCAGGCCGCATTCCCACTCCCTGTTGCAGAAGCTGTCAGCATCATATCAAGAAAATGCTACAGTTTATAAGTGGCTTTGGTCGGCTGTGTCTACCCACTGTGTTTAATTGCGTATTGTTGGGACTTTCTTAATACACCTCAGCTTCTGTGTGCGCTCTGCGTGCCAACACACCACGTTAAACCCTGCTCACAAACTTTCTAACAGAAAATATTTTTTTTTTATTGTAGAAGAGACCTACAATAAAGTTTTCTTACCTTCCTTCTAGCAATGTACACTGAGTTGCCCATGCTCATAACTCAGCTGCACATGCCTATGAGTTATGTCATCCGGGCATCAAGATGGCTGCAGCCCCCGAACACAGAGGAAGCTGGGGCAAAGATGTTGGTGCTAGTGATGAAGTTTGTGCTTTTTGCTATGTGCAGAAAAGCATATGTAATGGAAAAGTTTCAGTTTTTGAAAATGATTGCAATGAAGTTTATATGTGTTGGTGTGCAGCTGTCATGGCCCTTGCTCTTGCACAGCAAAAAAAGGCGCCCCTAGATTTTTTCTATGAAATGTTGGCAACTATGCAGCTTGGACAATGCTTGCAAACTGTTTGTTGAAATGGGTGCTTCTAGTCTTCATCAGAAGCCCATGTGGATAGAAGACAAAGCAGAAGCACAATTGGGAGGCAGGAAGAAAGCATCGTCATCCTGCAACAGGAAAGGTGTAAACAAAGACCTTCGCAGCAAGATCACCAGATAATATATTAATAAAATCTGTTTAAAAGATTAAAAAATACTTTTGAAATTATATTAACATGTAGTATCCTCTAGCTAGTGTGCTAGATGTAAATAGGTTTAGTTGTTAGTATAGTTAAATTTGCCTGGGTTGTGAATCTGGGTCAGGGATTAGTGACTCAGGGGCTAGATGACTCACCTGGCAGCTCTCTCTGCACTTCCCTTTGGTCTGGAAGTTGGTAGAAACTTCCAGAGCAGGAGGGTGGGAGTAAGGAGGGGCTGTCATGCATATTTATGAGGTTCTCAACCAATCACTAGCAGAAAGGGCTGAAAGGGGGCAGGCCACCACATACATAGACATCAATCATGCCAGCAAGGGGGTGACATCGGGCCTGGGACTCGGGTGCTGGAAAATTCCCCCTAAAACACAGAGGAAACCCTTCCTGGAGGCACAGGAGCAAGGAGAGAGGACAACAGGGGCAGGTCAGCACATCTGGGAGATCACCTGAGAGTCAGCCGGGTGGGCTGGTGAGTGTCAGTCTGGAGGACTATGGAAAGAATGTCGGTCTGGAGGACTGTGGGGAGAAGTTAACCTGGAGGGCTAGTGAAAGGGGCAGATGCAGCCATGCAGGTTGGCATTACCTGAAGAGATGGTGCTGGGATCAGTGGCCACAGGAGGAATGTAAGCTGGATACTGAACCTTTGCTATACATCCAAGGGGCCTCAGGTTCCTGCCTATAACAGGCTATTGCTCTAATCTGGCAGTGATTTGTCAGGTCTTTATAGTGTGCCAGCTGGGGTTCTGCAAGCAAGAGAGAGCTGGAGGAAGAAGAGGAGTGTATATAGGATTGCAAATGGGAAGAGTTGTCCCTGAAGTTGTTCTGAAGTCAAGTGGGCATCCCTATAATTTCCAATCCCTATCCAAGTTATTATCCCTCAATAAATAACAAAAACAAAGTCACAGGGTGTTCTCTGACTCTGAGTGCCTGTGGAAATTTGGTGTGCCTGGCTGTGCAGCGTGGGGGATCCCATTCTACTTGCAGGTCCTAAGGGGGTGCGCTAAAAACATATCAAAGCTTTTATGAGATTTTAGTGACAGGATTTACATTTACGTTAAGTAGGGATGAAGAGTGATTGCAAGGGCTAACCTTCAAATGTAATATAGTAACAAAAATATTGGAGAAAAAGGCTGTAAAAATACCCTCCCGATGACCCCTATGCCAATATTGTGTCCTGCAGTGACTAGAGTCAGCAGCAAGAACCACTAAGACCAGCAGAGGGACATGCTGTTCGAGCAGCCCGAAGAGTTGAATAGGATCAGTGCTTGAAGCTCTGCTAGAGTGGCGTTTCTGCAAATTGACTAATGCACATGTAAGTATAAAGCCATTTTCTGTATAGGATATGGCTTTGGAATTTGTTCTAACTTTCTGACAGGGTCACAATAAAGCCCATGTCACTTGTGATTTCTATGCAGGACTGAGCAGAGTACAGAAATATTTACTTGTTTACACAGTTTACTCCCTCATTGGCTGAATGAGCACAAAATTGTTTAGGTAGGGTGACCAGATGTCCCTGGTTTCAGGGGACAGCCCCCGGATTGAGGACACTGTCCCCAAGTCTGTCCCCAGTTTTGTCCCCAGATTGGATTTGAACAGGGACCTGGGCAATTTCAAAGACAGTCAGTGCAGAATTTAAAAAAAATGAATTACACCCCCCCGCGCTCCTTCTAGCTTAGGGAGGTGAATTTTTTCCATTATCTGTGCCCCGTTTCTGATGACCGGGCGCATGCCCATTCTGCTCCCGCTCGCATGTTCTCCTTGCCTTCCCCGGTGGAGTGATCTTCCTCCGCTTCCCCACTCAGTGGGGCCGGGAGAGTGAGACTTGAGAGGCTGTGAGGCGGGCGGCAGCAGCGAGACGCATAGAGAGGGAGCTGAGCTCAGCTGAAAGTGTCCAGCAGCAGGAACAGAGGGGAAGCGGATCCGATTATGGGGCTGTCAGTGCCTTCATGGCTTCAACACAGGTGTTCTTTGGGGGTGTCTTTGAATAGACTACATTGCACTGTGTCCGTCTATCTGGCATATTGCCAGATAACAGGCAGCAAGCACTCTACCATGGCTCTGGTTGGCAGTGCATTGTCACAGTGTGTCACAAAACATGGCTGCTGGGTGCCTATTAGTCATAAGTTAACAAAATCAGCACCCAGCAGCCATGTCATGTGACACACTTTGACAAAGCCATGATACAGTGCTTGTTGCCTGTGTGTTATCATAATGCTGATGCTCTTAACAAGTTGCCAATCACCTCATAGCAGATTTACTGCTACAGGGTGGACCCGCTGCGCAGGATCATGTATATATATGTGATCCTGCATTTCTGCCAGCAGCCTATCAGCAGGTCCCACCCACCACTCTGTACACAGGCAAAACGGCGGTCTGCCTATGTAAAGGCGGCAGATCAATGTTTTGTTAGCATAAAAAACATAAAAAAGACATAAAAAATAAATCACTTTGCGTTCAGGAGAGGAGTGTTTAGGCAGCAAAAAAACAACTGATGCACCTAAAACACATGTAAATACACCTAAACACTAGGTGTGTTTAGCGCTAGAGTGTTCATTTCAATAGCCAATATAAATTAAGATTCTTGCCAATGGAATGAATGGCCGCTGAAATTCTTGATGCGCCTAAACGCGTTTGCAAAATGCAGCTTAAGGCTGGCCATACACGGTGCAAATTTCTTTCCTGCAACCTGTGGTAATAAATTTGCACAATTCCTCCATCAACACAGACATTGCTGACAGGGGAATCAGCAATTGTCTTCTCCGGGCGGGGGAAGCTGTCCCTCCTGGGAGAAGACAGTGATTATTGCTAGCAGCCGCTAGCAATAATCATAAGAGAATATGGCAGGCTGGTTGTACCCAGCTTGAGTTATTGATCAACTTCATACATTCAGCCTGCCCATTAACGGTTCAAATCTCAGCAGGAACCGGCCGAGATTTGAACAACGTATGGCCGACCTTAGGCGTGTTTTTAAAGCTGCTTTTCTCTTGCCAGAAGAAAAGGCTTTCAGAAGAGCTGAGCAAATGTCTAGTGTGTATGAAGGTGTCACTGGCAAGTGACATTTAACAGCCTTTTTCTTAGCCAGGAGTGACACCTCAATTATCCAGCCAGCAATGGGGCAACCCATGTAAACAAGTGAGTTGCTGCAGAGTTATCATAACTGTTACAGCAGCCGAATAGCCGAGAGCTCCATAGATAGGATTGGTGCCCCTGCAGGCTGAAAAAATGTGCGAGAATTATTTTCCTTCTGGCCTGATTGGTTATATAAAAAGGCAAGCCACTGCCATCTTTACACTAAGCAGAATCAAATGGACTCATAGTTGCAGCTGCTTCAACCACTTGCAGTGTTTGCTAGGGTTTCAGCTGAGGCGTGTGGACAACAATACACACATCTATGGCCCACTGGTGCTCCTTAGAGACTGCATCCAAAGTGTAACTCCACTTTCGTGGGAAAAAAAATAGCAAATAAAGAAAAAATAATATAACGTATACAATTGCGACACAAGTCATTTTGTAATTGAATGTTATTAAAAATGACCTTTCCCTTTCCTTTTCAATCTGCAGCCGCTGTAATTTTCTGAAAATTCAGTGAAATATAGCTACCTGGAGGTGTTCTGTTTTGGAGAGATGATTTCAATAGGAACACATCTAAAGGGATGCAAACCCAGCAGATTTCCTCATTAGTGGCCTGCAGCTGCACACCTGATAGATAATTATGAAACCACTCCCATTAGACCCACGCAGTACACAGGCACAGAGAAACACACAGGGATTTTTTCAGAATAACAAAAGGTAGGAATCTGCAACAAAGGTTGTTATAATCTTTGCAGTGTACATAGATCACCCAGAGGGGAATGTTTTTTTCTCAACAAAAGTGTTACAAAAGAGTTACACTTTAAACGTTCCCTGCTAATAGCATAGATATAAAAATGATATTCTACACCCAAGGGCGTAACTATAGCAAAAGCAAACTGGCCATTGGGTCCACATAGTATTATTATTATTATACAGGATTTATATAGCGCCGACAGTTTGCGCAGCGCTTTACAATATTAGGGGTAGAAGCATTCTGTAAATAATTTTGGCAAAAATAAAGGTATATTCAGTTTGGGAACCGCTGGGCAATGGTTATAAAATCAATCGGTATTCTGTATCACTAGATGAATTTTGCCTTCAAGATAGAGAATTTCGTCCCTGCACAAAGCATAAAAGTTCTACAGCATAGACATACTAGATTGTAAGCTCTAACAAGCAGGGCCCTCTGATTCTTTCTGTATTGATTTGTATTGTAATTGTACTGTCTGCCCCCATGTTGTAAAGCGCTGCGCAAACTGTTGGTGCTATATAGATCCTGTATTATAATAATAATAATACTATGGCACACAGACACACATGTCTTGTAGTAATTTGCAGTAGATAAATCCAGTTGGCAGAATTTGTATGCCACGGAACAATGTGTTGTTCTAAAACACCATGCAGAGCATCTTGAAAGTTTAGAGATTTTGTTGGGGAATTTCTCTGAGCAATCCTTTAGCAGAAGACTTGCACCAACTTGCCCCTCACTATGCACAATACAGAGAGGTTTTGTTTCATTGTACGCACACTATACCACTAATTGATGATGTTTCATACAGGAATCAAATGGCTTTTTTTTTTTTTTTTTTTTTTTTTTTTAGTTTTTTTTTTTTTTTTTTTTTTTTTTTTAGAAAGGCAAAGCAGCAAAAACCCCAAGGTGAAAGTGCAATAACCAATGGCAACCAGATTAATGTATCAAGGTTGACAGGGTTACCATGCTCTGCATGCTATGCAGTGCGTTATGAAAGCTAAACTCTAGTGGGAGCTGAAAATGTAGCCTTGAGATGTACACAAGGATAAGGTCGACCAGGTCAGAGACCCAGTTTTCCATTCAAACTCAACTCAATCCAACTTACCTACCTTCCTTGTGTGGACCAGGGGGTGGGGTGGGGGGATCTCACATAGCGTTGGCAGAGGTTTTTGTGCTACGGACCTTTGTTGGTGGGGCAGAAAGCAATAGAAAATCTAAAATGTACAATTTGTCACTGGTATGAAACAGAAGCTGATGGGTAATCTGTCAATGGGAAGATCTATTTCAGTGACAACTGTTCAAGAGGTGATTTCCTCTTACTACAGAAAAATTTAGGAAGTGTAGAAATACCTCCCAAATGGGAAAATTGCAAAAAAAAAAAAAAAAGAGGGTTCTATCACTTTCCTAATCTAAGAAAGTTGACTTTAGATATACTGTACTATAACATATATTCCCAAACACTGTCCAGTACAATAATGAAATAAAAAATCTTTCCATTTATCCAGTTACATTTCTTAGATCTAATCTGTACACACACATACACTTGAAATTGCCCCAATTGAATGATCATTTTTCTTGGCAATTGCAAATATATTACACTCTTACAATTTTTTTTTAAGAGGCTCAGTCACAGTTCTGCATAAATGTACTCAAGTTTTAAAAAATATTTTCTCCAAATTCTAATGATAAACACCAGCCAAAGCCCTTCAGACCTCATTACAGAATGCCTTTAAATTATTGTACAATCTATTCCTAAGCACAGCTGTGCTTTTCTATGCAGACGGCAGAAACACAATAAGCATTTCTTAATTTCCCCTCATATTACTGAGAAATCAGAATACACCAGTGAGCAGCACTGCAGATAGAAAATCTTCTCCCTTCATTATTTTTATTTCATCTTCCAAACGTTGCTTAACTGCAGTGTGAGTCGCCCACAGCGCACCAGTCCAATATAATCCCAGATCACTAACCGCACTCCCACATATAATAATGAAGAATTACACACATTTATAAAGGATGGAAAAACAATATTTTATATCAGCTGAAATAAAAATAATGCAACTTAACAAATAGAATGACGGAGAAGGGAAAGGAGAGGAAAGAGAATGTTGGTGTGGATATTTGCTTCTTTTTTATATATTTATTTTAGCCCTTTCTATAATTGTTATTATAATGTTCCATTTTTTTGCTTGCAGGAAAGTTGTTACACAGTGTAATGTTATTGGTTACAATCATTTACACTTCATCTTTCCACGGTCAATTCGTTGCAAACCTTCTACTTTATTTTTATTACTTCCCTCTTCTAAAAGATAGACGTCACGACGAGTGACCACATAAGACTAAAGAATCATTATA
>BLSH010248633.1:15992-33812 GCA_018402905.1 Glandirana rugosa | reverse complement strand
TTTATCTCCCCAAAATAGGTGAAACGTCCTCTCAGGAGAATAAGAATCCGTGAACAGACGTCATTACCGTCCTCCGACTCAGTGGACCACCCGGAACCATTTTTACTGCCTACGAAAATTCTGTCTGTGTCGTGAATCAGTAGTCTCTTCTGACTCTGTGTGTACGAGGTATAACCTCGTCTAATTGGGGTTTACAAGAGCACAATGCTGGAGACCCGTCGGCACTATCAAGTGACACCAGTCTGCACTGTATGGTTTACCTTTTACGATCTGTTCTAGAGAGACTTGAAAGAGTCAGGAATTATAAAGCAAGTTCAGAGAGATCTTGTCTAGCATTTTCCATTTGGTATGTCACGTCTGACCACAGTGAACTATCACGGCTGCCCAGAGGTCGTAACACGAGAACATTTGGGGTTAATCTGCTCCAATATGGAGCATGTGTGTCTCAGTCTTCTCTGATGACTAAGTGCTGTGTCTGTCTTAAAAGCATCCGTCATTTTTACCAAGGCCCACCAGGTGACTCAGCCTCCTGCCATTACTGCAGACAAGTGCCTAAGAATAAGAGGACTCTCCTGCAAAGTGGATAAAACCCCTCTATTTATTGAAAATGTAAGTAGTGCTTAACAGAGTCATTATGGATCAAATATTGGCATCTTAAATGACAAATACACTTTAGATCTTATTCTACCAACTCTTCAGCTTCCATGTCTACACTAGTTCACAAATTTTTCCAGTGCTGAAAACATGGTCCTGCCCATGGTAATGGCTTTCAATTGAAATTTCTGTCCTTTTTCTAATGATCCTGTACATAAACGGTGAAGCAGATAAAATGAACAGAGCTTTAATATTTTACTTTCTCCATTTTTACTCCCACAAAAATGTAATTATATCAGTTTTTACCCAGAGATATTTACAGTGACATCCTGTGTGGTTTCAATTGCTTTGACTGAAACATACAATTATTAGCTCCCGGAATGAAGGACGGTGGTTTGCAGATTATAACATGCTGCAATTGCTGGAATATATATAATGCAATAGGAATTTTCATACTAATCCCAAAGCCAATAAATGTTATAAGAAAATGTAAAAGTCGACATTTACAGAACAGTTTTAGGTAACAGCTTTCTGGCATCTATGTCCCAGAACACCAAGCAAAACTAAAGAAGAATAAACTCTAGTATGGACCAAGCCTAGTCCATACATTATACTGTACACATGTGTCTGTCATGTTTAATTAACTAAAATCCTTAATTTGTAATAAATTCACATAATCCCTTGCAAATCTCAAATCTAACACACTTTACTAGCTACTAAAATGAGAGAGGCGACAGAGAGCAGGAGGGACTGACACAAACATCCGCTCTGCAAGGTGGGTGTACATGTTTCATACACAATTCCTCAACATCACAGTTCAAGACAACAGACCCAAGAGAAATATTGATGAATAAATATGATATTAAGTGGTTGTTTTAACTGAAATAAAATAAGTTTTGAGGTTATTTACACCAGGTGCGAGTCTGCCTAGCACAGTCCCACCACAGGACAAGGCAACATGCTTGGTTTCCTATAAGGCCAGCTTACACCATAGAGTTGCTGGAAAAAAGTACTGCACACTACACAAACTACTGCCTCAAAACATTTTTGCAGAATGAAAAAAGTAAACCGTGTAATGTGCCAGAATCAGTGCATGAGCACTGTGTCCCCCTAGCGCCCAGCAGCGACTGTGGGTTCAGCACAGTTTGCTGGTGTGAACAAGCCTATGTGACATCTGAAGATAAATCACATGGACAGACGTGTGGCATATGACTTAGTCAAGTGCTGCATATCCAGGCACTTTTTGTGTCTTTTCCCTTTACGGTAATATCCCAGAGTCCTCCTGGGTTGAAGGTATGCAGGTGTTCCTGTTTGGGGACAGCCAGATTGCTGATGATCCCTTGCTACTATTGCAGGTTCTATAAAAACTCAGCAGGCAGTACTGACTTACACAGAAGTGGAGGGTCGATGGAGGTATGTTATTGTTATAAGGGGGCTGGAAAAAAAAATTGGGTTTCACATATCAACTTCTCAAACAAGCTGGAGATGAGAAAGATGTCTAAAACTTTCCACATGTAATGCCAAGCCCAGTGCTTTGGCTGTATGCAGCAGCCAGAGATAAAAAAAAAAGTTCTGCTCAGAAAAACAGCAGCGTGGGACAGACTGAGCTATGTTAATGCACCTTTCTATTTCTCAGTGTGGACATTATTTCACATGCAGTAAGATAATAAATGTAATTTTGCTTGGATTTGAAGAGGTCCAAGAAGGGCATCTTGAAAACTGTAACAAAGTCTGACATGAAAATAGCAGATATGTAATACCTGTAAGTCCCTTATCCTGAATTACAGTACGGGATATAGGCAACGTATTCATATATCATGGGTTATAGGCTCATATCCATGAAAACAAGGTTGAGGTCTGGTGGCAGCCATACAGAGTTGGGCAACAGATGATTGGTGCCTGAGAGCCCTTTCACACTGGGGCTGCCCGAGCATCAGCGGTAAAGCGCTGCTAGTTTAGCGGCGCTTTGGTGCCGCTATACGGGCGGCAGCGGGGCACTTTTAACCCCTAAGAAGTGGCTAAAGAAGTGTCAATACCACCAGTGCGCTGCGCTTCTGGAACAGTGTACAGCCGCTTTGGAATTGCTGCCCACACTCCCGCACCATTCCAAAAATGCTGCTTGCAGGAGGAATTTTTTTTCTCTCCTGCAAACGCGGTGCCCCAGTGTGAGAGAACACATTTACTTTAATGGAGAGGTGCTTTACAGGCGCTATTTTTAGCTAAGAAACGCCAGTAAAGCGCCTCAGTGTGAAAGGGGTCTAAAGGCCCGAGGTAATCCAACAGACCTGGAGGAGTGGAGCATAACAGAGCAGGAGGATCTTTTGAGCATAAGCTCTTGTAACTAGATTCCTTATTCATTGTGTAATAGTGGATTTTAACCACTTCCCGCCCGGCATATAGACAATTGACGTCCGGGCGGGGGGTTCATTATCCTGACTGGATGTCTATTGACGTCCTCAGGATAATCCGCGATCGCGCGCCACTGGGGGCGCGCATCGCGGCGATCGGTGGTGCCGTGGGTCAGGCTGACCCACCGCATTACCGACCGAGGTAAAAGGCTTCGATCCGAAGCCTTTTACCATGTGATCAGCCGTGACCAATCACGGCTGATCACAGTGTAAATAGGAAGAGCCGTTGATCGGCTTTTCCTCTGCTCAGGTCTGCAGACCTGAGCAGCGGAGAGCCGATCAGCTGCTCTCCTGACAGGGGGGGGCTGCGCTGAACATTTATCAGCGCAGCCACCCTCAGGATCACCCCACTGGACCACCAGGGAGCCGGATCAAGACCCCCAGGGAGCCCCCCCCGGACATCAAACAGAGGCCGCCCAGGACCACCAGGCAAGGACCACAGAGGCCGCCCAGGACCACCAGGGAGCCCCCACTAGACCACCAGGTAAGGGCATTATTGTGCACTGTAGGGATGGCACTGTGCCCATGTATGATGCCTGCCAGTGCCATCCCTAACAGTGCTTGATGTACCTGTGCCCACCACTGCCACCTATAAGTGCCCACCTGTGCCCACCCGTGTCACCTATCAGTGCCCACCTGTGCCACCTAAAAGTGTCCACCTGTGCCACCTAAAAGTGCCACCTGTCAGTGCCCATTCAAAATTTTCGGCCTTTTTTTTTCTATAGCGCAAAAAATAAAAACCGCATGGGTGATCAAATACCACCAAAAGAAAGCTCTATTTGTGGGAACAAAATGACAAAAAGTTTGTTTGGGTGCAGCGTCGTTCGACCGCGCAATTCTCATTGGAATCGCAACAGCACTGAAAGCTGAAAATTGGTGTGGTAGGGAAGTGTTCTAAGTGCATGGTATTGAAGTGGTTAAAGCTTGACAGGTCATTCTGGATATAGATTCCTAAATATTTGAAGCGGGAGACCCAAGTAAGATGAGCAGGTGGGTTCGGAGGGAGCACTGACCTGGATAATGAAAATAATACCGTTCTGTCCCAATTAATTTTGATGCCCAAATAGGAGCCAAACGTATCAATAAGCTCCATGTCTCCATTCAGAGACATGTGTGCATCATTAAAATAAAGCAGGG
This sequence comes from Glandirana rugosa, assembly GCA_018402905.1. Lineage (NCBI taxonomy): Eukaryota > Metazoa > Chordata > Amphibia > Anura > Ranidae > Glandirana > Glandirana rugosa. The sequence continues at coordinate 29,673 of BLSH010248633.1, read as the reverse complement.
TATCATCTGGGTAGAAGGATACCTCGGTAGCAGCACCAGTGGTTCTATTGCCAGGGCAAAAGGGGCCGGTGAGCGAGGTAATCCCTGCCTCATACCTTAGTGGAGTGGTAAGTCCAAACTTAATATTTCCCTTGCACACGTTCCTGAAAATGGCTGCAGTAATTTTGGGTACTGTAATGCCCACCCACTGAAAACCGTATAGAATCAGAGTGTATAAATGTCATCAGCACACCAAGGATTCCTCAAAAGGGTCCAAAGCTTTATTCACATGGTCAAACGGTACACATCCAGCTCCAAAGTGTCAGGGCTGGGCTCTCAGCTCTCCCTTCTCAGTGCTCAAATTGCTCAGCTGTCGGTTAATTGCCAGCACTCATCGTTCCACAGTGGCTCACCTGATGATCATTTCCTGCTAGTCAGTCCAGCCTACAGCCAGTCCCTTCTGTCCATTTAAACTGCCTGGTTCATTCCTTCTATGCGCTTGCCTTGGTCAAAAATATCTGGAGACTCTCTGCTGTATTCCTGTTGAAGACTTGCCCGGCTGATGTCCCTTCTGGTTCCTGATCCTGTGTGCTGCCTCTGATTACGCTGATCTCTGGCTTCCCAATTACTGGCTAGTTCTGACTACTTGCTTTGGCTACCGAACCCTGGCTATGTTTTCACTACATTTACTATTTATACCATTTTTTACCATTTTATTAAAAGGTGTGATTTTTACTGCTTTTTCGGTCTCTGTCGGATTCATGGTTCCTGACAGTAGGCGAAGGCCATGAATTCAGAAGATGCAGGCAATCCACCCAGTGGTTATATTTTTTCCAGGTTGAATGAGCAGGACCACCGCAATGGATCAGTTTGCCATAGAGTTACAAATGCTCCTGATTCACACTGCTCACCTGGATCCTCCCACTGTGGCTGTTTCAATACAACTTGTGTTCCAGGCTGTCCCTCCTGCTGCTCCAGTCTCTGTGCAGGCACCCACATCGAATATTACCTCTGTAACAGATATATCTGGTTCTGCTCCGCTTCCCCAGCAATTTGGGGAGATCCAGTTCAATGCAGAGGGTTTCTCAGCCAGGTTGGGATATACTTTGAGATGCTGCCCCAGGCTTTCCCCACTGACAGAAGCAAAGTAGGCTTCATTATTTCTTTGCTTTCTGATAGAGCCTTGGCCTGGGCAAACCCTCTATGGGAGATGCAAAAACCCATTGTCCTGAGTTACCCTGAGTTTGAGGCTTCCTTTAAAAGGGTCCACTTCTGCTGCCATCAAAAAGAGTATGGGGGGTGTGTCCGAACGGTGGATGTAGACAGACGTCTCTAGCTGCAGCTCTGCCAAGAATCCAGCAATTCATCGGAGTGGCAATGTACTTCTTCACCATACCTGTCTAAAACAGGCACTGGAGCCTTCTCCTAATCACAGGGAACTAGCAGAGACCCGGTGACTAATGTCCAAGTGGACCAAAGAGTACCACACGCAGGACCACATGGAGCAAGATGGCGCTCCCAGCAGGACCAGTATAAAGCTGCGGCCCAGAAGTTCTCCAAAAAGAACAAGCCTGCCGAGACTGTACCGATGCCGTGTGCCCTAGATAACTCCACAGAAGGGGCGTCGGATGCGGACAACACTATGCCCCTGGAAGGGATCTCGGGTGATAATGACAACTGGAGCACAGCGAGTAACCCGGCTAATGCTCACACTAAACCACAGGATGGGGAAAGATCTGTGGAGAACACTGGAGAGATATATTGTTGGCTGCGACGGCGGGTAATTCCTGCATAGCTGCACTCACTGCTGAACTGAAAGAGTTGAAGGCTGCCATTAAATTTATTAGGCAAGATGCACAGAAACTCAGGGAACGCACATTGGCCTTAGAGGGCAGAGTGAGCTCTCTGGAGGATGACATGGCACCAGTCCAGAAGGACCTTAACTACAACACACACCAGATATCCCAGCAAGCTGCCTGCCTAGAAGACATTGAAAATAGATTAAGAAGGAATAACCTCCGCATAATAGGAATTCCTGAATGGGCTGAGGGGAAAAACCCTGTTCAGTTTATTGAAAACTGGTTGACCTCCACATTTGGCACAAATGCCTTTCCTCCGATGTTTTGTGTGGAGCACGCACACAGGGTCCCTGGCCATTCCCTCCCACCAGGGGTGAATCCCCGTCCTTTCTTACTGACTTACAACTTACTTACAACTACAAGGACAGAGACACGGTGCTGTCCAAAGCTCACACCATGCAGGGGCCATTGAAAACACCAAGATTTCTATTTTCCCGGACTTTTCCGCTGAACTGAAAAGAGAAGAACACATTTCAATGACGTTAAGCGCTGCCTAAGGGCCTTAGAGCTAAAGTATGCTATGCTGTACCTGGCTCGCTCGAGAGTAGAGGCCAGGGGAGAAGTGCACTTATTTTATAAACCCACCCAAGCAATGCAATGGTTGGATAGGGAAGAGCAGCAACTGAAAGCTGCCAGAGAACGTCGCCCATCGCCTACATGACTGCATCTTACCAACTTATACCCCGCTAAACGGTGATACGGTGCCCACTTTTACACTTTACAGGCGGAAAGGATATGCATTTACTACTACACGCTTTTGTACTTTGATATCCGAAGTGAAGCCTTTAATACCATCTAAAGAGCTCCTACTGTTGCCCCCATTATGGTTCCATGTGGACCTCAGTTCTGTTTACAACTATTGTCTAGAGCCCTGTTGGCTCGCAAGGTTTTCCAGCATCTCCATGTGGTATTGGGTTGGGTCTACATCTTTGCCATGACTTGCTGCGCTGACCCTAAACATTGGTTCAGAATTTGCCCCCGTAGCCCTGGAGCTACTCTTAATTTCTCCTTCTCAGGATGGACACTGACTATGTACCCGGTTCCCCCGTCTGAACCCTTGTGGTACGGTGTACTGTACGTCAGATGGAATATCCATATATGGTGCCAAGGCGACCCACAACTCTAAAAAACTGAGAATTTTTTCCTGGAATGTCAGAGGCCTGGGTAATGCCACAAAGCGACAAGCTGTTTTTAGAGCAGTAAAACACATGTTGGCCTCTCTGATTTGTCTCCAGGAGACTCACTTCGCCTCCACAGATGATCCACACTTTTCATCCAAATTGTTCCCATACCAATTTCACTCTGTGTACTCGGCTTATTCTAGAGGAGTCAGTGTTTTGATTGTTAAAGGTACCCCACTGATGGTTTCAGACGCCTTAATTGATCCACGTGGGCGATTTGTTTTCCTCCTATGCTCAGTCTATAGGTATAGATGCATAATTGCTGGAATATACATTCCTCCACCGTTCTCGGCTGAGGTCCTGAAGATACTTGCCAATTATATGGGAGATTTTAATAACTTCCTTGACCATTCTAAGGATAAATTACGGGGAGACGCTGCCCGGGACACTTGGGCACCTAGTGGGCCCACCAAATTTGCGGAGTTGTTGGAGGAGCTGGGCCGAGGAATGTGTGGAGGATGTATCACCAGAATACCAAAATGTTTTCATGTTTTTCTGCCTCCTATGGGAACTTGTCCAGGATAGATCTAGGTCTCGAAAACGAGGCTCTGCTACCGCTGGTGGTGTATGACTTCAACTATGAGCCCAGAACAGTGTCTGATCACGCCCCATTCTGGGTGGATTTGAATATACTGGGCGCACCTTCAAAAACTTGCTGGAGACTCAAAGCTTTCTGTCTGGCGTTGTTCCCAGACCCGGACCCTATAGGGGAAGCTCTGACTAGGTATTTTGCAAGCAACATAGGATCAGCTGCACTAGAGGTGGTCTGGGAGGCATGCAAAGCCTATTTGAGAGGCCTTATGATAACTGCTATTAATAGAATCAAGACTGACACAAAGTCGTGGGAGACTTCGGTCCTGCAGGCGGTACAGGATGCTGAAAGCAGGTTCATAGATAACTCGACAGATGAATCCAGGGCGGCTTGGCTATCAGCACAAACCATGTCCCAATAAATGTCCATTCAGCTAGCTGAAAATAGCTCAGAAATACTTAGAGGAGGGGGAAAATATGGGCATCTCTTGGCAATGCTTTATAAAAATCAACAAGCCACATCATTTATTCAGAATATCAGGGACCCCCAGGGGGAAATACAGGTTACTACCGATAAAATTAACAAGGTATTTCGTACCTTCTTTATGGATACCTACTCTTCCAAGATCAGCCCATCCCAGGCTGACTTTAACGAATTTATAGAGAAATACCCAATGCCCAAACTGTCCCCAGCTGATGCTAGGCTCCTGGGTGCCCCCCTGACAGAGAAGGAATTGCTGACGGCCCTAGCACAGTCCAAAAATGGTAAGACACCCGGGTTAGATGGACTGCCAGTGGAGGTATATAAAAAATATGCCCTCCAATTGATACCGACGCTCCTGAATGTGTACAATAGCACCCTGGATATGGGCAGATTGCCCCCCTCCATGAACGAGGCCATAGTGGTTGTTATACTGAAACCAGGAAAGGAACCCCTACTGCCTGACTCGTATCACCCCATCTCCTTGCTTCCATTTGATGTGAAATTATTGGCCAGATACTGTCAAATAGGCTTAGAAAGGTTATACATAAACTAGTACACAGGGATCAGTCGGGATTTATCCCGACTAGGTTGACTGCACAAAACTTGCGTAAGCTATTCCTCAATATGCAACTTAAAATAGACAACCTGGGGAACAGGACAATTTTCTCCTTAGACGCTGCCAAGGCATTCGACAGTGTGGAGTGGCGCTACCTCTGGAATGCCTTGGCATGTTTTGGTTTGGGTACACATTTCATACGTTGGGTACAGTTACTATACGCAGCCCCCCTGGCCAAGATATTCGCATAAATGGGGAACTATCAGAGTCCTTCCTGCTTCATAGAGGCACACGGGAGGGGTGCCCTTTGTCCCCCCCTGCTGTTTGCCCTGGCTCTGGAGCCACTGGCCATACATGCCCGAGCCTCTGGATTAATCAGAGGGTTTCCGGAGAGGAGCGAGGGAGGACATCATCTCATTATACGCAGATGACGCCCTGCTATATTTGGGATATACCCAGCAATCTCTCCACAATGCCATGACCCTGATTAAAATGTTCGGTGACCTTTCCGGGTTCTCAATAAATTTGAACAAATCTGTTCTCTTGCCCCTGGACCCAATTAAAGAACCGCTCTCAGAATGTGGCCACTCAGTGCAAATCGTCTCGTCCTTTCACTATCTAGGAATAGAGGTAACCCCTGACCCTCAGTCATATACGGAGTTGAACCTGGCTCCTCTACTATGCAAATGCCGAAAAAAAACTTTATGGGCCAAGCTCCCACTGTCTGTAGTGGGAAGGGTTAATCTGATTAAAATGGTGTGGGCGCCCCAGTTACTGTACTTCTTCCACAACTCCCCGATCTGGATAACCCGTAAATGGTTTGCCCGCATAGATTCCCTTTTTAGGGCACTGATATGGAGAAATGGACCTGCCAGAATCAGGTTAACTACCCTACAGCTGGGGAAAGATCAAGGTGGCCTGGCACTACCGCACCCTAAACACTACTTTAGGGCCTCACAAATCCAGCACTTGGGGGGTTGGGGGTCATAAGGACCCATCCCACCTGGGTCAACCAGCCCCGCAATAGCACACTTGGACACGGGGTTCGAACACATTTCACCCAAAACCCAGACACTAGTGCTACTCAAAACTCTGTGGATATCCATTAGAAAACTATTTCACATTCGGAGATGTAACCCTTTCACCCTTGTATGGTACAACCCTAATTATGCAGAGCTATAAAATCTACAGGGATTCCATGCATAGGAAAGAGCAGGCATTATATACCTACAGCAGTTCTATTTCGGCCCCACATTCAAATTGTTCCAGCAACTCCAATTAGAGTTTAATATATCACAGACACAGTTTTTTAAATATTTGCAACTGAGACACGCAATCCGGGCTCAGGAAAGAGCTAGCGAGTTGATAGCCAGCGAGCACCTACTGCTGAGGGTCATTTTCATGGAGAGGGACAAAAAAGGGATGATCTCTAGTGGTTATCTTATGCTACTCAATGCAACGCACGACCCCGCTACACTTCTCTGTAGAAGGAAATGGGAGGAGGATTTTGGTCCAGTTGATGGGGAGAGGTGGGAAATGTACCTGGCCTCGGCACCTCTGGTCTCAGTATCTGCTTCCCAGAGACTTACCCACTAGTTCTTGTTACACAGGGCGTACAGGACACCTGTTCAGCTGCATAAGTGGGGCAGGAGGAGCACCCCTCTGTGTCCCAAGTGCGACAGGGACACAGGGAACCTAGCGCATATGTTCTGGTGGTCTCCCAAGTTATAGCGCTACTGGACAAGGGTCCTTGCTACAATAACACAGACATATCAGATAAAACTACAGAGAGACCCAATTGTCTGCCTGCTGGGTGCCCTGGAGGAAGAGTCCCTCACTCCACACCATCATACGGCAATACTGAGGCTACTGTATGTGTCCCGTAAGTTGATATCTCAATATTGGATGTCCTCCTGGGTCCCCAGTGGGAGACAGTTTATAGACCAAGTAAATAAAATGCTAATTAGAGAAAAACTAACGTATCAACACTGCAATGTCGCACGCAAATTTACAAAGCTATGGCAACCTTGGCTGGAGACCCCGGGCTTACCCCGTGCAGCTGGTCAGGGACAGACTCCTACAGGGATAGGTCCCACGGGATACCATGTAGAGACAATGGTAATACCACTGTACCAAAAGAACTAGAAGTAAAACAACATAACGTTATTATGTATTAAAAGGATGGACTCACTTTTTACCACATGGAAAGTTCTGCTGGAATTGTAGTTGGTTTAGTTAAGACAGAAAGTTACCGAAGATATTGTCGTTTATTATGAAAGCATATAGACGAAGTATAAATAACAGTTTGGCGTATATATTTAATGCTGTGCTGAAAATGAATATGTCTTGTGATACTGTCCTGAACTGATTATATGCTGATCTGTGTTTGTACAAATCGTATTTCTCAATAAAAAAAATTGCTTTTTGACTCAAAAAAAAAAAAAAAAAAAAGAGTATGAGAACTGCTGCCAATTACGCCATTAAATTCCGTACTCTGGCAGCAGAGGTCGCCTGGAACAATGAAGCCCTCCTGGCTGTTTTTTCCCATGGTCTCTTGGATGACACCAAAGATGAGCTATCAGCTCCTGTACGTATGGCTCTGAGCTTTGCAGTCCCACCCTTGCCTCCTTCACCTTCCATGCCTCCTGCCTACCACACAGATATCTCCCGTGAACTACAGAGGCTGAGAGTTAATAACCTGTATTGTAAGTTGAAAAAGTGAGAGTTCCATTGTGAACAGGTTACATTTCTGGGTTATGTCATTTCTACTGCTGGTTTTTCGATGGACCCAGAGAAACCATCTGCAGTTCTACAGTGGCCTCGACCCGTAGGTCTACGTCCACTACAGCGTTTTCTTGGCTTTGCCAATTATCAGAAATTTATTCAGAACTTTTCTTCTCTGGTCAAACCCCTGACTGATATGAGCAGAAAGGATGGTAACCCACAAAATTAATCTCTGGATTCCATTAAAGCCTTTGAGTCTCTCGAGGCTGCCTTTGTTTAGTTCCTGTACTGGCACAGTCTGATCCTATGTTACCCTTCATTTTTGAGGTTGATGCATCTGAGAATGGAGTAGGCGCCCTTCTGTCTCAACGCCCTACCTCTGAGATTGTTAGCAATCATTTTAGATCTTAATGGAGGCATCTTGAAGGTACCACGGTGTCGGTACTCATTTTGACTGACCATAAGAATCTCACATTCTTGTCGGAGGTAAAATGCTTATCTCTCAGAAGAGCGTGATGGGCTCTTTTTCTGTCAAGCTTCAATTACATTACTTACCCAGTACTAATAATGTAAGGATTGATGCATTGTCGCGACAGATTTCCTCCGCTTCCAAGATGGAGTTGGTTCCTGCTCCTGTGATACCTTCCGATTGTATTCTGGTCACTGTACTTACTAGTTTCACTTCACCTTTGGGTGACAGAATTCTTGCGGCTCAGATCCATTCTCCTCCCGAGGAACCTGGTGACCGCTGCTTTGTCCCTGAGAATCTCTGCACTTCTTTGCTCCAGACTTACCATTCTCCCAAGGCAGCTGACCACCCAGGGAAGAATCAACTCATTTGGGCTATTTCTCTACAATTCTGGTGGCCTAGTCTCCACGCTGATGTAACCACCTTCGTAGCCGCTTGTTCCATGTGTGCTCAGTAAGACACCACGACACCTTCCAGTGGGTGTCCTACAACCCATACCCAATGGACAGAGGCCTTGGTCCCACCTGTCTATGGATTTTATTGTGGAGTTACCCAACTCCCAGGGCAACACAGTTATTCTTATGGTGGTTGATCAGTTCTCGAAAATGTCACATTGAATTCCACTAAAGAAGTTGCCCACATCCAAAGAACTGGCATCCATTTTTGCTTGTGAGATCTTTCGGTTACATGGGCTACCCAAGGTTATCATCTCGGACAGGGGTAGCTAGTTTGTCTCCAGTTTTTGGCGAGTCATTTGTGCACAGTTAGGAATTAAGCTTTCCTTCTCTTCTGAATATCACCCACAGTCCAATTGGACCGCAGAAAGAGACAATCAAGCCTTGGAGCAGTTTCTATGTTGCTATATTTCTGAACACAATAACAACTGGGCAGAGTTTGTTCACAATATTAATCATAATGATTAAGCACACGACTGGTGTGTGAAACATGTCTACGGACTGCTTGCTGGTATTTGTGGTGCCCTTGACCCGAATAAAGCCTGGAAATTATCTGGATGCGCTGCTTCTTTCTTCTATTAGTGGATTTACGCGGGACGAGCCGCAGCAGGCACTCCAGAGCTTCCAACCAGTATGTGAGCCATTACACCTGGAGCAACGATTTTCTCTTTGGTCTACTGTGCTGTCAATACTGCTTCCTGATTGTCTCTGTTTATAGTGAATTATGGTTTCCAACCATCCATGTTGCCTGACTCATTTGTTCCTCAAAGAATTCCTGCGTTAGAGGAGCATCTCTGTGATTTTTGTTCCACTTGGGTGCAGATCCAAGAGTCCTTGCGATGTGCCAGTGATAGGTATAGAATCCATGCTGACCACAGACGCCCACCTGCGCCTTCCTACCAGGTTGGGGACAGGGTCTGTCTATCATCTTGTAACCTCCAACTCAGTGTTTCCTCACTGAAATTGGTACCACGGTTTATTGGGCCTTTATTCTCCGTAGGATCAACCCAGTGACTTACGCATTAGACCTTCTTTCTAACATTCGTATTTCAAATGTTTTCCATGTCTCCTTATTAAAACATTTGGTGTGCAATCACTTCACCACCTTGGTACTCCGTCCTCGCCCGATGCAGGTTGAGAATCATGAGGAGTATGAGATACAATCGATCATCGACTCCTGTATGTTCTGTGGGCGCATACAGTACCTGGTTCATTGGAAAGGGTACGGTCTGGAGGAACGCTCTTGGGTCTCATCCTCAAACGTACATGCTCTTGTCATCCTCTGTGCTTTCCATAGACGTTTTCCCCTCAAACTTAGTGGCCCTCCGAGGGGGAGGGGTCATTGAGGAGGGGGTACTGTCAGGGCTGGGCTCTCAGCTCTCCCTTCTCAGTGCTCAGCTGTCGGTTAATTGCCAGCACTCATTTTTCCACAGTGGCTCACCTGGCGATCATTTCCTGCTCGTTAGTCCAGCCTACAGCCAGCCTCCTCTGGCTATTTAAACTGCCTGGTTCATTCCTTCTGTGCCTTTGCCTTGGTCAAACATATCTGGAGACTCTCTGCTGTGTTCCTGTTGAAGACTGGTCTAGCTGACATCCCTGGTTCCTGATCATGTCTGCTGCCTCCGACTACGCTGATCTCTGGCTTCCTGATTACTGGCTTGTTCTGACTACCCGCTTTGGCTACCGTACCCTGGCTAAGTTTTGACTAAGTTTACTATTTGTACCATTTTTACAATTTTATTAAAAGGTGTGATTCTTATTGCATTTTCTGTCTCCGTCTGATTCATGGTTCCTGACACAAAGCTTTTTTCACATGGTCACACAGGACACATACGGCCCAAAGCTTTATTCACATGGTCACACGGTACACACACAGCACCAAAGCTTTAGTCACATGGTCCACATACGCCCAAAAGCTTTATTTACATGGTCACACGGTACACATACGGCTCCAAATCTATATTCACATGGTCACACGGTAGCAAAGCTTTAATCATATGGTACACATACGGCTCCAAAGCTTTATTCACATGGTCACACGGTACACATACGGCAGCTGTATGTGTACTGTGTGACCATGTGAATAAAGCTTTGGACCCTTTTGAGGAATCTCCTTGTGCTGATGACATTTCTACACTCAGTGGAGTGGGAAGGGTACAGTTAATATGACATTAGTACGGACTCTGGCAGTGAGAGAGGAGTATAGGAGCTGTACCCAGGAGATTAAATTTGACCCTAACCCAAATTTACATAAGACCATCCACCCGTATTCCCACTCCACTGAGCGGAAAGCTTCCTCAGCATCAAGAGAAGCCACCACCCCAGAGTCCCTGAGCCACTGGAATGAGCAATATTGGTAAACAATCTACGCAGGTTAATATCCATGCCTTTTCCTGGCCTAAAGTTAGTCTGATCTGCATGGATCAGGGAAAGAATTACTTTAAGTGGAAGGCTAAAACTTTCTAAAAGTGAGATGGAGCCTATTTACCAGGCTTTGGCACTACCACTTATATTGGTTGTAACATAGAAGCTGGGAGAGAGGGGGCAGAGGTTAAAGAGGGTCTAAAGTCAGAAGGTTTTTTTTATCTTAATGCATTCTATGCATTAAGATAAAAAATCTTCTGTGTGCAGCAGCCCCCATAATACTTACCTGAGCCCATCTTGATCCAGCGATGTTGCACGAGAGTCTCAGCCGTCCGGGACTCTCATTCCTCATTGGCTGAGACAGCCAATCAAAGTCAGTGAGCCAATGAGGAGAGAGAGGAAGCAGGGCCGAGCTGCAGCTTCCTGTCTAAATGGACACACAGAGCAGCAGTTCAGCTCTAGTGCCCCCATAACAAGCTGCTTGTTGTGGGGGCAGGAGGGAGGGGCCAGGAGTGCCAGCGAGGGACACGAGAAAAGGAGGATCTGGGCTTCTCTGGGGCCAATTTCTCCAGATGTGGAAACTGAGTCATGTTAAAATATCCTGCTAGAATAATATCTGCAGAGTATATAGCAAGCAATTGGGTCAGCTTATTAGATAAATAAAAAACCCTGCACCAAAGACTCAATGTATAATCACATAAATAGTGAATAATATTGATAATACATGAATATATCCACCAGCTGCAGTGCCTAATTGTCTTAAAGAACAAAATGGATTGAAAAAATGAAATATAGAGTGAAAACCATATAGTTCACCGTGCTGGGTGGTGCAAATAGCAAATGGAAACCAAAGCAAATTAAATAAATAATTAAAGTAGTCCATACAATCCCAATGGTGATAAAGTGCTTGTGCTTGGAAATCAATAAAAGGAGGTGTTCAAAGGTTCACAGACTGGGTACCCCACATGGATGTGCACTCACCCCTTGCTATCTCTAGTCTGGTCATTCAAGCATGTGGGGAAACCACTGAAGGAATCTCTTGCGGACACTCCCGGCAGTGATGGTGCTTTTAAACAGGTATATGCGGATAATAAAGGAAAATCCTCATTGTGCAATGCCGTTTATATTCTCTTTATTGGTTAAACAGTAAAAATATCCACGCACATTTGTTGATGCCTTTCTCCTGGCACTCGGCGTAATAGCAGGTGATTTACTTTGGGGGGGAAATCGGCACACCACTGTGTACTACCACTACCGCGGTCCGGCTCATTCCCCGAAGCTATTGGTGAGGATGTGGTCGCAGTGATGCGATCAAGCCTTGACGCGCTTCAGCCAATCAAAGGGCTGTCATTAGGAAGCTTGGGTCAGCTTAGTTAACCACTTGCCGACCGCCCACCGTAGCGTGACGGCGGCAAGGTGGCTTGTTATCGCGAAACGCCGTCACCTGACGGCGGCCGCGATAACTAGCATTGTGAGTGTGCTCCACTGGAGGCGCACTCGCATGCTCACTGTGTCCAGGGGGGCCAGGGAGCGGGTAGGGCGGACTCGATCGTCGCCGGCTACCCACCATGGCCCCCCCTGCAGTTAAAGAACGGAGGTCCCTGTATGTAAACACGGATCTGCATTCTGACAGAGGGGGAAGGGCTGTGATCACAGGCTTCCTGTATATGGAAGCCGTGATCACACCCCTCCCCCTGCCAGCCCAGCACCAATACAGTTAGAACACAGTGAGGGGACACAGTTAACCCTTAGAGCGCCCCCTGCAGTTTAACCCCTTCATTGCCAATGGCATTTACACAGTAATCAGTGCATTTTTATAGCACTGTATAAATGCCAATGGTCCCAAAAAAGTGTCAAAATGGTCCGACATGTCCGCCGCAATATCGCAGTACCGCTAAAAATCGCAGATCGCCGCCATTACTTGTAAAAAAAAAAAGAAAAAAAGAAAAACCCCAGAAATTAATTCTCTTTTGCGCAAACCAATCAATAAACGCCTATTGCAGTTTTTTTAATCAAAAATATGAGGAAGAATATAAAACCGATGAAAAAATTGTTTTTTTTATATATTTTTTTTTGGATTTGTATTTTAGCAAAAAGTAAAAAAAACATTTTTTTTTTGCAAAATTGTTTTATTTATAGCGGCAATCAGAAATGACGCTGATGGGATCAAATAGCACCAAAAGAAGGCTCTATTTGTGGGGGAAAAAAAAGGATCCAAATTATGCTTGGGTACAACATCGCACGACCGCGCAATTGTCAGTTAAAGCGACGCAGTGCCGAATCGCAAAAAGTACTCTGGTCCTAAAGTGTGAAATCCTTCCGGGGCTGAAGTGGTTAAAAAGGAACATTGGCCAGTGGCAGAATATATAGTCCAACCAGCACCATTAGCAAATTATGAACGACTGCATGAATTAAAACATATTTACCCCCTGGGTCCAGATGTTCGGTGAGGGAAAAAAGTATTTAATCCCCTGCTGATTTTGTACGTTTGACAAAGAAATTATTCGTCTATAATTTTAATGGTAGGTTTATTTTAACAGTGACAGACAGAATAACAACAAAAATCCAGAAAAACACATTTCAAAAAAGTTATAAATTGATTTGCATTTTAAGGAGTGAAATAAGTATTTGACTCCTTCACAAAACATGACTCAGTACTTGGTGATAAAACCCTTGTTGGCAATCACAGAGGTCAGATGCCAGGGCCGATCCTGGGCGGGTGCGCGGGGTGCAGCGCACCCAGGCGCCGCAGAGGTGAGGGCGCCGTAGTGCTCCCTCCCTCCTCCTCTGCTTGTGTGTGGGCATGGGCGCTAGTGTGGGTACACACGCCCCGCAGCTTGAGCGGGGTGTTTGGTGTCCCATGCCATACAGTGTCAGCTCTGACAGTCAGCGTTTCTCCCAGCCGGCTGCCTTTCACACTGACACATAGCAGAGAGGACAGAAGCCGCAGCCTCTTCATCGGCTCCGATGACTTCCTCCACACAGACAGCGGGAGGAGCCAGGAGGAGAAGAGACACCGCTGTGCATCTGTGGCTCTGATCTGAGGTCTGTGATTATTACACCCTGACCCTGTGACACA
>BLSH010248618.1:297422-308773 GCA_018402905.1 Glandirana rugosa | reverse complement strand
TGAAATTCTGGCTCGGAGAAAAACCTCAAACCTCCAATAGTCAATTTTTGTCCAAAAAAACGATATTTTAATGAATCTTGGGGGTTTGTAATATATAAAAAAAAAAGATTCTGGGATCTCTTATTTTACCGCCGGTAACGTTTTGAAATACAGTGTGGCATAAACACGTCGCCAGAATTTTCGCGTTAAAAAAATTTTTTTTAAGTCAAAAAACTCAATTTTTTATTCTGTTGTCATTTCAATCCAGTTAAAAAAGGCATAACACTTTCTTTTACAATGCGGTTCATTTTACTATGGGTTGTACAGTACGAAGTTTTATTTTATGTTGCAAAGTTTGTCGCCATTCCGCGAGCGGACGCAATTTTGAAGCATGACATGTTGGGTATCATTTTACTTGGCGTAACATTTTCTTTCACAATACGGAAAAAATTGACCTAACTTTACTGTTGTCTTATTTTTTAACTCAAAAAACTGAATTTTTTTTAAAAAAATTGCGCTTTTAAGACCGCTGCACAAATACGGTGTGACATAAAGTTTTGCAATGGCCGCCATTTTATTCTCTAGGGTCTTAGAAAAAAAAAATATATAATGTTTGGGGGTTCTAAGTAATTTTATAGCAAAAAAACCTGTTTTTAACTGATAACCTCCAAACTCCAAAAAGAGGCTCGGTCTTAAAGTGGTTAAGGCTGGATTCACACCTGTCTGGTGCACATTCCAGCCTGTCTGCTGCCGGGAAGGGGCGGAGCCAGCGTTCAGCGACTCCTATCCGTTCCCACAGTGCAGCAGCTGCAGGGGGAGAGATGGGGGAGGAGCCACGAGCAGGGAAAATATCCCCGTTCAGTGCGGAGTGCATCTCCGTGTTAGATGCGCTCCCATTGAACTCAACGGGCTGGGAATTCGCACTGCACTGCACAGAAACGTTTTTTGTGCAATGCGGAGTGCGATGGCATCACACATATGTGAATCAGACACATTGAAAACAATGTGTTTTCAAGTGTCCTGCGAATGGATGCGGTTTAAGCCGCATCCAATTCGCATAGGTGTGAACCCAGCCTTACAGTTCTTAAATATAGTGGTTCCATTTGTTTCTATTTTCATCTTTTTTTCACCTGGTGATTTGTCCAGTAAGTCTGTTATTTTTCAAATTTCTTTAACAGAACAAGCTGTCCAGCAAAAGTGGCAGTTAAAGAATTGAGAGAAACCATTTAACACTAACAGAGGTGCTTACAATGGTCAGCTTTTATTCATTTATGTGAAACTTTTATCCCAAAGGGAAAAAGATAAACTGTTTCTATTAATGCTTAAAACGTGTTACCCGAAGTTCAGCTTTAATTTCTTAGTCAATTCTTTCTAAATCTGTTGGTACTACTAACACTACCCTCTCTTCAGATTGACAATATTGCTTTCCAAAGGTGGACTGTTGCTCCTATATCCAGTGGAGACACCCTAATACAGAAAGTGTGTTACTGGCCAGATCAGCATGTGAAACTAAAGTGAAAAAAGCCCTAAAAAGAAAACAAATTCAACCCCCACATATAAGGATTGGTAGCCTGCAATATATAAAATGTTTGTTTTGGGGTTTAATACTGCTTGATGCTCTGAAAATGACAGGTTAGTTTGTAGAACATTTTCCAGTACTATCAGGAATGGAAGACTAAAATAAGAGTGACACTTTTGCCCACAAACTTTGGCATGTATATATTAGGCTTACATTGTAGTTTCAGAATCTCACTTGAGATGCAGCTTGCTTTCAGGTGTATTCAACCAGCATTTGCAATCATTTAGCATTCAACAGGTGTGTTTGACCTGCAGTTGACCTTTATCAGACATGCATTTGGCCTCATTTCACATTGCATAAATTTGCTTTAAGCTGCTTTTGCCTTTCTATTGACATGTATGGGCAGGCAAGCAGTTCTGATGCATATAAAAGTCCGTCAACACAGGCCCTTAGATTTACTATGTGGTACAAAGTCCTATCTAGCTGGATATAAACGAAAATGATCCCTTTCAAGTCTTATACTTGTAAGAGGGGCTTTGCGATTAGCTGGGTGTTGGTGCCACAAGCACAAGTCCCTGCCCTGCTCCTCCCTTGCTAGAACAGTGACCCTCCTGCTGAGGCTGTACCCTCCGCCATATTGTGCCCCACTCCGTGCCAGAGACCTCTACACAACATTCCCTGCTGTTGACCTGTATATCCCCAAAGAAGGAATGTCCACACATATATAGGATTGATGCACTTTACTGGTGGTACTTGGAAAAAGGCACAACAGTCACATCACATTATTCACAGAATGTGTAGTGCCAAACAATTACATGAAAAACAAACAGCGATATTAAGTGAGAGAAAAAAAAGAAGAAAAAACACATATGCAATAGCTAGGTGAAAAGAAATGTCCTTTCAGCAGAACGAAGAAACAGGTTAATGTACAAAGTCCCATGAAAAGGTGCAACTTGTGACAACAAGTCTAGTGTGATGGTATGCAATAACATCAATAAGCAAATCCTGAAGTGCAGAAAAGTGATCCAATGGAGTGCTCCAACATCTGCCACTACACCCCAGTTAAATGGACACTGGCCAGAAAGGATGGCTGCCGTTACAGCACCGAAAGCGCATTCAGTAAGTATCGGTCTTCCAATGTGTATGGCTTGTCCAGTGTCATCCTCATCAGGATACAGCTAAGATAAATGAAGCTCACCAGGAGCCAGATAAAGTTCTCATAGTGTAATATCTTTATTGCGATTGCAACAATATTAAAAACTGACAATCTTTACTTGCAATGCTGCTGCCAACCCGGCATCGGTCAGAGTCGCGACATCAGCACTAGTTAGGTATATTGCTTATCTGTGCCAGCAGCCATTCCTTTCCACTACAGCGCAAAGAGATATCTGTTTACATTTGTTTTTACCTCAGTCACATCACACTGACACACTATCTGGGGTTGCTTGACATTTAGTGGACAGTCCTCAGTAGCCACATCTGAAAAGATCACGCAGCACTTTAAAGCAGCCATCTTCCCTCTGACAGTAGTATGCACTAGAATGGGATCCCTGTAGTCACCTCATGCATAGGTCCACCTCTCCCAGGACCCTACAGGGGAATAGCTTCACTCAAGGAACTTCCGACCAGGCCTAAAAGGCTTTTCACAACCCCCCCTAGCCCCCACCTTTATAAGAGTCAGGATTGGAAGTCCACAGCCGGGTCTCCTGGGTACAGATCTACTTCTCCCCAGCCTCCAGCCCTGTCCAGGGCCTACACTTGCTGGCTACATCTGCTTAGATGTGGGGTGTTTGGCTCTCATGCCCCAAAAGCACTAGGGTGCCTCCCAACCTGGCTTATATGCAGGCACTGACTCACCCATTATATCACTATAGGAGGGCTCTAGCTAAAAGGGGCCTAGCACCTGATGACACTATCTTCTATAACCAAACACTGTTCTGAAACAGAGCCACCTAGTGGCAGACTAGCTAACTGCACCTACCTACATACTCAACTGCCCTAGCTTCTGCTCATTCTCTGTTGAGTTACCAGTTGGTAACAGTATAGTCGCTAGATCAGATGCGTACCATACAACCTCTCCATAGGTAGGAATGAGCATGCACAGAAGAGACATAATGGAGTCTTTAATGGCAGTTCCCTGGAGGCTGCACAGCGGGGAAGGGGAGTAGCCCAGCTAATCTCTAATGTAAGCTCCCACGATACATATTTACTGGTACATCTAAAAAAAAATGTACAGAGATTGTATAATCGGATTATAAAGTGTGGCCTCTTAAAGTGAGTTTCACTGTAGACTTAACAGCCCTTGACATTTGCTGTACAAAGTTATGAATGAAAGTATTGTATATTACATTTAACTACGTGTTTTGTTTAAAAGGCTTTTGCTAAAGGGCATTTCCATGGATTAGGAAAACTGAAATAGGATATAGGCACTGTTGCCTGTGATGAAAATATAAAAATGGGAAAAGTCCATATTGCTCAGTTTCCTGATTGCCCAGAAAGCAGGACATGCAATCTCAGGTTTGACCCGCCATGCCACCTATTAGTGAATCTGAGATAGCAACATGCTTATTTATTTGAAGAGAAAAGAGCGCAAGAGCAGTTATGATGTACAAAACCATTAGCGCAAAAATAAATAAATAACCCGTTGTCAGAAGAGACAGGATCAATTCTGAATGGTTGCTATAAGTTGCTAATAAAAGGCAGAGTTGACATTATAGTGAAATATATATAAATACTAGTGCCATCATTTGTTTTTGGGAGGATAAAAATGTCAACTACCAACAAAAAAGCAAATAAATGTCTACTGAGAAGTGTAACAGTTGCTGTGTCAGAATTAATGACCAGATCCTTAGCAATAATAATTAGTCTCGTAGCAGGCAGTGAATCAGCACAGGCACACAGTACGCTCCCAGAATCCCTATTACTTTTCAGCTGATGAGATGCTAGCAGCAGAAGTAATGTACCATCTAAATAACACATCCAGTTTGTACTTACACATATGTCATTGCTTTTTGCATGCAGTGAACATATGTAGACCATGCTACTACCTTGAACATCTCGCTAATGATAATGGATCCTATATTTAGAAAATGCACGTGAGCTTGAAATGCATTTTGCCTATGGAAAGGTTCCAGAGCTTTTTAAAGCTGTCATATGCAGCATTATATAGTGTGTCCAAAAGATAATGTTGCCTAGTTACCATATCTCTATGATTCAGTTTCTTCAACAATAATCATTATTAAAAAAAAAACAAAAAAAACTCAAGAGCAAAGATTACCCCGTGAAAAATGCTTTGCAGAGAAATACATTTAGGTTGTAAAATCCCTGGAACCAAAAGGATTAAAAATAAATACACAAGCTTTAAGAATATTAAACAGCATAGGAGGAAAAAGAGAGTAGACATCTATTGCCACATGTTTCTTCTGTCTATGTAAATAAGTGCACTTTAAGTGGATGAACCGTGCATGCAGGTGCAAAAAATTCTTTATGGTTACGCTATATGAAAGATTATAAGGTGAACGTATTTATTTTATTT
Organism: Glandirana rugosa; assembly: GCA_018402905.1. Taxonomy (NCBI): domain Eukaryota; kingdom Metazoa; phylum Chordata; class Amphibia; order Anura; family Ranidae; genus Glandirana; species Glandirana rugosa. The sequence continues at coordinate 303,740 of BLSH010248618.1, read as the reverse complement.
TTATTATTTTTTATGTCTCGCATTTATGTGTATAGCTTACAGGCATTTGTTACCTCTTACAGAAATCCCAGTACTCTCTCTGGCAATGCCTCCAATGCCCTCTAAAGTCTTTGAAGGGACTGACACTTCCAGGAGTGTTGATATCCTGTGTCATATCATGTGCTCAGTGGCTTCTCCCACCAACCTCTATGTCAGAAGAAGACACAGTAGCGACATAGGGGTCAGCGGGAGGAATCGTTGAGTGCAGCGGGGACACAGGAGCTTTACTTCAATTTCTGCAAAGACTTTAAGGGAAGTATAAAAATATAGATAAAACATACACCCTTTGGTTCTCAACAGACATGAATCTCCTCTTCAGCTACTAGATGGAGCTAGGAGCACCAGAAGGAAGCCACCTTGTAGCACAGATGCTAGGGCTTTTGGAGCTTAGAAAAATTCCCTCCTTCTTTACATAGTGTGGAGGGTTAGCTCAATGGGGATCACCTTCCCTGGGAAAAAGGAAAAAGGTAGTCCAAACGGCAGGTTTTTCTTGTAGCCAATTTTATTTTAAAAGGTTGCATGAAAAATCAAACAAGCAAAACAGAAAATAAATCCTTGCCATCCAGGCTTTTACTAAACATTTCCAGGTTTCCTAACTCAGAGATGAAGGGTTTCCCCCAGTCACCCACAAAACAAAGATAATGCAAACCTTTTGTTTCAGTCACAAAGCAAAACTTCAGTTCAGCAGCTCTCTCAGGTTTTTTGGCTTCCTGAGTCCCAGGCAAGAGCAAACCTTTGCTCTACTCCTGCTTATTTATACAACCTGCTGGTGGACACAAGTGAACCACAAAATCTGGTCCGGAAACCAACCCTGGTAAGGGGGCTGGTAACATCTGGCTGCAAATGACCGCATGTGAGGCGACAAATATTGTCCATCGATCACCTCACCTTTCATAGTGTCAAATATCCCCCCCCCCCTGCTCAAGCCCCTGCGGGTGAGCAACTGTCCCAACCAGACAATTGACACAGGAAAAGGCATCTGCATTATTCTGGAGTTTCCCAGCTCTATGTTCCACCATGAATCACCTTGTCACATAACTGTTTTTCTCTTTGTTATCACACATCCATTTAAGAGGGGCATGATCAGTGACTAGTTTGAATGGTCTCCCCAACAGGTAATATTTCAGTGCCTCTAAGGCCCATTTGATAGCTAAACATTCCTTCTCAAAAATGGCATAGTTTTTCTCATGTCTGTTAAGCTTTCTGCTCCACTGGGTGCTCCTCCCCGTCTCTGATTTGGTAAAGTACAGCACCCAGTCCCACATCAGAGGCATCTGTCTGTACGACAAACTCCTTTGTGAACTCTGGGGTCATGAGCAGTGGTTGTACACAAAGGGCTTGCTTTAACATTTGAAATGCCTTCTCTGCCTCAGGATTCCACTTAATGATGACCGACCTTCTACCCTTTGTCAAATCTGTCAGTGGGGCTGCAATGGTGGCAAAGTTGGGTATAAATTGCCTGTAGTACCCTGTGATCCCCAGAAATGCACAAACTTGTTCTTTATTTATAGGTTGGGGCCACTTTTGAACCGCCTCAATCTTATTGATCTGAGGCTTAATCGACCCTCAACCAATAATGAGGCCAAGGCATTTGGCCTCCTCCAAGCCTATGGCACACTTTTTAGGGCTGGCAGTGAGTCCTGCTTTCCTAAGGGAATCTTTTTTTTTTTTTTTTTTTTTATCAAATTTTATTTATAATTTATTTTCCATTTTTTATACCACAACAACATATACACAGAAAAAAAAAAGAACTTTACACTCAAACATACAAAACATCACAAAGACATGCACAGAACCCCACTGTCAAGTTGTACCTCCTAACTCAGTTCCGTATCCATATAGTATCGAACCTCTTAGTTGAATTTCTCATAAAGAAAATGTGCCTCTCATATGAAATGCATCTATTCAGATCGAATATTCAATCACATATAGTCGGAGGGTGAGGGGAGGTCCACCTAATGGCAATTTGTCTCCGTGCCACAAAAAGCGCTCATACAACAGTGAGCCACCTTGGTGGTTTAAGCACTGAGCTATCAAGATATTCCAGTAGACATATTAAAGGATCCACTGAGAGATTCAGATCTAAGATCCCATTAAGTGTACCCACCACCTCCGCCCAATATCCCTGAAGTTTCGGGCATCGCCATAGTAAATGTATCAAAGACCCCGGATTGCCACATCTGGGGCAAGCCGAGTCAGTTGTTAAGCCAATATTAAACAACAATTCTGGGGTCCTATATGCCCTATGCAATACATAAAATTGTGTTAGTCTAAATGAGAGTGAAAGAGATATAAGAGGAAGAGCCCGAAGAATCTTATTCCAGACATGGTCAGAGATAGGACCAATATCACACTGCAATTTCTCTCTAGATGGACAGTGAAACTTATTAAAAGTACATTCCAATATAGACTTATACGTAGCGAAAATTAGGCCTTTAGTAGCGGTTGCCTGAACCACTCTTTCCAAGCCTGGAACCAAGGGAACTCCTATCCTCATATTGATTAGTGGTTCCAAATTAATAATAACTACTGCAGTAGGGAACAGACACAAAAGATACACTCAGCATCTTTCCAAATAACTACTCTGCTTTATTATGACACAATTGAAGGTTTTTATACACCTGATTACATAGGTATCACATTAATATTACAATTGTACTTGTATGGTAACAAGGGGCATAACATAGGCAGACTAATTCTAATCAGGACTCAAAAGAATGCAAACATGTAATGAAAACATTATTAGTGCCTTGTGCACAATGAGTGCAGTGTGCAATACATACAAAATAGAATGCAATTATATACAGAACTTACAAATTTCCTTTACACCAACACTATGGGACTTGACCAGTCACTGTGGGACTCCTCTATTACGTCCAACTCTAACATGTTCTTTATCTCATTTGCAACTGCTTTGCACCTAGCCTCAGGTATTCTATAGGGCTTTGCATTTACATGGACACCTGGCTCCGTAATGATGTCATGTTGCATAACTGTGTTCAGTCCAGGTAGGTGAGAGGAAAAGTCTCTATTCTTACTCACAAACTCTTTAATGTACTTTTGTTGGGCTACTGACAAGGTTTCAATTATGAGTACCTCAGGTGTCATGGGAGCCATGTCCTTTTGGGGGGTTCGCACTGCCAGTAAAGTCTCTGTCATTCAAGGTTTCAAGAGATTAACATGATATATTTGCTCTGGTTTCCTTTTCCCTGGCTGGTAAACTTTGTAGTTTACTTCCCCTACTCTTTCCATAATTTCAAAGGGACCTTGCCACTTTGCTAGGAGTTTACTCTCAACTGTGGGGACTAGTACCAGCACTCTATCCCCAGGTTTCAAAGGGACCTTGCCACTTTGCTAGGAGTTTACTCTCAACTGTGGGGACTAGTACCAGCACTCTATCCCCAGAGTTGAAGGTCCGGAGTCTTGGTCCCCGATTATAAACCCTTCTCTGGGCCTCCTGGGCTTGCTCCATATATTTCCATACAAGCGGCATGACAGTCTTGATTCTATCTTGCATCAGTGAGATATGCTCAATGACGCTTCTGTAAGTAGTGGACTTATGTTTTTTTTGCGATATCTAGCAATCCCCTGGGATGTCTACCATACAGTAGTTCAAAAGGGGAATAACCTGTAGATGCCTGAGGCACCTCTCGTGTGGCGAACATGAGGTATGGTAGCAAAAAAATCCCAATCTCTGTCCACCACCATTTTTAACAAGTTTTTAAGCGTTTTGTTAAATCTCTCCATAAGACCATCAGTTTGGCGGTGGTAGACAGAGGTACGGAGATGGTAGATTTTGTACAGCTTACACAATTCTTTAGTGACTCTGGACATAGATGGTGTGCCTTGATTCATTAATATCTCTTTTGGAATACCCACACAACTAAATACCTGGACAAACTCTTTGGCAGTAGCCTTAGCTGAGGTATTACGCAAGGGAATGGCTTCAGGATACCATGTGGCATAGTCCAGTATTACCAGTATTTGCTGATGGCCCCAGGCAGACTTTACTACTGGTCCCACCAGATTCATGCCAATTCTTTCACAAGGCACTTCAATTATCGTTAACAGTAACTAGAGGACTGCTAAAATGGGGCGATATCGCAAAATATTGACACTCTGTTAAAGCGATATTTACCTAATACACTTATACGCTTAATGATGAATAAACTAAGTGATTACAACCTTTTGTCTATATAAGAATCAACCAAATTGCTAAAAAAAATAAAGATCTAATTTATTTGTACAGAAAAGAAGCTAGTCACTAATCACATATAACCCAATATGGGGTAGATGTTATAACCTTAAAAGCATCAACGTTATCAGTAAAATATTAAGGGAGTAATACACAAAAGAAAATGGTGTTGCAATGTAAAAACAGAATGTTACTAAGGAAGGAAATTTACAGAAAAAGGAACATAGCAAAATGGAGATATGGACACAGAGAATCTTACATCACCATTGTTGTAGGATCACGAGCCAAAAGAGAGAGCCCCAGGAGACTGTCCTCTGGTATATACCTTTGCAAAGCCCACCCATCTTCCTCAGAGGTAAAGACACTCCCTTTCACATATGCTAAGACAATGCCACATTCCGTTGGGGGGGGGTTTGAAGAAACTAGAGGCCCTTACAAACAAAAGCTCCAGGAATATATATTCTGTACTCAGAATTTCAGTCCCTGGAATTTCTTTGAAACTGACCACTATCAAAAAGTCCACAAAAATGTTCATTTCAGATGAAATATCAATATTTTCATTACACTGGGCACGACTCACAATATTCTTTGACATCCAGGCCAAAAGAATCTCTGGGTTATTCTCTCCTTAGTTTTCTCTATACCCAGATGTCCACCCATTATATGACCATGGGCCAAATCTAACACCATCTGGCGATAGGGTTTGGGAACCACTAATTGCTATACCTCCTCCTCCCCTTGCTTTACCACTTGTTACAGCAAGTTATTTTTAAAAGCCGTGTAGGGAAAAGACACCCCTACATTGGGTTCAACAGATTTGCCATCAATCATTTTAATGTTTTCTCTGGCTCTAATGAGTGTGGAGTCTCTTAATTGTTCCACACAAAAATCATCTTTCCTGACTTCTAAGTCAGGCACCACATTCTGAAAAAATAAACAATAATATCTTTGTGCTTAGGAATATAACAAAAACATAAAATATATACAGCCTCTATACACACAGTGAAAATCACCTGATTAACCACTTATCAACCGGGCCACTTTTTTACATTTGGTGGTCACAAGCTAAAAACATTTTTTTTGCTAGAGAATTACTTAGAGCCCCCAAACATTATATATATATTTTTTCAAACACCCTAGAGAATAAAATGGCGATTGTTTCAATACTTTTTGTCACACGGTATTTGCGCAGCGGTCTTTCAAGCGCGATTTTTTTTGGAACAATTTTACTTTTTTGAGTTAAAAAATAAGACAACAGTAAAGTTAGCCCAATTTTTTCCATATTGTGAAAGAGGATGTTACGCCGAGTAAATAGATACCATACATGACACGTTTGAAAATTGCGCGCACTCGCGGAATGGCGACAAAGTCCGGTATTTAAAAAGTTCCATAGGCGACGCTTTAAAAATTTTTAACGGTTACCAGGTTAGAGTTACAGAGGAGGTCTTTTGCTAGAATTATTGCTCACACTCTGGCGATCGCGGTGATACCTCACATGTGTAGTTTGAACACCATTTTCATATGCGGGTGCGACTTACGTATGCGTTTTCTTTGCTGCGCGAGCTCGCGGGGACGGTGGCGAATTAAATCTTTTTTTTTTTTTAATTTTATTTATTTATTTATTTTTACTACTTTTCCTTTAAAGAAAAAAAAATCTGATCACTTTTATTGCTATCACAAGGAATGTAAACATCCCTTGTGATAGTAATATATGGTGACAGGTACTCTTTTTGGAGGGCCGGGGGGTCTAAAAGACCCCCCATCCCTCCTTTGCACTTCACAGTATTCAGATCGCCAAAAACGGCGATTCTGAATACTGTCGTTTTTTTAAATTTGGCGCCGTTAGCCGCCGAGTAAACCGGAAGTGACGTTGTGACGTCGCTTCCGGAATTTGCCGAAGGAGACCCGATCGGAGCCGATTACGGCTTTGATCAGGTCTCCTTCCAGCCGGCGGACACGCCGGATCGTCGCTCCGGTCTCCCGGTGGGACGGGAGGCCGGAGAAGAGCGGCGGAAGGCGGCGGGAGGGGGGGCGTCCCCTCCCGCCTCCTGGGGTAACGACCGAGCGGCTCCCGAGTCATCATT
>BLSH010248618.1:261926-279970 GCA_018402905.1 Glandirana rugosa | reverse complement strand
CACGTCCGTAGATATTAGACTCACCTTAGGGTGATTGTCTCCTACTCTACGTCCAAAACCTGTTTCCAAACTTTAAACGGGGAGAACCGTTAAACTTATGCAAAGTTTGTATAATTGTACGTCTTTATATAAACTCCCGACTTATAGTTTTTTATGAAAAATAGGTTAGACCACGTTTCCTTAATGAGGGTTAGACTCGTGTGTGTAAGGTTAGAATCCTTGTTCAGGTGTAAATTAGGGGGAACACGTCTATTATCCGTAAACCTCAAGAAATCTTTATACCAGACATTTTTATACCTATGAAACTTTTAGTTTTTACAAAGGCTGGGGGTTGAATAGGCATAGCCCCCCCCCCCCCCGTCCGCTGGACGAATAACAATGTCCTTCCTTTTTACCAATGAGGTAATACCCCTACGGATAAGTTGGGGGTCGGAAACATTTTTGATTTTCAAAGTATCCATATTTTTACAGACCATATTTCTAAAGAACTCCAAATGCCTATTATCTGCACAAGGGGGATTAAATGTGGACTTGTTCCTAAGATTGGAATGTGTGTGCTCAGATTGGGAGTAATTCCTTTGCACCAGATTGGATAAAAAGTATTTTTTGATATTCAGCCCTCAAATATATTTCTGCATGTTAATATGTTTGAAACGTATTCAAATTGCCAAGAGGGGCAAATTTCAAACCTTTGTCCAAAACCTGCATCTCATCCTCTGTTAGTGGGATTCCACTCAGATTATAGATGCCTGCACCTAAAGGGGTCTTTGTCTTTTGGATTCTTCTCCTCCCTCTACATCCTCTCTGTCTTTTCATTCTCTTTGGCTGTATTGCCCATTTCTGTCTGGGCCTGACTGGGGAGCATGATCCTTCCATCCCCCTCCCCATCCCTCTCTCTGATTGTACTGCCTGTCCCTGACTGAGCCGGACTGGGGAGGGGGCGATCTCTCCAATATCCTCCCCAAGTTGGGGTGTATGGTGGAGGTCCCATCCAAGGGGTCCTCCGTGACCCTAAAATATGATCGTAGTCTCCTTGATTTTCCTGCAGAAGGGCAAATCTATTCTGATTAAATACAGGGTCCCCTTGACCCCAGTAAGTATTCCCCCCAGGGTGAGGATTCCCATCCTGGCGAGGCCCTGATCTTCTCTGGGTAGTTACATGCTGAGGTGGATTCCGAACTGGAGCTCCCCTAAATGGTGATTGATGATAATTACGTCTACGCTTATTGTTAGCCTTACTACCTTTACATCCCTTCTGTTTAGGGGTAAAATAGCCCTCCTTCTCATTGTGTGGGGGGACCATTACCTCCTCAGGACCATACCAGGTCGCTTACACCCTGCTGTCCTGATGACAAAGATTGGGTATACTCAGTATCAAGAGGGGTCTCTCCAAGGCCAGCAGATTTAAACTCGTGGACTGCCATTTATAAGCCAGGCTATTCCCAAAATCTCCAATATCCCTCAAAAATTTCCTATGTTTCTTATCCTGAATTTCTTTATCCCACTTAATTAATTTATTCTTCAATTCATCAGACAATTTGATACAATCCAGAATATCTTTATGGGGCTCAATAAGGTCTTTGATATCCTTGATTTGGCTTTCAAGCCATTTCATCTTTTGCCGTTTATGCAGCAGTAAAAAATCAAGTAGTTCAAGACCTTTTTTTGTGAAAAAATCCCCCCATTCTTTATAAGATTCCTCATCCACCAGACCATCATTTGGTGCCATATCCCACCTCAAATGCCTGGAGATAATTTTGGCAGATATATATTGCTCAAACGAGACTATATCCCACCAGGCTTTGGTCTTTTTCTCAAACAAATACCCCAATTTCTTAAACAGATAATTGAGGTCACTAGAATTGTCAATGGGAGTGTCCTTAGAGAAAACTTGAGTAAGTTTAATTTCTCTTTATTCAAAATGTCGGAACACTTCCATGATCCGCAGCGAAATAAAAATGGATTAAATAGTAAATATTCAGTGCAGATCAGAAGTAAACTACAGCTATAAATAATTGTTGGCAGCTGAACACTACAAGGGAAATTCAATAAATCTTGATGATAAACTGATAAATAAACAGTGCAGCGCAACATGTAATGAATCAAGAAAGTCCATATATAAAGTCCATAAAGTGTGCCATCATCGGAACTCTAAGGGCCTTAAGTTCTGGGGAATCGAAAAGGGTCCCAGACATTGGAGGGGAGGGAACTATATTCAACATTTGAGCCGCAGAGAGTAATTTTGGATATATAAAACCAAGGTTATGACTCCTGCTGGCTTGAATGTCGAATTTGACTTAAATTGCTTTATATCCGATAGATGAGGTATGTTCCTTTAAGAGCTGTTTATCTTTTTATGCAATTTTTAAGACTTATTCTGTTCTTTGGTGTGTAAAGTGTATAATTTGAAAAAAAGATGGCCGTGAGATGACGGTGTGCATAGTTATTATATTTGTTATCTAAAGAATTGTTGTCGGGTGGCGTGCCCCTTTAAGTACACCAGGGGATAGTAATACATGGTGCGTTGGGAAGTGTGTCCTTTACTCGGTTAACCTCCTTTACTCGGTTAACCTCCGGGGTGCACTCCCATGTTATTGCGGTTCTGTGTCAAACCTGAATAGGCACCCAGTAGGTGATTTCAAATTTTAAATGGTTTTAGTTATTTTCGTTCCGTCTCTGTGGCATGAATATTCAGGCTGGAATGCATTGCGGCTGTGCCGCTCAGTCCTGGGAGGCGGAAGGTTTAGCGTCTGGTTGCTATGGCATTCCTTACTTATAAGCGTGCCGTCTATGTGGCTCCGTTCCCGCTGAAGAAGTCCACGCCCACTACGGACGTAACGCATACAGTGGGAGGAGTCACGCATGATGTCACCCACGGCCATCTTTATGGTTGGAATGCCGTTTGTACTACACATGCTTTTATGCCTGCACTTGGCAAAAGTGCAGTGTTTGTAGGTGTTTTTAATTCTGCTTTCTTTTAATACATTTTGGATACGGAGAGCATTAGATCTTCTTTTATCTTTTCATATGTGCTGTGGAACCTATTAGTATTGAACCATCTGACCGTTGGAAGATTGCTCTTTAGGCCGGATGGATAAGGTGAGAGGCTAGTGTTATCTTTGGTGGATGGGCTGAAATCACCTGTTACACTGTCTGTTTGATAACAAGCACCCATTTCACAGAGGCTGCCTTTTTATCCTAAGGATCACTTTATGGACTTTATATATGGACTTTCTTGATTCATTACATGTTGCGCTGCACTGTTTATTTATCACTTTTAATCTTAGACCTTATATCATTTATAAATACTGTGGAGTGGAGTGGACTGGTGAGAGTCCGACCAGGGTTTTGCCAGCCACCGTGGCAGAGCCGGTTCCAGCCCAGAGTTTCTGGTCCACCCCAAATCCTTCTTCAGCTGTATTTAATGACCAGGAAGAGATCTCAGTTGAGCTCTGGCCTGGGACTCAGTATGGCTATACTGAGAGAGCTACACCATGGGAGTTTATTGCTCTAAGGACTGCAAGAGAAAAGGTTTGCATTTGTTTGAAGGTGTCAGGGACAAGCCCCACATCGTATAGAGAGGTATCCTGCTCTGTAGTAGTTTAGCGCCAGACGGCAAGGATTTGTTTTAAAGTTTTGTTTATTTTATGACTTGCAATCTAAATAAAACTGGCAACCCGCCACACTTTTAGGAAAGTTGGTCTTCCTGCTACCTTTTTCCCAGGAAAGGTGATCCACATGAGCTAATCTCCCACAATGCATTAAAGCATTGGTTCCAACACTGAACCTTGGGGTACACCACTGATAACCTTAGACCATTCAGAGTAAGAATCATTAACCACTACTCTCTGAATTCGGTCTTTTAGCTAGGTTTCTATTCATTTACAAACTTACCTTACACATTAGCCGTGTGTGGGGAACTGCCAAACGCTTTGGCAAAATCTAATTAAGCAATGTCCACAGCCACTCTAAGGTTTTGAGAAAAGAGGAACAAAAGCGGGTGTGGCGCTGCTATAAAAAATGTAAACAAAGGATAAATATGCAAATTATGCAAACCTAAACCTAATATCTTATATTCATGCAATGCATATAAAATTGGATAATGGAGTGGTAGATGGTAAATGTAATGTATTAAAGTAGAAGAAATTTATAGTCAGATATTCCTATATTATAAGGTGCAGCGGTGATGTGTACAAAGTCTGTGAACGATGTGTAAAAAAATGTAAAAACTGCTCAAAACATAAGCAGGTGCAATGTGTAAACCTGTAATCACAAAAAGTGCAAAAACTAATTCTAAATGTGGATGTATGTGCAAAATCCGTAAATAGTGTGCAGAGCCATTGGCTCCTGCTTCTGTTAATCAAAGTCGGTTAGCCAATCAGGAGATGGGTGGGGCCGAAACGCAGCTCCGTGTCTGAATAGACACGGGAAGCTGCGGCTCAGCTTGGGTGCCCCCACAGCAAGTTATTTTTATTTAAGAACAAGAAAAAACTTATCTATGTGGTCTTTTGTTAAACTCTCCAGTATCTTCCAAAATATAGAAGTTAAACTAACAGGTCTATACTTATTTGGTAAAGACTTTGATACCTTGTTAAATATAGGCACCATATTGGCCTTATGCCAATCCAGTGGTACTATGCCAGTTGCCAGACACTAAAGAGTGCATAAAAATTAGAAACAATGGCTTTGAAATGACAGAGCTCAATTCTATTAGGATCTGTGGGTGGATGCCATCTGGTCCAAGTGCTTTATCCACCTTTATTCCATCTAAATATTTCTGGACCATATCAGTTTTAAGCCATTGTGGATCATTTGGGATTGTGTCAATACCATCCCCATTATGAACATGAGCTCCCCCATGCTCCTTTGTATACACAGAGCTGAAAAAGGTCTTTAATACTTTTGCCTTCTCTTTATCCCCAGTCACCCACTCTTGGTTATTTTGTAAAGGGCCTACATGCTCAGCAGTGGCGTCTCTAGCTTTCATATTTAGGGGGGGCACTTGGGGGGACAGGGACATAAGTAGGGGGCCAACCATAAAACGCAATTAAATATGCAATTAACCTTTTCATTTTGTTTATTATCAAATATATACTGTATAAACCCCTAACAACAGGCATCAAACGCATAAACGTGAAAAATTCCTGACAATGGGCCCATCAGCTCTGCATCATCAGTGTAGATCTATGCAGCCTAATCAGTGCCCATCAATGCAGCCTCACCGGTGCATGGTGGAAGGGGGTGGTCCCAGCAGGACCCACAGGTGACTGGCCAGCTCCCAGCAGGCCCCACAGGTGACAGGCCAGTTCCCAGCAGGACCAACAGGTGACAGGCCAGCTCCCAGCAGGCCGCACAGTTGACAGGCCAGCTCCCAACAGGACCCACAGGTGACAGGCCACCTCCCAGCAGGCCACACAGGTGATAGGCCAGCTCCGAGCAGGACCTACTGGATAGCTATCACCAGGTCACACATGTGATAGGCCAGCTCCCAGCAGGACCACTGGCCAGCTACCAGCAGGACCCACAGGTGACAGGCCAGCTCCCAGCAGGCCGCACAGGTGATGGGCCAGCTCCCAGCAGGACCCACAGATGACAGGCCAGCTCCCAGCAGGACCTACAGGTGACAGGCCAGCTCCTAGCAGGACCCACAGGTGACAGGCCAGCTCCCAGCAGGACCCACAGGTGACAGGCCAGCTCCTAGCAGGACCCACAGGTGACAGGCCAGCTCCCAGCAGGACCTACAGGTGACAGGCCAGCTCCTAGCAGGACCCATAGGTGACAGGCCAGCTCCCAGCAGGCTGCACAGGTGCCTCTGGTAACATAATCTCTTTCCCAGTGCTATGGGCACAACTCACTAAAGGTTATCACATGCTTTATGACAATATAAATGATAATGAAAATGTCAATTCACTAGTGCTCATATGCGGTATTTAGCACAAACACCAAAAACGCTTGTTAAATACTGCATAGAAGGGCATTCAAATCAATCCACAAAAATAAATAAATGCATGCGGTAATTAAATACTGGTCCAAGCTTGCGATAACTATGCAATAACTATGATAATGGTCAAACCCCCCGATGATTGATTTAAAAAATAGGTGGGAAAGTGCCAGCTGGAGCAGGTGTCAGCTTGATTTTAGTAAGGAGTTGTTTCTGGAGGCTGGCAGACTGTCCAGTCTTCTGGAATTTAAAACAGTGCAGAAGAGGAGCAGGAGGAGACGATCTCAAGTGGTCTTTTTAAAGGAAAGAAGCTTTAAGGAGCACACACTGCTGAATCGATTCACGGATGCTGATACCCTGCAGAAGTTCAGGTTATCCAAGCCACTTATCATGGAGCTTTACACCCTACTCATAGCATACCTTGAGCCCTCAACACAGAGAAGCCATACCACACCAGCCATGACTAAATTGCTGGCTGCCTTTGGAAAAGCATCATATCAGATGCTTGCAATAACTTACCGTATGATTTCATGCGGTATTTAAGGCATGCTTTGGAAAGATAATGCATGCAAGATTTTAAGGAGAGTTTCTATGTGAAATACACAGTTTTTTTTTCTGAACAATGTGCGTTATTTTAGTGCATACTCGGATGTGCTTAGTGAATTCTGCCCAATATCTTGAACCTGTAATCTCTAGATCTGGCTGAAACTAGGGCAACGAGAACTTCATTATACTTCTTGTAGTCTCCTTTTACAATAAGAATAGGGTTTGTGATATAGGTATGATCCTACCTACATATATATAATACTATCACAAAACATTGCATCCATGGGAAAAAAATCAGGCAGGGTGAAAACCTTTCTCATTTGCTTAACATAGAGTTGAAGGAGACATTTTACTCTCAATTCAAGAAATCAGGCCAGACATGGTGCAAAAAATGATAAGCTTTATTTTAATAAGAAGTCTTTTAAACAACAACAATTTAAACAATTTAATAAAATTATTTTCATATGCATACTTCTTTTCTTTTCCAGACAAATGGTACACTGTCTGTAATAAATTACATCTGGCACACTGGGGATGTCCTTCTTCTCTCATTCTCCATACAGGTCTAATCTCTTGAAGGAATCTGGGGAACACAGCAAGCAGTATCACACGCTCCCAGGGTAAGGAATACAGACTAGCCAGTACAGTGCAATAGTTTTTCTCCCTTCCTGCTGAGCCAAGATGTCTGTTCCTTAGTCTGTAATCACATGTCTCCAAATCCTGTCAGAACCTTCCAACTGCCAAATCCCCCCCCCCCCCTCAATTTTTTCCCCAATATAATATAATATTAATATGAAATAATGTATAAAAATAGTTTTAAAATAAACAAAAGAACCCCAGAGCACTATGACCAAGCTAAAGAGGCAGCCCAGCAAATGAAGCTTGTTTTGTTTAATATCAGAAGGGATGAGCCACTGCTTTGTTGACTTTTTCCAGGTAAAGTGTTACTAAACCCAGGACCCTGCATTCACTATATCTGTTCCCACCATACACAGAACATGGAAATGCAATAGTTTTAGTAAATATAAAATGCTAAATACATTTTTTCTTGTGACTTCTATCAGTATCTGGTCAAAGCTTGTAGATATTCAAAAAATATGAATCGGCACTCCGGAAATGCTTGTGATTAGGTTTATTGTGCAATGACCATGTACAAACAAGCTTGTAGGAGGAGTTTTCATACTGTTCTCACTGTTCTATGAGTCTGTAGGACCCCTGCCCCTCTGTCTGGACAGTACTGATTGGCCCTGTGCTGAGCACTCTCCCAAGAAAAAAAACCTCTCTAGTAATACACACCAAACTCAACATGTGCAGCTTGTCCCCTCACTTTTGTTCTATCAGGAGATGTATTGGGGACAGTGGAAGAAGAGTAGGATAAGAGAAGACAGGATCAAACAGCCTTTTTACACAATTCAGAGGATTAACCCCTTAGGTTCCACAATGAGTATAACAAGCATGCTTTAATGCATATACGGACTCATTTTACTGTTTTGGGTTTAGTAACACTTTAAGTAAACAACAGGCTTCTTTTTTTTCAAATAGTAATATGCAGTATATGGTCTTGAGCGTATTAAATTAGTAAAGAATATATGTTCCCATTAAACATGACCATCTATTTATGACCCTTTTTACAATTGGTGAAATTGGTGTGCAGGTGTTCATTTTCCAGTTAGTATGACATGAGCTTTCACCCACAAAACATAACTGCAAGCCACAATTTAATTTGATTTGTAATGACTGCAAGCAATGCAGCCAGATTAGGCACCTTGATAACTTCTATTTTTACTGACTGCCATTTTCTTGCTTTTAGTAGCTGTTCAGGCAAAGTAATTTATTTCTTTGTATTTTATAACTTCAGCTAGAGGTGATACCATGGTCGCAAATATTGCTACTCACAAAACAGGTCTATTTTAAATCAAACAAGCTATTAAAGTGGCCCTATCAGTAACTTTACAATTTCCTGTGAATACATTCCTGGCATGTCACAATATACAGCAACAGTATAATTCTTCAATAGAACTGTTCCTTTTTCATTAAAAAAGCAGTCTTGAAATCAGTTAGGAGGATTGGACCAAGTAGGCTGTTGGAATTCAAACGGGGATATTTAATACGACCTTGATAAAAACTTGTTATACAGCCTTATCCTGTTGGTACCTCGTTCCGCTAGGATCACCAAGATCTACACTGACACCTTGCCGGTTGGTTAGAGGCTGCGAACAATGCTCTACATATGGTGAACTTGTCCCTTCTTTCATTTTATTATATACAGTAACTCATAAAATTGAGTACACCCCTCACATATTTGTAAATATTTTATTATATCTTTTCATGTGGCAACACTGAAGAAATGACACTTTGCTACAATGTAAAGTAGTGAGTGTACAACTTGTATAACAGTGTAAATTTGTTGTCCCCTTAAAATAACTCAACACACAGCCATTAATGTCTAAACCGCTGGCAACAAAAGTGAGTGCACCCCTAAGTGAAAATGCCCAAATTGGGCACAATTAGCCAATGTTCCCTCCCATTGGAGTCATGTGACTCATTGGTGTTACAAGGTCTCAGGTGTGAATGGGGAGCAGGTGTGTTAAATTTGGTGTTATTGCTCTCATTCTCTCATACTGATCACTGGACGTTCAACATGGCACCTCATGGCAAAGAATTCTCTGAGGATCTGAAAAAAAGAATTGTTGCTCTACATAAAGATGGACTAGGCTATAAGAAGATTGCCAAAACCCTGAAACTGAGCTGCAGCACGGTGGCCAAGACCATACAGCGGTTTAACAGGACAGGTTCCACTCAGAACAGGCCTCGCCATGGTCGACCAAAGAAGATGATTACACGTGCTCAGTGTCATATCCAGAGGTTGTCTTTGGGAAATAGACGTATGAGTGCTGCCAGCATTGCTGCAGAGGTTGAAGAGGTGGGGGGTCAGCCTGTCAGTGCTCAGACCATACGCTGCACACTGCATCAAATTGATATGCATGGCTGTTGTCCCAGAAGGAAGCCTCTTCTAAAGTTGATGCACAAGAAAGCCCGCAAACAGTTTGCTGAAGACAAGCAGACTAAGGACATGGATTACTGGAACCATGTCCTATGGTCTGATGAGACCAAGATAAACTTATTTGGTTCAGATGGTGTCAAGTGTGTGTGGCGGCAAACAGGTGAAGAGTACAAAAGACAACTGTGTCTTGCCTACAGTCAAGCATGGTGGTGGGAGTGTTACAGTCTGGGGCTGCATGAGTGCTACTGGCACTGGGAGCTACAATAATTTAAAAAAACGTTTGCGCTTTTTGGAGAAAAAATATATACAATAATCGCATGCAGCAGCTATACACAAAGTGAAAAACACCTGATTGAATATAGACAAATATATAGCGCTTACATAAACATCAACCATATAAAAAAAGAAAAAAAAATTAAAAAAAATATAATAGTGTTCACAGAAATAGAAAGTGGATATAGTGCCAGTATAGTCCAGTATATATGAAAAAGTGCGCTTGTGCTTAAAAAGTGCTTGCAATCTTCCAAAGTGCCAATGTGCTTCAAACATGTGGGGTATCACCCCATAAGCGTCACTACTCACCAAAAGACCATGACCGCCAGCTTTTCAGTCTGGGGGTCTGGTCAAGATTATTGTTTTTTTTTTTTTACAAACAAAGGTGCTTTATTGGTTGTTCATATATTATATACAGCATACCAAATATGTCATTCACATTGCATGATATTCCAAAGGATTGTTAGTGGAAACAGTTAAGACCATAACACAAAGCATATCAGCAATTAGAAACATACAATAGAGCCATCAGTTACATGGCTTATATTCGTGCAACAATAACTATATCACATTTACCTCTGCATTTAATCATTTATATCCGGTGCATGTACAGATATAAGCTTCCCGGAAGGGTATCCTACCCCTGCCCCCCCACTCCACCCTCCAGGTTGCACCAGGGGCCCCAAACCTTGTCGTACTTCCACGCACAGCCCCTGTTCCTGTAGGTGATTCTATACATAGGTAAGGCTGCTGTCACCAGTGCCTCCCAGGATGCCAGAGATGGGGGATTCACCGAAACCCACTTTAAAAGAATTTCCTTTTTAGCATAAAAAAGAAGAAATGAGATCAGTAGTTTTGTGTGGTATGGTCTTTGGACATCGTCATGCACCCCTAGTAGGGCCAGTTCAGGTGTCATAGGTACAATCAGTTGCAGTCTGCGATTAATTTCTTCAAAGACCCCAGTCCAGTAGGGTCTTACTCTAGGACAGTCCCATAGCATGTGGATCAGTGTGCCAATCTGTGACTGACAGCGCTGGCAGTGGGGATCTCTGTCTGGAAAGATGCAATGTAGTTTATAGGGGGTGTAGTGTAGTCTATGTATAATTTTAATCTGTATGAATTTGTCACCAGAGGAGATGACCAACTTAGGTCCCAACTCAAGACACTCCTCCCAGTCCTCCTTATTCAATGATGGGATGTCCTCCTGCCATAGCTCCCATAGTTTGTTGATTCTGGGGGAGTCTTTGCTCAGCAAGACACAGTAAAGCGTTGAAAGGGGCTTGTTTAATTCTCCCTGAGAGAGTAAGGCCTCAATGGGGTCATCTTGAAGTGTCAATGTGCGCGGGAACTGAGCTCGAATAGCATGTTTGAGTTGCATATATCTAAAATGCATCCACCGGGGGAGTCCAAATGCAGCGGCCAATTCCTCGAAGGGGGGTAGGGCCCCCTAAGTGAGGACATCCCCCAGAGTGGTAATGCCATGTCTCGCCCACACTCTTGGATCTGGTACAGTTTTCAGGTGAGGGAATCGTGGGTTCCTCCATAGTGGTTGGGCCGGGGACCATTTATCCGGCGACAAGAACCGCTTCCTAGCCGCCTCCCACACCCTATATGTTGTTCTCGTAGGCCTGGGAGAGGTCGGGTACGCTCCCGGACCCCTGTAAGCAAAGTTACGTAAGTCTGTCAGGGAGCCCAGGCAGGCCGCCTCTAGGCACGTCGCCGCGTTTGCCCTCGATCCCTCAAACCACCAGCGAACCGTCACCAACATTGCCGCCCACCAATATACTTGAAAGTTAGGGAGAGCAAGCCCACCCATATGCGCCGGCAGCCACAGGGTAGTTTTCGCCATTCGTGGCGCCCCACCACTCCAAACAAACGAACTAAGGGTCGCGCTAATTTCGGCAAAGAGAGAAACGGGGATCCATTCAGGGCAATTTCAGAAAATATAGTTGAATCTGGGAAGGATAATCATCTTAAGAAGATTAATACGTCCTAGGATATTCAGTGGGAGTTTGTTCCATGCAGAACAGCGTTTTTTAAGGTCATTAATTAATGGTCGAAGATTTTTATCTATATATCCTAACGTCCGCCTAGTAACCACCACCCCCAAATATCGAAACTCATCAACCCATTTCAGTGGGGAAGAGGCGGCAGACAATTTCGCCGCGTCGTCAATGGGGAATAACACCGATTTCGTCCAATTAATCTTGATCCCAGAATATTTACCGAACGTGTCGAAAATCTGTAAGGCAGCTTGTAATGAGGGTCCAGCATCGTTAAGGTATAAGAGGGTGTCATCTGTATAAAGCGAGATTTTTTCTTCCAGCCTACCCACCCTAAGGCCCTTAACCTGTGGAGCAGTACGGATCCAAATGGCCAAGGGCTCAAGCGCCAGGGCAAAGAGACTAGGAGAAAGAGAGCATCCCTGCCGTGTCCCGCGCGATAACCTGAAGGAGGAAGAGAGCCAGTTATTCGTACGGACTCTAGCTCTAGGTGCACTATACAGTAATTGGAGGCCGTGAAGATACCGCGGGCCAAACCCAAAACGGTTCAACACTTCCCAAAGATATACCCACTCCACGGAATCAAATGCCTTCTCTGCGTAGAGAGGCAATGATTCTAGAACCAGCATTATCATGAGGGATGTGCAAATTTAGATGAAGTCGTCTGATGTTTATATACGTCCCCTTGCCCAGCATAAACCCCGTTTGATCCACATCTATCAGTTCCTCTATGACTTGAGAAAGTCGAGAGGCCAAAATCTTAGCAAATATTTTTGCATCGACATTTAGTAATGATATGGGCCTATAGGACGCACACTCCTGTGGATCCTTCCCAGGTTTAGGCACCAGCACTATGATCGCCTCGGCCATTGACTCGGGCAATGTTTCCAATGTCCCTAGTTTGGATAGGAGGGATGTTAATTTGGGGGCCAGCAATTCACTGTAATTTTGATAAAATTCTGAAGGGAGACCGTCCGCCCCGGGTGCCTTCCCCCCCTTTAGCCCACTTACCGCCTCCTGAACCTCTTCCAAAGTAATGTCACCCTCTAATTTCTTCCGCGCTGCTTCCGATAACGTAGGGATTGGCAGCTCGTTTAAGAAGGATATCAGCTCAGAGTTTTGATATTCCACCTTAGTAGTATATATAGAGCAGAAAAATCTGGCAAAACGTTCGTTAATAAGTCTGGGGGATGTAAGGATCTCACCCTCTTCATCCTTGATGCAACCTATTGGCGTAGCCGGCGAGTCTCCTCTGGCCAACCACGCCAACAGTCTACCATTCTTCCCTCCGTATTCAAACACTCTTTGAGAGGAGTATTGAAGGGCCTCGGATGATTCAGTCATCCTATGTGTGGCCAAGTCCTGTAGCGCCCGCTGCCATTGCGAATAATGCTCCCTATCAGGGTTACCCACATATTCAGCTTCTAATGTACCCACCCTCTCCTCTAGTTCCTTCAATGCAAAGGATGACATCTTCCTTATCCTTGAGATTTGAGAAATATATTCCCCTCTCACCCATGCTTTAAATGAGTCCCAGTTCACCCCTCTGGAAGCAAAGTCGCCATTCTCCACCCAATATCTCGTGATCGAAGTCCCCACTTGTTCCTGCAATTTCTCGTGTAGAGCCCAGGATCTAGAAAGGCGCCAAAGTCTGGAGTCTGGAGGATCAGTCAGGGCTAGGGTCAAGGAAAGGGGAGCGTGGTCCGATATACCCCTAGGAAGTACCGTCATATCTTGTATCAGTCGTAGGGCACAGGTTGAGGCATATACTAGATCAATCCTCGACAGAGTTTTGAATGTGGCTGAGTGACATGTAAACCCCTTACTTGTAGGGTGAAGATGTCTCCAGACATCTGTAAGGGCAAAAGTAGATGCCCACTGTTGGAGGTCAGGAGAATCTCTAGCTGTGGAATGCCGTCTGTCCGTAGACACTTGTGGGACCATGTTGAAGTCTCCCAGCAGATAGACTATATTGGTATTATACAACACTATCCGTTTCATCAAATTGTGTAACAATTGGGCTGAGGCTGGTGGGGGAAGATATAAGCCCACCAATACAACACTCCTGTCATATATACACATATGCAACATAATGTATCTGCCCTCCGGATCCGTGTGCACGTCCAGGATCCGTGCAGGCAGAGTCTTCCTAATGAGGATGCTGACCCCCATACGGCATACGTAGAGTAGGTGGCATGATATTGTTGCCCCACCCAAGACCTCCCAAGGCTCACCACCCTAGAGCCAAGTAGGTGAGTTTCTTGTAGGATACAAATTTGGGGGTTATGCTTTTGTAAAAATTTAAACACTAGCGAGCGTTTGATCGCCGAATTTAGGCCCCGGACATTCCAGGAAATGATCTTACACAATGCCATCTTGGTAATTAAAATAAGAGAAAATTGATCTGTACGCCCGAAGGGTCAAGGCCCCCTTCCATGTATTTAATCCAATACAGACACATAGAGGTATATTCAGTACATTCAATAAAGCATCAGTAACAGTGAAATTAAACATAAGAAACATAAAAAACAACTTCCCAACATCCCCCCCCCACTCCCCACGTGAAATCTTCCCCCCCACCCCCCACCCCACATCCCTAACCCCAACCCAGGAATGCATAATCCCCCAACAATAATAAGGTACCCAACTACCGCTGGGAGGCGTGGTCAGTGGGTACAGTTCACCTCGGACATGTCCTTTGACCAAAAGCCAAGATGGCCGCCTTTATCCAAAAATATTCAGAACAACTGGGTAAAAAATGCTGACAGTGTAAATCAGAGGAGTACCATACTACCTGTGGATTTAAAGTTCTCCTGCGGTACATAACCAACCTGCCACCAGCATAGGGCCGACAGAGACTTCCCCAGTCCAAATACCCAACAGCATCTTCAGGATTTATTAGAGGAGTCTTTGAGAAGCAGAGTAATCTGACAGTATGTAAACTTATACAGGAGAGCACAGATCCATAGTGTATCTCTATGCCCCATTAGCACACGAAGGGCTGAGCTGAGGTGAAAGTGGTGTTTCTCCTGGACATACCAGGGGCTCCAAGCTTGCAACAACAAAAAGGTAAAAGGGAAAAGAAACCAAAACGTAGACCAAGGTCAACTAGCAACAGTACTGTGTAAGGAACAGTCACAGCATATGTAGATAACATAGGCATCCCATGCACAGTTAAGGGCAGTCAGCACTCACATGTTGTGTGGGTGAATAGGTGCCTCTTACCACAGGTGGTGTCAGCGATGAGGTGGCAGGGTATCCATCCACGCTGAAGCATCAGCTGGTGAGGTGAAGAACCTGACGGTTTCCCCATCCTGTACCCGTAACCGGGCCGGAAACAGGACACTGTAGCGAATGCCCCGGTTTCTCATAGCCGCCTTAACATGGTCGAATGAACGTCGTAACTTCTGAGTTTCCACTGAATAGTCCGGAATAATAAGTAACTTGGTGTTTTGGTATGCCAGCTCCCCCTGCACTCTAGCGGCCTGGAGTACTTCATCCTGGTCTCTGAAGTTGAGAAATTTAAGGATGAAAGTGCGCGGCGGTGATCCCACAGGCCCAGGCTTAGGCGGCACCCGGTGCGCACGCTCCACCGCGTAGAAGGGGGTAAACTGGGCTGCCGGCAGCAAGTTGCGCAGCAACGTTTCCACAAATTCTGTAGGGTTTGGACCTTCCGATCCCTCCAAGAGACCCAATATGCGGAGATTATTCCTTCTATTTCGATTCTCTGCGTCTTCAGCCCTGTACTCCAAAGCTTTAACTTTAGTTTGTAAAGTACGCAGGTCAGTAGAATGCCCCTCTACAGTGTCCTCCACATGTCCCAGCCGCTGCTCCGCCTCAGAGATCCTGGATCTCATTTTCTCCATATCATGCCTGATATGCCCCACATCCAGCTGCACTGCTTCTACTTTAGTGGTCAGGGCGCCAAGTGTGGCCTGACACTGGCCTATGGCTGCCAGCACTTCAGCAAGACTTGGCTGGGCAGCCGAGGGCTGCTCCATCTCCTCTGTCTGGGACGCCATATTTAGGAGAGTCCGTGCACGTGTCTGGACACTGCCGCCAACAACCGGCGGGAGGAGAGATGGTACAGGGGGAAAGTATAGCTTCTTACCCCGTCCACGTCCGGCTTTATTGGTTCTGCTGGGCATACGGAGCGTCTAGAGCCAACAATCAGTCAGATAGCATCAGGATGACCCATGTACAGCAATATTGCACGGCGGAGCTCTTGTCTCGGACGTCCGTTCAAGTCACCATCTTGGCCACGCCCCCTGGTCAAGATTATTGTAGTCAGATGCTCCTTACTGGCGAGCCAGGGGTACGATCATTCTTAAGTAATTAGATTCCAAAAGGCTCCAATAATATGCAGATATTTTTGGGATGTGGAGAGAAAAGGGAACCATAATAGTGATGTATGGTATGATCAACAATTTATTGCGCAGAAAATAATGGTACTTACAAAATTGTAGATAAAAACTCGCATTTAGTGTGCATCCACCACGAACGTGAACCATGAATGCCAACATGTACTGTGACATACTGAAGCAGAGCATGACCCCCCCCCCCCCATTCGGAGCTGCAGATCAGTATTCCAACATGATAACGACCCCAAACACACCTCCAAGACAACCACTGCCCTGCTAAAGAAGCTGAGGATAAAGGTGATGGACTGACCAAGCATGTCTCCAGACCTAAACCCTATCGAGCATCTGTGGGGCATCCTCAAATGGAAGGTGGAGGAGCGCAAGGTCTCTAACATCCACCAGCTCCATGATGTCATCATGGAGGAGTGGAAGAGGACTCCAGTGGCAACCTGTGAAGCTCTGATGAACTCCATGCCCAAGAGGGTTAAGGCAGTGCTGGAAAATAATGGTGGCCACACAAAATATTGGCACTTTGGGCCCAATTTGGACATTTTCACTTAGGGGTGTACTCACATTTGTTGCCAGCGGTTTAGACATTAATGGCTGTGTTGAGTTATTTTGAGGGGACAGCAAATTTAAACTGTTATACAAGCTGTACACTCACTACTTTACGTTGTAGCGAAGTGTCATTTCTTCAGTGTTGTCACATGAAAAGATAGAATAAAATATTTATAAAAATGTGAGGGGTGTACTCACTTTTGTGAGATACTGTATATATACATTAATACTGTGCCATTAGTTTATACTGGGTGAGTGGTCGGTTTATATCCACTTTTAACTTTTATTGGAATACATTGAAAGACAATGAAGTACAATGAAAGAAAAAAGTATTTGATCCCCTGCTGATTTTGTACAGTGACAATCTACTGGTAGGATAGCTCAGGCATGTTCGGATTAGAATCAGAAAACACCCCGGGCTTATCCCTAGTACTGATTAACTCTGAATTGGTAAAGTGGTGTCTCCTTTGCTAAGGACACTGTGGGCAGCCTTATAAATGTTAGCATTTTATTTAAAAACTTTACAGGACATTGTACCCTGACATTACTTCCCAGTACTGCTTTTGAACTTACTTTTTTAATTTTTTAAACTTTAATAAACAAATTTGTTGAGAAAAACACTTGGGACAGGACAGGGCAGGTTTCCTAATGCTAACCTCCCCAAATCATCCCCAGCCTATAGGCAAAATTGCACCAATATCCCTTACCAATAGCATACCTTTAGAAACAATTTTCACTTTTTTAATGCAGTGCACCACAATGCAAAGATGAGTTACATACAGTATGTTATGGCAGTCTCCAAAATGTGTGTCTTTGATGTGATTTTACTTTTTTTTTTTGTTATGCATTGGAATGCCCTGTCTAAAACACCATGCTGCATGCTGCGGTAACAAATGGCAAAACTGTTTTTTTACCATATTAATGCAACAACATAGTGTCCACAGACCCTTCATATTTCCCATCTATTGTTAAAATCCACCAGACTCCTAATTGTTAGAACTGGAGCATAGCCTGTTGCCTCTCAGTGAGAAATGAACTCAAGTTTGCTCCAATTTCTGTATAGCACTGGCATCTACTGTTTTTTTTTAAAGAATGGGATATAATGTATCCAAAACCATAGGAATGTCATGAAAAGTGAATATGACTTCCTTGCCCCTAGAACTAACGTGAGAAGAGTGTCAGCATGGTAGACAAGCATGTAAATAAACTAGACAATGAAATGCTTAATGATGTAGAGGTACGTTATTTACTCTAGATGCCCCATATTGCATGGTAAGCAACAAGTTTATCTTCTGCAGGACTGGATAGAGTTTGATATTCTCAGTTTTCTATATTTATATTTACTTACTTTGCAAACC
>BLSH010248618.1:219909-238624 GCA_018402905.1 Glandirana rugosa | reverse complement strand
TCCCCCCTGAAAATATAGTCAAAGGGGGAAATGTAATCATATAAGTAAGGGGGAATGTAGTCACTGGAGAGGGGGGACGTTTGAAACACACCAGTGACCTCCGACTTCGACGTACAGTCACTGGAGGAGGTAACGACCGAGGGCACGTCCTGTCAGTCCGTACCAGGAGGTCCGCCGGGGAGACCCGTGGTGGAGAAGAAGAGGTTCAAAAGGAGGTCTCAGGTACAGGTCAGGTGGTCACTCACTGTGTCAGGGTCGGTCCCACCTGTCTTTCGGAGTGGGGGTACGGTAGTAGAGACATGGGGGGTAAGGTAGTGAGTAGAGACGTGGGGGGGTAAGGTAGTAAGTGGAGACATGGGGTGCAGAGATGAGTGATGGAATGGGGGGTACAGAGATGATGGCATGGGGGTGAGGCTTTCTGTCCACCCTGGCTGGGACTGTGTCACTCACTGGTGGACTGGACATGGACTCTGGAGGAAAACTTGGAGAAGAAGAGGTGGTGCCCAGAGGGGCCGCCTGGAGGACCATGCCTGACTGTCCTGCACGGGAGCCAGCAATGGAGGAGGTCACTGACATGCAGCTTCAGCCTCCAGTGACCACACAAAGTTTGCAGGGGGGAGAGGTCACTGATGTAAGGGGGAATGAATATACTAATGTAAAGGGGGAAACTGATATAAAAGTCCCCCCTTATATTGGTAACTCTCCCTTACATTAGTGTATTTACTCTGCAGGAAGGTGGTATGTTCCCGGCATTTTCTCTTACATCAGAGTCTGCAGGATTTCCCTTACAGTGAATGGGGGAACTTTGCAAACCCTGATGTATAGGAGAACTCTGTGGACTCTGATATAAGGGATAACTTTGTGGACTGTGATGTGAAGTGGAAGTGGAGTCTGATGTTAAGGGGATCTCTGTGAACTCTTATGTAATGAGAGACCCCCCTTACATCAGAGTTTCCCTGTACAGCAGAGTCTGCAACAATCCCCCTTATATCAGAGTCCTCAGAGTGCTACTGACACCATTCACTGCCTACTGACTGACACCATCCCCTGCCTACTGGCTGACACCATCCACTGCCCTTCTGACACTGCCCACTGCCCTTCTGACTTGCACCGCCCACTTTTAAGGCAGCCTAAGTTTATATTTTTACAGAGACATTTGTTTAATTATATTTTTCTAAGTTTTCGTTACTATTTAGTTAGGCCTTAATTTCTTAAAAATATTACACTTGCATTATGTAAATTTTGTACATGAAGATCTGAAATAACTATTTAGACTCTTAGAATATTTTGGAGCACGATGGGGGTATATTGGTGTGCGGTGGAAACGGCAGGTGGTAGTGGGGAGGCCCCAGGTCAACTTTTGCATCGGGACCACAAACTTCAAGCTAAGCCTCTGTTAAAAGGAATGCATAGTCTGATGTATTTTTATTTGAAAAAATTGTAAAAGGGATCAGCTTGATGTAAATAACTGTATTGTTAACGTGAAAAAAAAAACTCCTTGTTTATATTTAAAATTTCTGTAATATATATGTTCATGTTGGCTGACATTTTTTTTATCATTACATTGCATGCTTTCTAGCTTTATAAATTGATGTTGAAGTCTTTTAATTTTTTTGTAACTAGCAGGTTCTTAGCTTGTTTTTCATTATCTCTAAAATGTGTCTTCCCTACAGTTCAGTATGGTATGCTTTTGCCAAGGTTTTCAAATGAATCTGCAGTCAAATTGAGAATTATTGAGTTGACAAGCAGCTTAAAATGAAATGTGAGTAGAAATCACAGCACTAATGAATGGAGAATGGTGGTAAATAATCTGGTTTATTCACTAATTAACAGTAAAAAGAAATTCAATGTCATTGGCATTGCATTAAGTCTGACATTTGTAAATAATAATGGCTTCTAAAGAGAAAGGAAAATGTAATTGCCAATATGAATGTATGTGTTAACTTATATAGAAAGTACTGTTGCTGCTTTAATAACATACAGTAAATACTACATACAAATGTCAGGCTGTTTTTACCCCCCGATCCTAAATTGGTAAGAATTATCCAATGGGACATGTCCTCTAAAGTGTCTTTTTTTTTTTTACATTACCACATTACCTAAACATAGATAAGAAAATCAGTGCAGTGAACAATAACCTCTTACAACTGATTACATTACACAGTGTGCTGTATTAACTGTGCTAATAGGATGATATACAGTTTCAAGTATCTTAAAATTAGTGATAGCTTTAGATGGAAGGTACTGGTTAAAAGCTAATTTTCTCCAACCTATAGTTCAAAACCTTCCGTCTTATATTAAAGACCGTATTCATTTACTTGAACAGCTTAAACAGTATCGTTGGGAGGCCTCGTACTGCTGGTTATCTCTGGATGTGTCATCTCTTTACACCTCCATACCCCATGACATTGGATTGCAGGCGGTCAAATTCTATTTAGACCAGGACTCTGGGTTACATCCCCGCCAGGCCGATTTTTTGTTGGAGGCTATAAGATTTTGCCTCACTGATAATTATTTTGAGCATAATGGCGAGTTCTTTATTCAAAAGAAAGGCACGGCTATGGGAGCTAATTTTGCTCCCAGTTATGCCAATTTAACTATGGGCCACTGGGAACATTGTTACATTCGCACAACAACCCATATGCCAAGAACATCATTTTTTATGGGCGATATATAGATGATGTGGTTATTATTTGGGATGGTCCAGATAGTGCCATTCCATCTTTTGTCAAATACTGCAATGACAACACTATGGGTCTTGGGTTTACTCATGTGACAGATCTTCATAAACTAGCGTTTCTTGACCTAGAACTTTATCATCTTGAGGATAGTATCTGTGCCCAAAATTACACCAAGCCCACAGCAGGCAACTCCTATTTGCATTATAGGAGTTGCCACCATCTGCGGTGGATCAGGAATATCCCTAAAAGCCAGTTCTGCCGCCTCAGGCATAACTGTGCACGCGAGCCGGATTATCGCGTTCACGGTGAACTGATGCGGCAGAAGTTTTTGGATAAAGGTTATCCAGAGGCTTTAATAGATGAAGCTTTTAACCAGTACCTTCCATCTAAAGCTATTATTAGCAAGGCCACCAAATCTGTTCCCTGTCCATCCATTACGTTTTACCCCTCAGTTCCATAGTAAATTTGGGAAGATGGAACATATATTCAAGAAACATTGGCCCATCCTTACTGGTGATCCTCTACTTAAAGAAGTCCTACCCGATAGGCCTAAGGTATCTTATAGAAGGGCCAAAAATCTCAAAGCCTTGATAGCGCCTAGTCGGGCAAGGTCCTCTTCCAATCTGAAAAGTGCTCCTCTTAGGTTTTTTAACATCAAAGGCATGTATAGGTGTAACAAGCCATTATGTCTCACCTGTGCCCACATCACCCATGGTCAAAAAGATTTTACCACCAAAGGGAAACGCTACATCATCCCCGACTTCTTCAACTGTTCCTCAGAGTACGTGGTGTACTGTCTTTCATGCCCGTGTGGCCTACTTTACGTGGGCAGCACTACACGTACTCTGAGAAAGAGGTTTGGGGAGCACCGTAATTTTGTGGAGAAGGAGTCTGATTTGTACAGTGTCCCTAGACACTTTTTGGATCATCATGACCATAATGCCCAATTACTACATGTTTGAGTTATTGAATCCATCCCTAAAACTTACCCTACAGCTGAACGTTTTAAATGGCTATGTGAAAGGGAAAATTTCTGGATCTTTACTTTAGATACCCTTTCTCCTGGGGGGCCTGAACGAAGATCCAGAGATCAATACACTTCTGTGAAATTATAATTATTGTGCCTTCCTTTTTTTTTTTTTGCTGCATTTTTTATCTTAATTATTGTTATGTTTTTAACCTTGCCTTTTAAGAAAAGTTTTTAGTCTTTACATGTTGATTTTAAAGTGTTTGTTCACTTGGTTCTTGCCCATGCACCTTGATTGGGGGTATATTTAAGTCGCCCACATCCAAGATGGCCCCACTTGAGCCTGAGGAAGGATCACGGATGATCCGAATGCGCGCACCTCCCGCACGGCTTCCCGGATGTGACGTTTGTTCGTCCCACGATAGCACGCTACCCTGCTGAAGGCTTCGTTCGTGGCTACACTGGAGACCACCGGCGTACCCACCCCCGGCCTCAGAAAGAGCAGACTATACTCCAGTGATCTGTGCATGATTCCCTTGCCTTGATGCCTGTATTTCAGCTACCTCTGTGAGTGCATATATTACCGTGTGTGTGTGCCTAATAAACCTACTGATTACACTTAGAGGCGCTGCTGTTTTTTCCTTCTCATTACTACAGAGTGCCTTCTTGCTCAGTTCAGCTGGCTGCCTACCTCTCACTCTACCTTCAACATTGGACTGAATGGAAATTTATGGGACTTTTATTATTCTTCTTGTATTAATATTTTTATCATGAATTTAATATTTGTGTTTCCTACACTACTTTTCCCCTAGACATATACATTTATTTCAGTCTCGGGTATGGCCAATCTAGCATGTGAGCGCAGTGTCTAATTTTAATTGTTTTAAGTCCAAAAATCTGCAAACTGTAAACTTTAAAGGAGAAGTATAGCCAACGCTTGTTTGGGCTTCTCCTATGGATCACAGGAGTGAAATTCGTTTTGCACTCCTGTGACCCATTTTCAGCAGAGAACGGGCTGAAGTCTGCCCTCTGCTGATGTCACAGAAATCAGTCTAGGCACCCCGTTATCGTGACAATGGAAGTCGGGATCCATCAGGTGCCTAGAATGACACCCTGCTTTTTCTCTCAGTGAGCCGCTGAGAGCCTGAGCTGACCGCTTCCTGCCCCTCCACAGCTCAGAGCTCCAGTGAGCGAGTAGGGGGCAGAGTGGAGAGCTGCTGATTGACAGTCAGCAGCTCTGTGCTTGGCGAGCTGTCAGAAATGATCGATTGGCGGTGTTTGATCGCTCAGTTCTCAGTGTAGAGGCGCTGGAGGACAGATGCAGCATCAGACCAATGCTGCATCCACCTAGGTAAGTATAATTGGGGGAAAAAAACAAAAATCCTTTACTTTACCTCTTTTAATGCAAGCCTTACTGAAGTCAACTGGTGGTGAATTTTGAAAATCGATTTTGTCCATTTTTAAAGCTAAAATGCAAGGGATTGTCAAACAAAGTGTATGTGGAGTTAGGCACTGCCAGGGGGCCAATACAAAAAAAACATGGGGTTGCAGCTCTTTTAATAAGTTGTAAAATGCAACATTAAAAATAAACAATTCCTTTAAATAACATCCTTAGGGGATGCCTTAAACCGGCCTGTGAAGTGGCACATCTGTAGGACGTACACAGGCAAAAGTGACATTTATAAAGAAAAACATTTTAATTTAAATTGCTAGCAGCTAAATTACATTTCCAAAAAAAAAAAAAAGCCAGGGATTCCCCTGATCTATACCAGAAACTTATCCTAGATGAGTGTCTGGTATGGACTGTAAGGGAGACCCACAGAAAATGGTATGGGGTTCTGGATTATCCTCTGACAAAGTCATAGGTCGAAAGATGTAACGTGTAAGGGTGGAGCCAGGTGACGCCATCATGTCCTTCCAGAAGTAGGAGGTTTATTTAATAAATACTGGATCCATGAAAATGTTATACTATGGTGAGTTCTCTTTGATTTGAGCGATATAGCGTACCATAACAAGGTGGTGAGCAGAGAGGAACAGACCTTGTAAAGTGATACAGACCCAGTAGTGCTGGAAGAAGGCTGAACATTTTTAAAACCCATATATTTGCCCCTGATGCTGTGAGAAATGTGCATGTGACCTGAAGGAAAAAAATACAGAAAATATACAGAACCAATTGCCTTTTTCATACATTCGAAGTTGATGGGAAAATCCTTCTTGCTGTGCTATTGTATTCTGACAGTGGGGAGACTCAGGTCAACACAGCCGCTGATTGAGCACCTTTTATCTGTCAGTGCAGGTGAACAGAAGTCAATCGGTAGATCGACTTCTGTTCAACTGTAGTGGCCAAACATGGGTCCAAAATCCTCCACTCCATAATGCACTCCTAGACTCTGCACTCTGTAGGTAGCGTAATCCTGAACTCTGCACTCTGTACCTAACACATTCCTGAACCCTTCACTCTGTACATAGCGTAATCCTGAACTCTGTAATCTATATGTGAACATTGCACTCTGTACCAGTGGCGGCTGATGACATTTTAGGATGGGGCGCCAAACCTCGCCCTTCCGTTTTGACCCATCCCACTTCTCATCAGCCCCACCCCTTATAGATTCCACCCATTGCATCGGGAGTATAAAGCCCAGCATCACCAGATAGGGTATACAGGATCACCAGATAGGGTATACAGCATCATAGAGAGGGTATACAGCATCACCAGATATGGGTATACAGAGTCACCAGATAGGGGTATACAGAGCCGCCAGATAGTGTATACAGTCACCAGATAGGGGTATACAGAGCCACCAGATATGAGTATACAGAGCCACAAGATAGGGGTATACAGTCACCAGAAAGGGTATACATAGCCACCAGATAGGGGTATACAGAGCCACTAGATAGGAGTATACAGAGCCACCAGATAGGAGTATACAGAGCCATCAGATATGAGTATACAGGGCCACCAGATAGGGTATACAGTCAACAGATAGGAGTATACAGAGCCACCAGATAGGGGTATATAGAGCCACCAGATAGGGGTATACAGAGCCACCAGATAGGAGTATACAGAGCCACCACATAGGGGTATACAGAGCCACAAGATAGGAGTATGCAGAGCCACCAGATAGGAGTTTATAGAGCCACCAGATAGGGGTATACAGAGCCACCAGATAGGAATATACAGAGCCACCAGATAGGAGTATATAGAGCCACCAGATAGGGGTATACAGAGCCACCAGATAGCAGTATACAGAGCCACCAGATAGGAGAATACAGAGCCACCAGGTAGGAGTATACAGAGCCACCAGATAGGAGTATACAGAGCCACCAGATAGGAGAATACAGAGCCACCAGATAGGAGTATACAGAGCCACCAGATAGGGGTATACAGAGCTACCAGATAGGAGTATACAGGGCCACCAGATAGGAGAATACAGAGCCGCCAGATAGAAGCATACAGAGCCACCAGATAGGAGAATACAGAGCCACCAGATAGGAGTATACAGAGCCACCAGATAGGAGAATACAGAGCCACCAGATAGGAGTATACAGAAATATTTACAAAAATGTGAAGGTAGTACTCACTTTTGTGAGATACTGTAGTATCAATGGTTGCTTGTATGTTCCAGGAACGCAATGGCCTTAACAATGGGATTAATGTATTCACTTAAAAGTGCTACCTACACTTGGCAAGCTTGCTTGTGTGGAGCACAATAAGGCTTTAGAAAAAATCTATGACAAATCTACCAATTTCATGATAGCTACCTGGTCCAAGCTATAATAGCGTGTCTTAAATTGTTCAAAAGAGTGCCGACTGCATGTTTGGGAGCTTAGTTGAAGGGTTGTGCCTATGGTAGGATGGTTCTTCAATACTGATGGGAGGTTATCATAGCACCACATGGCGCCTCGTAGGGAAATGCTAGTTTGCGCCTGTTCTATTTGGACCCAGAGTTTGGAATCTAGGTGGCGGCACCAATCAATAACCCTGGTGAGATGAACTGCGTGGTAGTATTTGCGTACTTCAGGAATTGCCAGTCCACCCCACTGCTTTGGAAGGGACATAAGCAATCGGGATACGCGTGGTCTTTTGTGTGCCCAGATAAACCTAGTGAATAAGGTGTGCACCTGTATAAAATATTGCAGCGGGATCCTAATCGGAAGTGCTTGGAGCAGATATAAGAACTTAGGTAATATGCACATTTTAATCAGGTTGCATCTCCCAAACCAAGAGTGGAGTCCCGTGTGCCAGGACTCCAGGAGGAGCCGTGTTCTAGTTAGTAGGGGCGTAAAATTAAGTGCAAAGGTATGGGATAGATCTGCAGGTATCAAGGTACCCAGGTACTTCAGGGCGGAATCTGTACACTTAAATTTACAACTGGCTGTCAGGATCTGGGATTGAACCTGGGACTTCTTCCATGTCTGGCATTGATCCTTCTCACTGAGCTATCTGAGATGCTGGACAGCTCCCTGCCTGATCTGTTGGATATTCTGCCTGGTCCATTAGACAACCCTGTCTTATGTCTTGATTGCTGGTGAACCTTGAACTTCTTGCTCCTCCCATGAACTTCCTTTATAAGCCTTGTCTCTGCACTTCCTCTTTGCCAGGTTATTGTGCTTTCTTAGCCAGTGCCTTGCTTTGTCTTCCCTGCTGTTGTCCGGATTTGCTACCATTCGTTATCGACCCTTGGCTTGTTCCACGACTACTCTACTGCCTGATCCCAACCTGCAACTACTCGTTACCGACCTTTTGGCTTGATTACTGACCACGCTCCCGTCTGATCCTTGTCTGCTCATCCGCTACGGGACCCTGGTTTGCTAACACCCTGGTGGGGCAATCCTGAGGACCGCGACCTGGTACTGACACGCAGCTAAGTCCATCTCCACCATCAGGAGCTCTGGTGAACACCGGTCGATACTTAGATTCCGCACCTCAGGTGAGCCTGTGTCATCTGCCAGGGTGACTATGAAACTGCTATAGCAACTGGTCTTCGAGCCTGACGCTTGATCGTGACACTGGCTTTCAGGGATGATAGAAGCGCGGCCGACAATTCCACCCCCATGGCCTCCGACTTACTGTAATCGATTTTAAGATTGGCAAAGGTACCGTAGGTACCAAATTCCTTTAGTAAGTTTGGGAGTGAAATTGTGGGATTTGAGAGGGAGAAAGGCAGGTTGTCCGCATATGCCGATACCTTGTGTTGGGTGTTCCCGACAGTCACCCCCTGAATATCTGGATCCCGCCTGACTCTACAGAGAAACGGCTCTAGACATAGGGCAAACAGTAGGGGAGACAGCGGGCACCCCTGTCTGGTCCCACTTTTATGGGGAAGGGTTCCGAAAGGAGCCCATTTGCCTTGACCTGAGCTGTAGGGTTAGTGTAAATTTGGGCTATCCATCTAAGCATATTGTCACCCAAGCCAATGTGGCGGAGGACCACGATCATGAAATTCCAGTCGATCCTGTCGAATGCTTTTTCGGCATCCGTACTTAGAAAAACACTGGCCGTATGAGTCTGTTTGGCGGCGTATATTAGATTTAGCACTTTAGTCGTATTCTCTCTAGCTCCTCTAGTGGGGACAAAACCCACTTGACCTAAGTGGGCCAGGGTTGGTAAATGGTGGGCTAGACGGGTGGCTAGAATCTTTGTGAATAACTTAAGGTCCGCATTTAGGAGGGAAATGGGCCTATAGCTACCACACAACTTTGGATCTTTGCCCTCCTTCGGGATTACGGTTATGTGTGTCTCTGGTAAAGATTGCCTCCTTCCCTAGTTTATTGAAAACGTCAATCATATGGGGGCCAAGAGTAGGGAGTAAAATCTTATAATACTGAAGGGTAAAGCCGTCGGGCCCGATGCCTTTCCCGGTTTGGTCAAGCCGATTGCAGCTGTACGTCACCCAGAAGGCCCGTGAAGAACACAAAGCGTCCCTCTGTATCTATCATAGTATCGCGACAGGTCCATGGCAGCTTACTGGATATAAGAATGGATACACTTCTAGATCTTGTTTTGTTGGTAGAGTGATATGCAAGACGGAAGAGCCTGTTTTTAAGAACAGGCAATTTGGCTTCTTTAAAGTGAGTTTCTTGAATAAACGCTATGTCCGCATGTGCGTGTTTTAGGTCGTTCATAAGCATGCGCCTTTTTTCAGGCGTGTTAAGGCCTTTCGCGTTTAAGGAATATACTTGCAGGCTATCCATCCCAAGCTGGGGGAGAGGGGGGGGAGAGAAAAAAAAAGGGGGAGGGGGCAGGAGGAAAGAAAAGAGAGTAGAGAAAAAATCAGGGAAAAAAGGAGAAAAAAACTCTAGGCTTGCAATGGCACACCTCCACCCTAATCAGGCTGGCGGTGTGCTGGCCTAAGTGTGGGAGTGACCAGAAAAGGCCTCGCTCAGCCGCACCAAGCCTGTAATCCCGTTCCAACCAGTCCAACTGTAAGAGCAATGTACATCAAAAAACAGGGGGGAGGGGATCCGTAATGTTTCAGCCCCAACACCGATACCCAGTATGTCTAGAATCTATTCATTATGTCCGTCTGCAGCATAGCTGAGGACACCATGTGTACAACCAATCTACTAGACATATTCAATTAAATTATTAACGGCTAGTAACATTGCATATAGAACAGTAGACACATAGCTGCTGCTTAATTACTATGCCTCAGGCTGCTTTTCTGCATATGCATATCTATGGAGAAAGGTTTGTACTAAGGTTGGTCTGCCATATCACGGCAGACCAAGTATGTCTGTTTGACTATACTGGGCTAACACAGGATGTTAAGTGGGTACAGCAGACAAGCCGAACATAACCAACCTAGTGGTGATGGCTAGCGGTGGCCTCCAACAGCCCCTCAACCCCGCACGCCCCCCTCCGTCGCCACTCCGGGGCGCATAAGAGGGAAAGACACTGTAGGCACCACCAGGGGGCCCCGAGGCCCACAACTAGACATCAGTGATCAGCAATTTATAGCTAACTGATCTGACCATAGACGTACAGGTGAGTTGTTAACTCTTTGAGTCTCAATATCAACAATCGGATTCCAGTCCAGTTGATAATTGCCTCAGCTGTGGGTATATAAAAGTAAATCGGTGGGTCAGCATGTTATTTCCTTTGAATATTAAAGGTCTGTGTCTCTGTACCCGGGATTGTGTAAAGTTGCTGCTTGTAGTCACCCTCGAACGGTGCCATCCAGCAATTGCGGTAACAGCCAGGCATGCCGCAGCAAGTCTTTAGATACCACCGCGATCGCACCTCTCTTTCCAACATGCTGGCAGGTTACATCCATGGATACAATCACCGCGGGTAGGTATATGGGACCAGTCTGAGCAGCTCTCCCGATTGGGTACACCAGCCAGCAATGAAAGACCATTCGTTCCATTGGGGGGGCTAAAGGGTCCCCCATCTGCCCAAATATCAGCACCTGGAGAAGGGAGCTCATTCAAACAGGACAGGCGGGGGGTTCCATAATTCCCAACAGTCTGGTCCGCAGCACCTCCTGGTCAATAGAGTATGTCTCACTAGTCACGAGGGGCTATTCGGGGATACCGAACACGGTCAATGTCCCCAGAGAGTGCGTGGTATCGGGGCATGGTCAGTGGTTAGGACTCACGTGGGGCCTCCGGAGTGGGGGCTCGGGACCTCCTGCACTACCTCTGCGATCTGGGTTGGCGATCTCTCCATGTTGCCGAGGATCCTATGTGACCGGTCGGCCGCTGGAGGAATATCAGCCAATTTGGGATTTCAATAGGATCTGCATCCAGGAAGGAGAAGAGAGTTGGGAGCTCGCCAGGTGAACGGAGAGTGAAGAACCGCTGACCCCTGGTGAATGTGACCGCCAGTGGATATCCCCAGCGGTAGGTGGCCCCTTGCTGTCGGGCGAGGTCCAGGAGAGGCCGGAGCATAGCTCGTCTCTGCAGAGTGGCTTGAGATACATCCGGGAATATCTTAATTGTCACGCCAAAATAGACCTCTCCATTTTCCCATGCTTTGCGGAGTATGTGCTCCTTGTGGGTGTATTGATGAAGTCGACAGATGACATCTTGTGGGCGGTTAGGGTCCGCGGAGCGCGGTCCGAGAGCCCTGTGAATGCGGTCAAACTCAAGCTGGTCGGGGAGTGAGGTATCCGATAAGCTGCGGAAGATGGCATTTGCTGTTTCAGCCAGATCCTCAGAGCCTGTTGCCTCCGGTAGGCCCCTGAGGTGGAGGTTGTTGCGGCGACTTCTGTCCTCCATTTCCTCCATATGTAATTGTAGGGAGGTTGCTGCATCCACATGGGTGTCTTGTTGGTTTTCCAGTGAGGACACTCTTTGTTGTAGGTCTGCTAGAGAAGCCTCCCCAGTAGTCAGCCTTGTTGAGAGGGACCGCAGCTCTCCCCTCACCTCCTGCATATCCCTCTGGTGCTGGGCTTCCATACGGCCGATGAGAGCTTCTATGTCCGTCTTAGTCGGGAGGGCTCTCAGCAGCCGCCACATCTCCGACTCCATATCCACTCCAGAGATGCAGGGTGGCAGATCTCCAGTTCCTGAGCTCGGGGCCGGAGACGGCAAATTCGGTCCCCCGAGTCCATAGGAGAGGGAGGGTGATGGTTCAAGTCCAGGGTCCCTGAAGCCTCCCCACGTGTCTCCGCCAACTTGCCGATCGGTGTAGACGGCTGGGACTGAGAGAAGTACTGAGCTATCTCTTCACTGCTTTTGCCGGTTTTGGCTGATTTAGTGCTTCCCCTTGCTTTGCGCTTCTTGGCAGAGTATACGCCGTTAGATCTACGGTAGGATAGAGCTGGATAAGCCGGGCTGGCTGGGAAAGGGCCGGGAGCTCAGAGAATGTGCGACCCCACTCCGCCATATCCAGGCCACGCCCCTTGGGAGAGACTATTTAAGCAGAGGCTTTGGGGCCTAAGTCTCTCTCTCTGGACGGTGAGGATTGACATGCAGGAAGTCTGTGGTTGAGGTGGCTAAGTGGCAGCCTGCTTGGACAGACTTATCAACTCAGACACCCTGTAGGACTTCAGTGAGCAGCCTGAAAGACCTGCTCTTCATCCAGCGGGGTCTGTTCCTGATCCCTACATCCTGCATGGATGATTGATCCGGGAGAACTGCGGTGAGAGGCGGTGGAGGCCAATCCGAGGAGCCAGAGACTGGAGTGATCAACATCATAATAATCCTCAGTGGTGGATACATCATCTGCATCCTTTGACCCTGTGTGGTGAGCGGGTGGAAGTCCATCTATACAGACACTGTGCACACATAGCCTGATTCTTCACATTTACTAGTAATCGAGGCCTAGTTATTAACTTTGGAAATATAAGCGGATTACAAGCATTCATACATGATATTGGATTGCTGCTATTTGTAGTCCTACAGCTTAAAGTCAGTGATCACTGTGAAGCTTTCCTTGTTCTGCTGCAGAAAGAGTGCTTTATAAAATTGCAGTATACTTCCTGTGAATTTACTTTATTACATCAGCCTTTGTTGATATATACCATTCAATCTACAAAGCTAGCTGAAGATCAACTGAAGTGTCAAGCAAGGAACACTGAACCTCAACTACTCTTCATCCACTTAGTGAGCCTATACTGCTTTGCCAGAGTTTGTAATATAGCTGCATTCACCAAGGGACTTGCTCCCTTAGAGCAGGTTGAATATTGCTGCATTTGTTATTCTTGTGTTGCACTTGTTTATCTACTGCATGCTGGTGTCAGGTGAGTGAGCAGTAGAGAGTGGTCTGAGACTTCAGGAGTCATTCC
Organism: Glandirana rugosa; assembly: GCA_018402905.1. Lineage (NCBI taxonomy): Eukaryota > Metazoa > Chordata > Amphibia > Anura > Ranidae > Glandirana > Glandirana rugosa. Next base: position 225,242 of record BLSH010248618.1, on the reverse strand, counting down.
CCAGCTCTCCTGTGCCCCACTCTCATGTACAGTATACTGACCTTCTTATATACATACTGGTTGAATCTATAGTCATAAGTGGCATACCATATCATTCACTTGTGTGTAACATTTATTCAGTTAAGAGAATTATTTGATGTGCTTAATTTTACCCTGGTGGGTTCAAGTTCCTTCTAAAATATATATTTGAGTAAACACTATTGATCTATCTCAATCTTGTGTGTTCCATTACTGTGTCTTTACAGTAAGGGGAACGAACACAATAATATTTCAACCCAGTATTGCCAGGTGTACCAGAGGGGACTGAGACTGTTATTGGGGTTCAGAGGCAGGGTAACGGACTGAACATATTTAAGCGGCTCCTGCGAGGGTAGCGCTACATATAGAGCATATCTTACACCGCACAGGCTTCATAAGATAAATCCTGTGTGCTCTTCTGAGTGTTGGCGGTGTGGTGCAGCTCAAGAGGATTTTTCATACATTTTCTGGACCTGTCCACATATAAGCTATCTTTTGGGTCGAAGTGGTGGACCAGTTGAACTCTATTACTTCCGCCCCCTTTCCGGTCTGTATGCTTACTGGGTCTGGTAGAGGATATTCTCCCTACAGTATCAGAGCGAGAGCTTGTTAATACCACACTATTTTACGCAAGAAAAGCCATTGCTTTGCTTTGGAAGAAACCCTCTCCTCTCAAGCTTTTATACTGGAAACAACTGGTTAATAATAATCTTCCACTGTACAGAGACACTTATACGAATAGGGGATGCCCCAGTAAGTGTGATAAAGTCTGGGAAAAGTGGCAGGATAAGCCTAATACGGTATCTGATGCTCACAGAGGCTATTGACAACAATATAAGCCTTTCTATATATATGCTGTGCAGGGCCGCTGGGGATAGAAGAGATCTAAGTTTACTTTTGTTACATTGTGTATGGGTTGATTGCTAATGTTGTGGCCTGGACTCTATTCCAGGCAAAGCACTCTCCCATTAATTATTCTTTTTTTCTTTCTTTGTTATTTCAAATTGATGGTAGGACCTTGAACCTGCATTAATATTCTAGTGCAATGTGTATGATGTTTTGCTTTGTTTTGATTGTTTGTCTGCTCAAAAATAAATGAATAAAAAGATCTTTAAAAAAAAAAAACTACAATCCCACAAAAGGGATGTTTTCTGAACATATTTGCAAATACAACATTGTTAACACCCACACACTCCGTTACAAAAAATGTATTATGGACCAAAATGTCATGACGGGGGATCAACAGTTCCACAATTCTACTGTCCAACATCAATATGTAAAACAAAATAAAAGAAAACTTCCAGCTCATCTTACAGACCAGCCTGCAACCAGCCAAATTGTCCTGTCTAACAGTATGTGTTAAAAACAGGGGTTTTGTTTGCACATACTTGCAAATACATGCGTAAGCTGCAGAGCTACTTCACAGCAAGCCAGTATTATCTGCAGTCCTAATTGTAAAATTTGAGAGCTTCCATAGTAGAAGAACATGCATAATAATGGATAGGTAGAGGGTAGATGAGCCTGGAGGAAGTCCACCTCTCCTTAAAGGCACAAGGGCGCAGTGGACACCCAGCATATAGCACAATGACAGCAAAGGTGTCCAGTGCGTCCCCTCACCAGTATTCCAACAGCACAATCAAAAAGCCACTGCCCCTACCTATAACTGGCCTTTGCAGCAAGGAGCACATGGAAGGGCGACGTATGTCAACCAAAACCAAAGAAAATTCCAAGCTCAACTTACCGACCAGCCTGCAACCAACCAATTTATCCTGCCTAACAGTATGCATTAAAAACAGGGGTTTAGTTTGCACACATTTGTAAATACAGTACATGCGTAAGCTGCAGAGCCACTTCACAGCACCCCAGTATTATCTGCAGTCCTAAATGTAAAATTTGAGAGCCTCCATAGTGGAAGCACATGCATGATAATGGAAAGGTAGAGAGGGTGGGTGAGCCTGGAGGGAGCCAAAATTTGGATAGCAGGAAGTGCAGTCTATTACAATGGAGTCCCATATTTGGTCATTATGCCCAACCTATCCCCCGTTTTTTGTCAGGACAATTATTGCTATGAGCTTTATGCACAAATAGCCTAACCCTACATCTAGTCTTTGGGCACCTACTTTCTGAGTTGAGGTCATGAATATCTGAACAGTTCCTGCTTAAAAGCAGAAATTGCCTCAAAGGGATTTCCTTAATGAGGGGCCACAGATGATGGCTGAAGGCCTGTGGTTGGTTTACAACCTATATCACTCTTTTCTAATCTTGAGATCTAAAAATTCAACCTACTCCATACTCAAATTTATTGGCGAGGAAAATGTTGTAATCATTTCTATTCAGGTCATTAATAAACATGCCCAAATCCTTTGGAGACCTCCACTACACCACCAGCATATTATCTATTTAACACATCCACAGGAAAACATATTTCTTATATTTATTTACTGGTTTGCCCCAGCATCTCGGGTGCAAACACATGTAGGCTGGAGCACAGGCAGTACCTATTACGACACCTCTTTTTATTTAATAAACTAAAATACTGCGCTGAATGACAACATTTCTTACTTGAAACGTGACCACTAAAGTGTTGTGCAAATCATACAACAATAGTTAAGTAAATAAAGCAATTAGTGCAGCCGCTATTTATAAAAGTCCAAAATATAATATAAAACTATAAATCCATAGTCCTTTAAGCAGCGCAGCTGTGTGTAAACAAAACACCTCTAAAAAATATATAAAGTGCAGGTGCTACAATAGTCCATAGAGTGAAATCTTCAGTGCATAACGAAAAAAGGTCTTCCACGTTTGAATCCTCAACCTGTGTCACCATGTGAATAAACTAAACACACTGAGGCTCACCAGAACATTGAGGGTTAATCAGCCCATCAAGATAGCCTGTCCAAGCACTCCATCCACTTGTTCATTACATCCGCATTCCGGGAAATCTGCTTACCAGACTCTCGCTGTCCCTTCAACTCCCCCAATGCTCATGCAGGAGACAAGCAGAAAAAAACTCCCATAGTGTATCACTTAAAACGCTATAAATTTTAATAGTAAAAATGCGCTTACATAAAAATGGAAGTTACAAGCAGATAACAAACATCTGAGCTGTCCTACCTGATCCGTGGTTCGATCGTGTCCGTCCACCAACTCCTGATCCCCGGGTTGTTTACGTCACGTACGGATCGCCAGCACGTTCGGGTCAGACTAGCTCCGTCTAGGTCGTCGTATGGCTACGGCTCTGACGCGTTTCGTCACTTCCGACTTGGTCACAAGGGCTCAGATGGAGCTAGTCTGACCCGAACGTGCTGGCGATCCGAACGTGACGTAAACAACCCGGGGATCAGGAGTTGGTGGACGGACACGATCGAACCACGGATCGGGGAGGACAGCTCAGATGTTTGTTATCTGCTTGTAACTTCAATTTTTATGTAAGCGCATTTTTACTATTAAAATTTATAGCGTTTTAAGTGATACACTATGGGAGTTTTTTTCTGCTTGTCTCCTGCATGAGCATTGGGGGAGTTGAAGGGACAGCGAGAGTCTGGTAAGCAGATTTCTCGGAATGCGGATGTAATGAAAAAGTGGATGGAGTGCTTGGACAGGCTATCTTGATGGGCTGATTAACCCTCAATGTTCTGGTGAGCCTCAGTGTGTTTAGTTTATTCACATGGTGACACAGGTGGAGGATTCAAACGTGGAAGGCCTTTTTTCGTTATGCACTGAAGATTTCACTCTATGGACTATTGTAGCACCTGCACTTTATATATTTTTTAGAGGTGTTTTGTTTACACACAGCTGCGCTGCTTAAAGGACTATGGATTTATAGTTTTATATTATATTTTTACCTCTTTTTATTTGCCCTTAGTGCTAACCACTGAAAGTAAGAATGTTTTTATTCAAACTTAATAGTAATAATTCAAGGATGAATTCATTATGTGTTCCCACAAAAGGACATCTTTAATCCAGTCAGTTGGGTATAGCTTTGATACCTATTTAGTGGAGATCGACATTAGGGATGAGCCGAACACCCCCCGGTTTGGTTCGCACCAGAGCATGCAAACGGGCAAAAAGTTTGCGCAAGCATTCGAACACCGTTAAAGTCTATGGGACCCGAACATGAAAAGTGAAAAGTGCTAATTTTAAAGGCTTATATGCAATGTTATTGCCCTAAAAAGTGTATGGGGACCTGGGTCCTGCCCTAGGGGACATGTATCAATGAAAATAAATGTTTTTAAATCGATAGTTTTTTCAGGAGCAGTGATTTTAATAATGCTTAAAGTGAAAAAAAAGAAAAGAAAATTCCTTTAAATATTGTGCCTGGGGGTGTCCTTAGTCTATCTGTAAACTCTCTGTGTGGTGTAGAATATAGCCAGAGCAAAATTACATTTCCATAGGAAAAATTGTCATTTAAAATCGTGGCTGTAATGTATTGCCGGCTCCCCGCAATATACAAAAAATTGGGTGCTGGCGGTGCCAGAACACTGTAACCCCTTGCAGTTGCTCTTGTTGGATGAAGGACCAGGGCCTGATGTTGTAAATTGGTTTAAAAACTGTGACAAAAGCCCCTCAAAAAAAAGGTGGCGAAAAATTGGGCCTTGAGTGCTGGTGGTGCCAGAACACTGTAACCCCTTGCAGTTACTGTTGTTTGACAGAGGAACAGAGTCTGATGTTGTAAATTAGTTTAAAAATTGTGACGAAAGCCCCCCCAGTCAAACAGGTGGCGAAAAATTGGGCCTTGGGTGCTGGTGGTGCCAGAACACTGTAACCCCTTGCAGTTACTCTTGTTTGAAGGAGGAACAGGGCCTGATGTTGTAAATTAGTTTAACCACTTAACAACCGCCCCATAGACAAAAGACGTCTACAGGGCGGTTGCTTAATTCTGGGAGGACGTCTATTGACGTCCTCCCAGAATCGCGCTTCCCGCGCGCCCCCTGGGGCGCGCACACGGGAACATCCGTGACCGTCGGGTCCGGGGGACCCGACTGATCACGGATCGTGATGAATGGCCGCTGTGCGCGGCCTTTCATCCCGTGATCGCGCCGTCAAATGACGGCGCGATCACATGTAAACAAGCCGGCGGAAGCGCCGGCTTCTCTCTCCTCTCCGCACAGATCGGTGCAGTGTGAGAGGAGAGAGGGGGGAGAGAGGAGGTGCTGCAGCGCTGTGGGCGATGTGCAATGCCTACAGCGCTGCCTAGGTGACACAATACACCCCCACCATGCATTTACCACCCACCCACCACCCCCCAGCCACCATCAGCCACCCACCCACCCCCCACCCAGCCATCCACCCCCCACCCATCCTCACCCAATCCA
>BLSH010248618.1:177863-203658 GCA_018402905.1 Glandirana rugosa | reverse complement strand
GGTGGAGTTCCCCCGTTGCCAAAAGTGTTTCGAACTAGACTCTCCCCGTATGTTAGAGACCTCCTAGTTCCTCCCACTACTTACCTTTTGACTTAAATTATGGTCCTGTCCGGTAATGCTTATGGAACATTACGGCAAACCAGAAACGTTTCGAGGTTGTCAAAAAGTCCCTAAAAGTCCCTAAGTAGTTGTTGCAGGAAGCTCTAAACAACGTCGATACACACCACCAAATAGAGCTGCTATAGGAGTATATAAGGTTCAGTGATCTCTCGGTGGTGTGTATACAGACGGTACACGAAGTCTCCGACTCTCTATTATTGGATATAACATGTCCCTCACGTCTTAATAATCCTTTGATATTAATGAGTTTTTGGAATCATTGAGAACATGGTTGTTGTTCAATAATAAAATTATTCCTCAAAAATACAACTTGCCTAATAATTCTGCACTCCCTGTACAATATAGGTTATTATCTCTCAGCCTCTGAAGCACATGGCAGACATATGTGTGGTGGCTCTCTAGTGACTTGGAATATATGAGGATATCGTCGAGATAAACCACCACACATAGCTGCAACAAATCTCGAAGGACGTTGTTGATGAATCCCTGAAAATCCCTGAAAAACTGTTGGAGCTTTGCAAAGACCAAACGGCATTACAAGGTATTCGTAATGGCCTGTCCTGGTATTAAATTCAGTTTTCCATTCATCACCCTCCTTGATCCTCCAGAGATTGTATGCCCCTCTCAGATCAAGCTTTGTGAAAACCGTTGCCCCCTTGAGGTGGTCAAATAATCAATGGAATCGGATAAGCATTCTTAATCGTGAAGCGATTGAGACCCCTATAATAGATACAAAGTCTCAGTTCAATATACCAATAATTCACGCTGAGTTAATGATGATAAATTGTGCTTGTGCCTAAACCAAAAAATGTTCCCTCTCAAAAGGGCCCAATGACCAGTTTAGACAGGAGGCTGCTGCTGTACACAGTTCCCTAGGGACAATTATAAAATTGAAATGCAAATCCAGCTGCGCCCCCCCCCCCACCGATATATCTTAGTGATCACGATCATATAAACAATCCGTGTAAATCTGTGTAATCATTTCTTATCAAAATAAAATTAAATAAAAAATAATATAAAGCCAATAGTGTTCAATCATAGTCCATCATAATGCATAGTAAGTGCAAATTGGTGATCAATAAAGTGACTGGTGCAGTATAATGGATAACAGTGCTCCAAAATGTGCTCAAAAAGGCTGATCCACAGTGCTCAGTGCCGACCCCCACATGTGGCCCCACTCACCAGAGAAATTGGACCCCTAGCTTTTCAGTCTAGGGGTCAAACAGACTGGGTACTGGGGGTGGCAGGATCGTGATCCACAGCAGAGATGGCCTTTCCAAACGAACTGCTAAAATACTTCCACTCCACAATTTCTCAGAGAAAGAACTTCATGGTGAAGTACTGTAAAACTATTTTTATTGCGCATATAAAAAGCTACTTACAGGACATTCAAGAAAACTCGCATCATAACAGGGATCTATTTGGCGTCTGCTCTGGCGTGCGTTCCACCGCGGGCGGAAGTGACGTCGTTGAGTGTGAAGGACTGGAAAGAAAGTCAACGCGTTTCGCTCTCCACATAGAGCGTCATCACGGACCAGGGGAGTGACTGTACGGCAACCAGCTGAGTTGGTAGCGCACGAGGAATCGGATGGGACACATGCACTGCAGGCAGCGTCGGGTGAGATCGATTACAGCTTGTCATAAGCCGCTCTATCTCCAGCTATTTTTATGTGACTACATGCTTGTGTTTTAATTGCTTTGTGTAAGTGTGATGGCTTAAGGATTTTTAACAAAATAAAAGTTTTTGATGGTTCTGACATTATTGCACTAGTGGAGCTTTGTTCTCTTTTCCACATGTACCACCTGCTCAAGTATTTGTCCAAACCACTGAGAGCTGCCAAGCGTGAACTCAACGACTTTTAAACGCTGTTCCAGCCAGACATGAGAATGTTTGGCCATTGGCTTTGGTGAGTGCGATCCCTATGGGAGCAGGTCTTCGTGACACATCGCGGGTGTTGTTTGTTTCCTTTCCAAACACTTCACATCTGATCCAGCTACACTCCCCTGATTCATCTCTTGGCATCTTGTGTGATTTGGACTATGGACTGTGCTCTTATGTTTTAAAAGCAATTACTCAAAATAAGTGCATCTCTTTTTTAGCGCTGCCTTGCCATTTATGTTCTTCTTGCATGTATGGTATTTTGAGAACATTAAATACCATTTTAAAGGAAGCCACAAACTCTGGGTAACTCAGGACGATGGGTTTTTGTGTCTCCCATAGAGGGTTTGCCCAGGCCAAAGCTCTCTCAGAAAGCAAAGAAATCATGAAGCCTACTTTGCTTCTGTCTGTGGGAAACACCTGGGGCAGCATTTCAAAGTATATCCCAACCTGGTTGAGAAACCCTGCATTGCACTGGATCACCCCCCAAATCGCTGGGGAAGCGGAGCAGAACCAGACATACCTCTTATAGAGGTAATATTTGAGTGGGTGCCTGCACAGAGACTGGAGCAGCAGCAGGGACAGCCTGCAACACAGGTTGTACGGGAACAGCCACAGTGGGAGGATCTAGGTGAGCAGTGCGAATCAGGAGCATCTATAACGCTATGGCAAACTGATCCAAGCGGTGATCCTGCTCATCCAATCTGGAAAAATATTACCAGAAAATGGATTGCCTGCATCTTCTGAATTCATGGCCCTCGCCTACTGTCAGACTGAAACAGAAGTGCAGTAAAAATCACACTTTTTAATAAAATGGTAAAATAGTACAAACAGAATAAACGTGGTCAAAACAAAGCCAGAGTTTGGCAACCAGAGCGGTAGTCGGAACAAGCCAGTGAAACAGGAATCCAGAGATCAGCATAGTTAGAAGCAGCAAACGGAATCAAGAACCAGAAGGGAAGTCAGCCAGGAAAAAGTCTCTAACAGGAAAACACAGCAGAGAGTATCCGGTTGACCAATGCGAAGGCACAGGAGATCTGATCAAGGCAGTTAAAATAGCCAGCAAGGCTGACTGACGAGCAGGATATGATCTACAGGTGAGTCACTGTGGAATGATGAGTACTGGTAATTAACTGACAGATGAGCAGCCTGAGCTCTGAGAAGGGAGGGCTGAGCCCATCCCTGACAGGCAGCCATATTGGTAGAGGCAGGGCTTTGTTTCCCTGTGTCAGAGCCTGCAGCAAGAAGAACAATGAGCAGCACCATGGTGACATCACCAAACTTCATTCCAAATCTCTTGAGACTAGCAGTCATCATCAGCTGTCTTAGTTCTCACACAGCTAATCTACATGCTAATTTTTTTCAGAAGGAATTTAAGACAAAAGGTACATTTTTTAGATTGCAGCTTAAACACAGTTACCTATTCTTAAAAAAGGATATGGTAATTCAAATAATCACTTTTTACACTGTGGTGAGCAGAAAAGCATCAGAATGCTCAACACATCAAACTTTGAGAAGGACGTGCTACAACAGCAAAAAATCATGTTGGGCTCCACTCCTGTCTGACAAAAACAGAAGGCTGCAATGGGCACAGACTTACCAAAACAAGCAGGTGAACCAAGAAAAAAATGTAGCCTATTCTAACGAATAATTATAGTGCAGGGCAGGGAATGCATGGGGCCTGTTGTGGTTCCCCTGGTTGGCCACTAGTTGCCCCCATAGCTGCAGAGTAAGAGTGTGCTGGCACACTCATAGGAGGCTGATCTGTACCTTGTCCCCTGAAATTGGCCCTTTGGGGTCACAGTGGGGTCCATTGCTAAGCCTAAGACAGATGTGACAGTATTCCTAGTAGTACAGGATAGGCCAGGCTAACCACCTGCAGGTGTTCCCTACATGACCAGTGCTGGAGTGCTGGGATATTTCGGGCTCCATGCTCAAGGTACCCCACTGGATTAGGGAGGCCACTCATGGACCTTGAAGGAAGGAGTTAAAGGCCATTTGCTCTCCCTCATTACACAACAATTTCTGCTGAGGTAGACTCATAGAGGGCCAATCATCAGGTCTGGTTCTGAATGCCTTTGGGACGTGGTATAAAGGGAGATTTGCAGCTTTGATGTGCAGCTGACAAAACTGTAGAAATTGCATAATGCAATCATGTCAACATAAACCAGAATCTCTAAGGAATATTTGTGGAATGTGGAATCCATGCTGCGAAGAATTGTGGCTGTGAGAGCAAAGGTAGGCTCTAATGCCAAAGATTTGGCATTGTGTTTCTACTACATTTAGTGAATGTATATATACTCAGTTTACAAAATTTAGATATAAAAGAGGAATTCCAGGTATGGTTCAGTTTGGCCCATTGTAACTATGCCTATATCATACCTCATCGATGCTTCTGGAAGCTGGAAGTCACTATAGTAGCCACCACTACTCCAGCTATCTCCACTTGCTTCCTGGTCTTGAGCTCAGCGGCTGTCCTGTTGCATCCTGAACACAGGGGGCTGGCCACTCCACACATGCCCTATTCAGAGTGCAATGAATGAATGCATGAATGCAAACTGCTCTCTTATTGGATGAGATGGACATATGGAGCAGTGATGTGACACTCTCCACCTTGTCCAATCAGAGAATGCTTTGTATTTATTCAGAAAATGCAATGCATTCTCTGAATGGTGCCAATACTGCGTGGTCAAACTCTTGTGTTCATAAAGCAGCAGGGCAGCCGTTCTACGGGGAACCTGAAAGCAAGTGGAGATCACTGGAGTAACAGTGTCACCGGAGTAGTGGAGTCAGTGATTTTCAGTCTCCACTGGCATTGGCCAGGTATGGCATATACATAGTCGTATACAATGAATAAAATATCCTTATCTGGAACTTCTCTTTACAACATAAGCAGTTCAATTTGAATAAATAGGAAAAAAGTTATCATATTGTTTGTAAAATTATGCTCAGTATTACCAGTTGTACTAAGATCACTCAAATTCTTAGACGTGGTGAGTCTGAAGGGCAACATGGATTATAATTTATTTTATATCTGTAGACAGTCTGATATTGCTTTATCTAAAATTGTGCTTTTTAGCAGTAAAACAAACACTAAACTACAAAGTTTGCATTCTCCTTTTTTTCCTATTATTTTGAACGTGTAATTAACATCATTTGGAATAGATAATTACAACTGTCTGAGCCAGGAGCCTTTCTTTAATGTCTTTTGTAGAAGAGCATAAGGGAAGTTTTGCTAAGCTCTTCATGAGGGTTCTTAAAATTCAAGCGTTCATTCTGTGAACTCATTATTGATTTCTATTCAGTTGTGCAGTAGATGTGCCAGGTCTACTCATGGCATGTTGTGTATGGAATACTTTATTAGGTTCCTTTGACTGTACTATAGTTATGTGAGAAAACAAAAGTTTTTCACTGGGATCACAGAAACTATTTATCATGCTGTGAAGAGAAACAAGTATGTTAAGTTCATTTGCCAGGAGAAAAAAATGTGGGCTGCCATTTCAGGTCTTCTGAAAATAGTAGTTGCCCGGTTAGGTCTAGCTTCAATACTCATGCCACAGAGATGGAACATCCATGCAGCAAATGAAAGTCAAAGAAAAGTTAGCATTTCTCATTCAAGATTGTGACTCAAAGTACAAAAGTATCTGCATGAAAGCCAGGCAACCATCCAGGCAAGAATCTGTAATGCGTGAGGCACGGCAGTGCCGGGACAAGGTCATCCTGACCTTGTCAAACTCTGCCCCTGCCACTCCTAAGTTAAGCATGAATCAGTCTTCAATACAAGAATGTGTTAAAAACATTTTAAAATAAAATAGGTTTAATTAAGTCAAAACAGAATTCACCACAGCTAACGATGCTTCATCCCCCTGGCTGCAACCCTGATTGCATACATATATTACATGAGTAGTGCACTGTGCAAGCATTACTAAAGGTTTGCTTTTTTTTCCTAAAATAACAAACATGTTATACTTACCTCCTCTGTGCAGCAGTTTTGCACAAAGTGGCCCCGATCCTCCTCTTCTGGGGTCTCTCCGCGGTGCTCCTGGCTCCGCCCCATTGGAGAAGCGATCTCTCTGGGGGTACCTGTGCGTGCGCCTGCCCAAGTCCTGTTGCTGCATCCATTGACATAGACAACAGGACTCAGCCTGCCCCCCCACGTCACTGGACTTGATTGATAGCAGCAGGAGTCAATGGCTTCCCTGCTATCAATCTATCCAATGAGGACCAGAGCCCATGGCTGGAGCTGCTAGGCATGTCCCTAGTGCGGTAACGATCGGGCTCAGGTAAGTAAATGGGGGCTCTGGGGGGCAGCTGCAACAAAAAAGGGTTTTCACCTTAATGCATAGAATGCATTAAGGTGAAAAACCATGAGGGTTTACAACCCCTTTAAGGTGCAGTATATACATGTTTCATTTTGGTAATGCATTTTTTTTTTCAATGTACCACAATGAACACTGAAGAATTCTGCATATTTGTTTCAGTGGCTTGTCGTTCATTGTGATTAAAATGGGCCTACAACCCTTGACAATGTGAATGATGTTTGATTTATATTGTGGGACATATTTTTTGGGGGGAATATTTATTTTAATAAAATAATTTGTGTGTGTGAGAAGGGATCCCACTTGTCCTCATTTGTCTATATGACCGATGGGAGGAGGTTAAGGTATTTGAAAAATAACAGCTGGATCAACATGTAAAAAAACTTACAGGGGCATTTAGGAAAACAAAGACTGCTTTGTTCCCCATGACTAAGCTCTGGGGGGCGGAGTGAAATGCATTGGGGACGTGGCCTGGTTGAAGTCCAGGCTGAGGTTGCCACTCTACTCACAACTTCAGGACATCCAGATTTGCGACTTTCAGGGGCCACCCCATTGTTCTCTGAAGCCTGATAGGAACTAAGATGGGTTCCATCCTCTGTCAGCACGCTAGCATCGGCTGCAGAAGCATTGATTACAAACCCCTTTACCACAGAGCCTGAGTGGCACACACACATTTCCTAGATAATTGCTTTGTTAAATGCTAGCGACAGACTGCATCACATATTTAATTTTGCCTTTAGTATATTTCTAATATAGTTCTATTTAAGAGACCAAAAAGAGGGATGACTCAGGAGTAAAAAGGGAAAGGGACTTGTTACCTCACCATATGGACGTGCTGTGGAATCCTCTCTGAGCTGTTAATACCTCCACAGTGTGTTGCTAAATTTTGGGATGTCTGTATTTCCAATCCAGCTTTTTAACAGCACGCCTCTATTTTGACATCTTTTCTGGATCATATTTACATATTGGTTGGCCTCAAATATCAGACCCTACATATATGAGTTTCTACACCAGAGCTGATCCTTGCTTTTTTGGCTGCACTCAAACTCTTGCAGGCTCTGTTTGTCTTTGCACCTCTAGGCCACACCAGATTTGTGGTTGGTGAAGTTTTACCCAATCTAAGCACTTTTATTTCTTCAACAACATGCCCTTGATATGATTTGATTGCTATTTGGTAGATGACCTGTTTTAGTCACCCCAGGCTACCTCTGATGAAGGAGAATCCCGAAACACGTTAGGGCCTGTACTTTACTGTACTGTATTGCTGTGTCTGGCATGTTATTTATATACATATATTTTACTGTACTGCTCTATTACACTTTTTAATATTTATCAATAAACTACAATTTTTATATATTACAGTCATTGAATTGTATAGTACCCATATCGTCCCACCCTTGAGGGTTTTTTCTACTGTAAAAATGGAAAGAGAAATCTGGCTTCAAAAGTGTGACAATTCCCAAAATGAAGGACAGTTGAAAGTAATGCCCATGTACAGTCAGGATTGCCATTTTGTTCTTTTTTTACCTCTGTGTGTCAAGTCACCCTTATTTAGAGGACCATATTGCTATAATTTAGTCCTTGGCAGGCCTGGCCCTATCAAACCATGCTAGTATTATCCCCTTGTTTTGCCACAGTGCAGTACATGTGCCACTATTAAATCCTTGAATGTAATTGTTTACCTTTCTTTTACTTCCATGAATATATAAATGACATTCAGATTTCAATTAGGTTCAGGAAATGTTCAGTTTTCATTTGTTTTCTGGACATTAGAACAATTTATTTAATTTTATGATCATTATGAAAAAGGTATATATATAAAAAAACTTTAGCTTGTGTCATATTTTATTTTAAAAATGTAGACAATGTTCTGCATTACATTTTAGGCTGGGTTCACACTAGCTGCGGCCACGTGGCACAGCATGGGGTCCGGTGCGTCCCTGTTCTCTGTTTCAGGTGCAAATCAGGTTCAAAATTTTTGCCTGAATTGGGACCTGAAACTGAGCCAAAGACGCACAGGACCCTTTTCCAGTGCGCTCTGCAGCTGCCCCGGGGCTGTGTGAACCGGCTCCATTGAGAGCCGGTCACACACTCTTGTCCCTCTGTCCCTTGTTTTGTTGTTCCTCCTTTTGGCCTGATGTAAGCATTTCTATAGAAAAAAATGTATTGTTTAGTTATCAAAAGTGTTTTCTGCACTAAACCATTTATCTAGCCTTCAAAATATTCTATTTGTTGTTTTGAAAAATTTGAAAAATTGGGTTAAACCAATCAATCATTTTTTGCGCACTAATCCTCTTGGTTTGTGTTACTGGAGGCATGGCAGGGTCATGTTATTTGCCTATGTACGTTGTGCTATGTGTCCCTCTTTTCCATCCCCCTGAGCTGCGAGGTATGCATAACGTGGGCGATAAAATGGAAAGAAATCAGCTGGAAGTAAAGCTTCTAAACCAAGTTGCTGTAAAGTACAGCAATTGTTCAGCTAGAAAAACTGACATAGATTTTAGAGCTGGCAAACGACACAATCTGAAAGGCATTGCGAAGACCGCCACTGAGGGCACAAGGCTGATAAATGATTCTTGTTCCCCTCCATTGCTAATAATAGCTTTACATTTAGAGCACACAGCTGCTATGTAGTAAGCGGATATGAAGGTGAAACTTATCCCAACTCCAGAATATATACTGCAGACAGCAAGCTGTATTAACCTATATATAAGCTTTCTGCATGCAGCTCTCTGAGATGCCAGGATGTTGGTATGTGGGCTAGTGCAAGGTAAGGGGGTGTTATGCATATAAAACTTAAATGACTTTAAAAAAAATACTCATACGCATTATTTCTGCAAGAACTAATACTGAATGTCTACAAAATTGCATTGTGTGAAAGTTAATGAGTGGAGCTGAATTACAGAGGTAGAAGGTTAGTTCTGACCTCATTTACAGAATGTAATGGGGCATGTTGGGAAAATAATGAAACAGGCCAACTGTAGGAATCTGTTGGCGAGCATTGTTCATGCAATACCACCCTCACTGGGAGAATATAAGTCACTTGAACTGTTTCCTGGAAATTAGCAGTCATTTCATTAATTAATTGAATTGCTTTGGGAAATTACATTAAAATCAAATGTATATTCTTGTTCAGACAGGACCCCAAACAGCTTGCAGTGTTCTGTGGTAAGAGTAGTTGAAGAAAATAGTTTTTTTTGCCAGATGAAACTGTTAATTATACAGTATTTACTAAAACTGCACATTTAGTGATTTTCCTGGTCCATTCAGGACAATGTGATAGTGCAGTGATGGTGAACCTTGGTACCCCAGATGTTTCGGAAGTACATTTCCCATGATGCTCAACTACACTGCAGAGTGTCTTTGTGAAGCCTAAAGCCCCCTTCCCAAGCCTTGATATTAAAGAAGAAATCCAGTTTCCACCCCCCCCCCCAAAACAACAGATGCATTGTCCATCTAAATGAATCACTACCCCACTTTCAGTTTGTGTGTAACTTACCTCCTTTAGCTGTATACAGCAGGTTTCTGTGTCTCTGATGTCATTCCTCCTCCTGGCTGAATTTCTAAGTTCTCTGACTTCCTGTTTCCTTCTTTCTCCAGTCCTGATACTATACTATGTCCCATGATCCTTTGAGCCTCTATAGTTTCAGAGCGGGCTATGGGAGTTGATGTGGGTAGGTCTTAGGATTTCTGTGGGTGTTTCTAGGCCTTCATGTGGATGGTGAAATGTGTAAATGTCTCATTCCTCCTCCTGTGTAATTTCTGTCTGCAGCATGCCAAAGAATAATGGCTTACAGCAAGACTACAGAGGAAGGGCTATGGGAGGTTATTATGAAGGACAACGTCTATTGAGATGAGGCTATTGTGAAGGACAATGTTGAGACGAGACGAAACGTACATCAAGGCGAGGTGGAACCTGTGCTGACGTCATCCATGCCTGTCTGGAGCCAGCACCAGTGGCGTTTTTAATGTCTTATGCGCTTACTCTTCTGAAGCTTTCTGGGGTTTAAGGACAAGATGGACACAATTTCTTTTTATTGAATATTTATGTTTATGGACATTAAATGTATTTGGACATTACAATTGTTTTCACTGGTTCATAGTTATGGTGATCACTTTTTTTTTTTTTTGTTTCAAATATTTTATTCATATTTTGTCAACATACACATTAAGAAGATCATTATACAATCTTTAACATATATCAGTTTAGACAAGTAGGGGATACAATCCCGGTGGTGTAACATATGATAGTGGTAATATAAATGTTAACAGAGAAACACAATACGTTTAAGTATGTTGTATCAAATATTAGTAAGCTAACTGTATGTTCAATCAGATTGTTCCAAGTAATCTCCGGTTACTCCGACACTAAAGGGTGGGGAGGACAAGGACGAGACAAGGGGAAAAAGGTCAAGAAGGTAAGGAGAGCGGAGGGAATGGAAGAAAGGGATAAAAAGAAAAAAAAAAAAAAAAGGGTGTACATGTAGGGCATAGGTTTCTTCCACAATCAGAATCCTAGGGAGTGGAGGGGGGTGGGCACTCCACCAACAACCCCCTGCACTTCACCGGATCCTCCTCACTTCTGCAAAAAGCGAGAAAAGGAAGAAGGCGCAGGCGTAGCTTATGTAGCAATTTTGGGGTCTGCTATCCACGTTGTTACACTACTTTAATAGGGTTAACTCTAAAAGGGAGTCAGATTTTCAAAATTCGGTCCACTTTTCCCAAGTTTTTGAGAAATGGGGAAGGTTGTCCTGAGCCATGTGGACCATCTCCTCCATTGTTTCGATGTGATTTAATCGATGGAACCATTCTGAAATTGTGGGGGGTTTCACTGATCGCCAGTGCCTCGGGATACACATCCGAGCCGCATTTATCATGTGCATGGGTAAAGACTTAAAATATTTTTTCCCTGTCGACGGCGAGGTGTGTAACAAGAATTAGGCTGGGGAGAATTCTATTTGGCAGGATGTGAGCTTCCGAATCGTGTCAAAGACTGTGCGCCAGTAGGGCCGGATGAGCGAACACTCCCACCAAATATGTAGGAGTGTTCCCCTTTCCTTCTCACATCTCCAACAGATATCCGGAACTAAAGGTGTAAATTTATGAAGTAAATCACCTCGTTTTTAATTTGTACCCATTCTCCTGAACACTAACATTGAGTGAGCCTTTATGTATGTAAGAATCGATGTGTTGCCAGTCTGTTTCTGTCAGGTTCAGTTTCAGTGTCTTTTCCCAGAATTTCCTTTCCGCGTCAAAAAGCTTATGGGTACTCGAAAATAGTGAGGTATATACCGTTGAAATCACATGGCGTTGAGGCGTTGATTCAGAGCACAAAGACTCAAAAGTTGTCAATGATCTAGAGAAATGGTCTCTGTGCGTCGGGTTGTCTAAAAAATGTTTTAGTTGTGCATATGCCCAGAATGGAAAGGTGTTTGTCTGGGAGAGGTCCGCTAGGTCTCTCTGGTGCTTAAATTTGTTTTGTGAGAAAAAATCTTTCGCTAACATCTCCGCATAGGGCCACTCTGAGGCCAGAAAGGCAGTATTCAGTCCCGGGGGGAAGGTCGGGTTACCTTTAACTGGGGTGAGTGGGCTGAGTTTTCCCGATGTGTTGTATGTTTTACAGGCTTTGTTAAAGGCCATAAGAGTGGTTCCAATTAGGGGGTGTTCTTCCAGTTCTTTTGGTATATCCTTGGAAGGGAACCAGGGGACTTGACCCAGATCGGAGCCTGCAACCATATTTTCCAGCTTAACCCACCCCTTGCGGTTAACGAGCACCTTCCAGTCTACCACTCGGGCCAAGTGACATGCTGTATGGTATCGCTGAAGGTCCGGAAGCCCAATTCCCCCTTGTGTTTTTGGTAACACAAGTTTAGACCAACTAATTCTCGCTGGCTTGCCTTGCCACAGAAAGGTTCGACACATTTTTTTATAGTGGGAGAAGAATGAGAGTGGCAAAGCTGTTGTTAGTGTTTGCATTTTATATAATAAGCGCGGGAGGACATTCATCTTGACGAGGGATGCCCTCCCGAACCAGGAAATTGTGGGTACATCCCAGCGTTTAAAATCTTTTTGTATTGCTTGGAGTTCCGCTAAAAAGTTTATTTTGTATAGTTCCGAGAGGCGGTGCGGGATTTGAACGCCTAGATAGGTGATCGCGTCAGATTTCCACTGAAAGGGGAAGTTAGACTTACATTATTCCACTAGTGCAGACAGTAGAGTTACGTTAAGTGCAAATGATTTGGGGTAATTATTTGCAAATTCGATATATACTTGAATTTTTCGAGGGTGTCCAGAACAATCGGGAGGGTAGTTAGTGGGGCTGATAGAAAAAGTAAAATATCATCCGCGAACGCAGCGACTTTGAATTCCTTATCCCTTACTTTGATACCTTTTATGTCTGACTGCGCGCGGATGTATCTTAGTAAGGGTTCCAAGGTGAGAATATATAAGAGAGGGGACAATGGGCAACCCTGCCTAGTTCCGTTATGGATGGAGAAGGCATTCGATAGGCAGCCATTCACTTTTACACGGGCTTCTGGGTTGGTATAAAGGGCTCCAATAAATGCTGTCATATGCGCTCCCAAACCCAGGGCGCCCAGGACCTCCATCATGTAGTCCCATGCTACCCGATCGAATGCCTTCTCTGCATCCATTGCCAGAAAAAGCCTTCCTATTTGTTCGTCTCTAGCCAATGTTGTAGGTTTAAGGTTTTAATGGTATTGTCCCTGGCTTCCCTCCCAGGGACAAATCCGACCTGGTCTAGGCCTATCCAATTCGGGATGTGGTAGGAGAGTCTCATTGCTAGGATTTTAGAGAATATTTTTAAATCTGCGTTTAAAAGAGATATGGGCCTATAGTTGGCCACGATGTCTGGGGCTTTATTCCCTTTTGGAATCACAGCAATGTGGGCTTGTAATAGGGTGTGCGTCCGGGTCGAAGGTGAGGACAGGGTGTTAAAGGCTTTCAAGAAACTGGGAGCTAGAAGGTCAGGGAAGGCTTTCTAATAGGCTGCCGGGAAGCCATCCGGGCCCGGACTTTTTGCCCGGTTTTGTAACCTTAAGGGCTTCCGTCCATTCCATAAGGGATAAGGGGACTTCCAGAGCAGCTCTATCCTCTGCTGACATCGGTGCTGGGCAATAGCGAGATAGGAAGTCTCTAATCATGCTAAGGCGATGACTATCTCCCTCAGGGTGTGTTGTCTCTTCCCGTAGGTGGTATAACTTACTGTAAAAGTCATGAAACTGTCTTGCTATGTCGTCATTGGTCGCATGTTTTTTCCCTTTAGTGTCCGTAATATGGTGTACGGTTCGTGTGAGAGTATGCTCCTGTGTGAATTTAGCTAATAGCCTACCTGGCTTGTTCGCCTTTTCATAGAATAGGTTTTGGATTAGTTTGCGTTGTTTCTGGGCCTTAGAAGCAAGTTCTTGTAGTAGTAGTTTCCTAGTTTCAGCTAGTTCCTGTGCTACCTAGGTAGCTAGGGAACTTTTATGTTTTTTTTCCAATGTCGCTATCCTCTCAGACAGCTCCGCCACTCTCCTCTGGGCCTCCCTTTTTTTTTTGGCTGATGCAATAAAATGGCCTCTCACCACACACTTATGTGCTTCCCATTGTGTCATGGGCGAAGTGTCTGGGGTATCATTTGTTTGGAAAAAGTCTCCAGTTGTTTTCCTCACCGCTGTCAGATCCCCAAGATCTGAAAGAAGCGAGGTATCCATTCTCCATATGCGTGCGCTCTGTTCCCTCAATGGGAAAAGCAGTGTCATTGTAATCGGATGGTGGTCTGAAATGACCATGTTCCCTATTGACGCTTCGTGGAGGTAGCCCAGGTCTGCCTGACTTAAAAAGAGGTAGTCTAGCCTCGAGTAGCGACCATGCGGAGATGAGAAAAAGGTATAATCCTTAGTATGTGGATTGAGTGTTCGCCAGCTGTCATGAAGCGCCAGAGGCCAATTGCGTTTTGATTTGGCGTAATGCAGCGTAAGACAGGGAAGATGAACCATTGGATGAATCCAGATTTGGGTTTAAAGTCACATTAAAGTCTCCCCCCAGCACTAAAATGCCTGACCTGAACGAAGTGAGTTGAAGTAGCGTTTCCCTTAGGAATGATACTTGTTTAGTGTTTGGGCAGTAAATGTTCGCTAGTGTCAAGGGTTTGCCTTTCCAAAGGCCTTTAAGAAATAAAAATCTGCCGGCAGGGTCTGCCAATTGCTCAGAGAGGTCAAATTGACATGATCTGGAGATCAATATAGAAACCCCTTTGGTTTTCGAGTCACTGCACGTGGCATGGTATACCGTTGGGTAGCGAGCGTCATGTAGGCGTTGAATCGCATCTCTCCTGAAATGTGTCTCCTGTAGGAAGACAATCTGTGCTTTACTACGGTAGGCTTCTGCAAGGACATTACTCCTTTTCTCAGGGGAGTTAAGGCCCTTGGTGTTAAGGGAATATATTTTAAGGGATATTTTATCCATTCTGGTGGAAACCGCTGCCATTTTATCCCCTGCCCCCCGTAAAATCACTCCAGGGGGGATTGGGAAAAAAAAAAAAAGGGGAGCGTAAAAAGAAAAGAAAAGAGGGGGGGGCGGAGGGAGGAAATAAACGTGAGGGGCGGAAGTTTAGGGAAAGAAAACCGAGGTACCGGAAATCACTCGGGAAGTATACCGAAGACCCTAACTGTGGGGGTCTCAGTAGAAACCGGAGGTGTCCGCTAGCCAGCTAAGGCACCTAGGTGAAATAGCTAACAGTAACGCTAGGTAAGAATATGTAAACTAGTTATGCCGGAAAAGTATCAGACGAGAACCCGCCTCTTCGAAGTGCGGGAGGTGTCTGGCACAGAAACTAACTCTACTTAACATGTACTACCTCCGTCCGGGGACTCCATGTTTGAAGGTATCCCCGGAGGGAGTCCCCAGAGGGGTTCCGTGTCCGTATATACAAGTGGGTCCTCTTCCTGAGGTACCCTGAAGGTGTCATGAAGTCCCTGTCCCAGATGATCTCCCTGTAGATCTACATTTGCTATATAAAAGTTAATGAAATATTCTATTAGGCCTTTTGCAGATGTTCAAAATCATATCTGACCGGTCTGGGAGGGTGAGCCAAAGCCCGCAGTGGCTGTGTGAACAAACAGTGAGAGTACCTGTGAGGCACTTCAGGCCTAACTGATAGTCAGGTCCCGGAGGCCACATTGTGCTGACAGCCTGGCATCATTGGCTCCTCCTCTCAGACCGGCCTCAAGCTCCAATACACCTCCAGAATCAGTCACCTTCATGTATAGAATAGAAAAGAAGAACCGTTAGGGGGCTACTTTATACAAACATTATGGAAAATCACATAAAAGAGAGAACTTGCACACCCATATGGCAATACACTTCCCCTATATCCTGAGAAGTGGGAGGGGGAGTAAGGGGAGAAGGCTATCACCCCTCTCCCCCATTCCCCCCCCCCCACAGTTTGTAACACCCGTCTCACAAGCGTCACCTGTATTATGTTACCATCTCACTTGCCTTCATGTATTGCTGTCTATGACCCCCCGGTGATCCCGTGAGCTCACAAAGTGGTTCCCACAAAAGCACCAGGTGGGCCACAGCCGCAGCTAGCTGTATTTGATGCGTAGAAAACCATTACCCTTGTATAAAGTAATCAACAGTCAACATTGTAACAAACAAAAAATGGCATGAATTACATGTCCAGGTACCTCAAAGAGGACAAATGGAGGCCAGAAGTGTATAGCTCGGTCCAGATCACTCTGAATTCTGCCTTTCCCCCCTCCCTCCTCCCACCTCCCTCTATTCCCCTAATACCTGCCCCCTCAGTTACTCAACTCTGAGGAAGGGATGTACCGTGGAGCGAACATGCCCCAAAGTTCTCATGGAAGGGGGGGGGGGTGGTTGTGAAAGGCGTCTAAGGCCTAGGCCATAGTCACAGGGCTAAGAGGTCCCAGGAGATAATGTCTTCCAGTACGGATCCTGGAACTCAGGTCAGCATCAAGAGAGAATGCACGGCACATTTTAGTGAATGCCCTATGGAGCAGTATGCGTCTCCTTTATCTCCTCAACTAAGTGTCCAACAGTAGGTAGTGTCAAACCTCTGATTATAAGTCATCTGGACCTGAGGGCTCCGTGTCCCGGTAAGCAAACCAGAGCTTGCCTTGCAACTCAGGGGGCACTTAAACAAACAGCAAAATGAAAAATAAGTTTGTGCAGTACTGTACTCACGGCTCATGTGCCAAGATGTGACGAACAAACCTTGTTGTATATAGCGGCCTGGGTAACTGGCAGGTTTCCATGGCCTTTATAGTTCAGGTGATCATGATGAGCTTAAGGTTGGGCTGTATCATCAGGTGGAGTAGGCTAAGTAGAGGTGCATCTCTGAATGGGAGTGGGGTCGGTTACATTCCTGTTTTGCGACGGACCGAAGACGGGGAGGCTCTCGGGCTGTCTTCTGTCTCCATGTCTCCGCGTATTCTTTGTGGAGATGAATTTGAGAGCCTGCGGCGTCTCTGTCTGCTCCTCTGTGAATGTGGAAATTCTTCCTGATGTACTGCAATCCAGGGTTCAGGAGGCAAGAAAGTGCTGTACCAATCTGGCACTTGTACTTCTGGAATGCCTAGTGTGGAGCAGAACGTAGGCAGGTCATCCGGTGCTCTCAGGGAAGCTGTCCGATTTCCGTTCGTTGCTTGTAGACAAAACGGAAACTTCCATCTATAAGCAATCCGTCTATCTCTTAGTAGTTGGAGCAAAGGTCACAGGTCCCTTCTATGCTGCAGGGTAATAGCTGAGATATCCTGGAAAATCTGGATATGTGTTCCCTCGTGTATAAGTTGACCGTGGTTGCGCGTTAGGCGCAGTATCTCTTCTTTTTGCGTGAAATTCACCAAACAGCATACAGTGTCCCTGGGGGGGGGGGGTCTGTGTCTCTCCCCCTAGGTCTGAGTGCCCTGTGGCAGCGCTCCATCTTGATAGGGGCATCATGAGGTCTTCCCAGTACTGTGTGGAAGATTGCCCATACTGTAGACTGAAGGTGCGGGCTCTCCACTGATTCAGGGATCCCACGCACCCTCAAATTGTGCCTACGCCCCCTGTTATCTAGATCCTCTAGATGGCGCTGCATCTCAATAAGATGGCGAGTAGTGTTGCTGGAAGCGGCCTGTACTTGTTGTATAGCCGCTCCGTATGTTACAGTGGCCGTCTCAACAATCTCTAGGCGTCTGGCTACTGCTTTAATGTCAGTTTTGAGATCGGAGATCGCCGCGGACAAAGTGTTTTTGATGTCCGCGGCTACTTGCTGCAAGTCTGCTAGGCATAGCAGGGGCGAGGGCAGGGGATGTTGTATACCTGCCGGGGGGGTCCCGCTACGATCGCGTCTGCTGCTGATCGCGGTGTACTCGAGTCCGAGGCTTGAGATGCGGCCTGTGTCTCCGTGTGCTGGGTGCGGAATATCGCCGGGATAGTCCGGCTGAGCTGCGTGGGTGGATCCATGAGTGATCCTCAGAGTTTAGCCTTCCTTTGCTACTCACTCGAGTGGTGTGACACAGTCCTCTCCGCTCCACAGATAGCTTACT
The DNA here is from genome assembly GCA_018402905.1 of Glandirana rugosa. Taxonomy (NCBI): domain Eukaryota; kingdom Metazoa; phylum Chordata; class Amphibia; order Anura; family Ranidae; genus Glandirana; species Glandirana rugosa. The sequence continues at coordinate 185,782 of BLSH010248618.1, read as the reverse complement.
ATGTCGCTGGACGGAGGAGCTCCCTGACTAAGCCACCATCTCGCTCCGGTGCCAGGCCACGCCCCCCCGGTGATCACTTTTTTTTGCATTTAAGTAGTAGCAACTGATCAAGATATTGGTTTATATTTGTTTGTATTATTTTCGGATATTCACACAAAGCACAACAATTTTAGGTTTATAATTCTAAAACCTCTACAGTAGGCAGGTGCGTGGTGTCATCACTCTCAGTCATGTGATAGTATGGGCACATACATCCCCATGGGTATTGTTACTGGATGTAACGAATACAGGAGTTATGAGGAAAAGCTGTCAAGGTAAATATAACTGGGTCAGTGGACGGAGGTGGTTGGTCTTTACAAAGACAATGTCCCTTTGTCCTGAAAGTTTTTTTTAAAAGACGGAGTCACTTTAAGAAGGCCACAACTTTACGAACACTGATATATGCTGCTATTTGTGAAGTCCAGGCATTCACAGGAATGGTGGCTTAAAATGGACCTTAGTGTAAGAGGAGAGAGTAGGAGGAGACAGAATAGCAACAAATGAGTGGACCAGGGGCAAAAGGGAGAGGTAGTAGAAGTGTACCTTGATAAGGGCTGGAGGGGAGAGAATAACGACAACTGACGGTGGAGCATTTGTAAAGCAGAGAAGGTGGAGTTGGAGCGAAATGGGGATGAAAGAGCGACAGGATAAAGTATGAGCTGATCAAGGACAGAGGAAAGTAAGCCGACCATACATGGGTCAAATTCCAAAAGAATGAGAGGAAAGAGAGGGGTTGATGCTGTGCATGGAACATGCTGCATTTATGGGCAAGGAACAAGCTGCATTTACGGACACGAAACCGGCTGCATTTATGGGCACTAATCAGGCTGAGTTGCTGGGCATGGAACAGGCTGCATTTATGGGCCATGAACAGGCTGAGTTGCTGGGCACAGAACAGGCTGCATTTATAGGAACTGAAGCTGCTGGGCACGGAACAGGCTGCATTTATGGACACGGAACAGTCTGCATTTATGTGCACGGAACAGGCTGCATTGATGGGCACTGATCAGGCTGAGCTGCTGGGCACAGAACAGGCTGCATGTGTGGGCACTAATCAGGGTGAGCTTCTGGGCATGGAATTGGCTGCATTTATGGGCCCTGAACAGGCTGCATTTATGGGCACTGATCAGGCTGAGCTGCTGGGCACAGAACAGGCTGCATTTATGGGCACGGAACAGGCTGCATTTATGGGCACTGAAGCTGCTTGGCACGGAACAGGCTGCATTTATGGGCACGGAACAGGCTTAATGTATGGGCGAGGAACAATCTCCATTTATGGGCACAGAACAGACTGCATTGATGGGCCCAGATCAGGCTGAGCTGCTGTACACAGAACAGGCTGCATTTATGGGCACTAACCAGGCTGAGCTGCTGGGCATGGAACAGGCTGCATTTATGGGCACTAATCAGGCTGAGCTGCAGGGCACAGAACAGGCTGAATTTTTGGGCACTAAACAGGCTGCATTTATGGGCATGAAACAGGCTGCCTTTATGGGCACTGAAGCTGCTGGGTATGGAACAGGCCGTGTATATGGGCATGGAACAGGCTGCACTTATGGGCACAGAACAGGCTGCATTTATGGGCACGGAACAGGCTGCATTGATGGGCACTGATCAGGCTGAGCTGCTGGGCACAGAACAGGTTGCATGTATGGGCACTAATCAGGCTGAGCTGCTGGGCATGGAACAGGCTGCATTTATGGGCACTGATCAGGCTGAGCTGCTGGGCATAGAACAGGCTGCATGTGTGGGCACTAATCAGGGTGAGCTGCTGGGCATGGAATTGGCTGCATTTATGGGCCCTAAACAGGCTGCATTTATGGGCACTGATCAGGCTGAGCTGCTGGGCACAGAACAGGCTGCATTTATGGACACGGAATAGTCTTCATTTATGGGCACGGAACAGGCTGCATTGATGGGCACTGATCAGGCTGAGCTGCTGGGCACAGAACAGGCTGCATGTGTGGGCACTAATCAGGGTGAGCTGCTGGGCATGGAATTGGCTGCATTTATGGGCCCTGAACATGCTGCATTTATGGGCACTGATCAGGCTGAGCTGCTGGGCACAGAACAGGCTGCATTTATGGGCACGGAACAGGCTGCATTTATGGGCACTTAAGCTGCTGGGCAGGGAACAGGCTTCATTTATGGGCGCGGAACAATCTCCATTTATGGGCACAGAACAGACTGCATTGATGGGCCCAGATCAGGCTGAGCTGCTGGACACAGAACAGGCTGCATTTATGGGCACTAATCAGGCTGAGCTGCTGGGCACAGAACAGGCTGCATTTATGGGCACTGAACAGGCTGCATTTATGGGCACTAATCAGGCTGAGCTGCTGGGCACAGAACAGGCTGCATTTATGGACAAGGAATAGTCTGCATTTATGGGCACGGAACAGGCTGCATTGATGGGCACTGATCAGGCTGAGCTGCTGGGCACAGAACAGGCTGCATGTGTGGGCACTAATCAGGGTGAGCTGCTGGGCATGGAATTGGCTGCATTTATGGGCCCTGAACAGGCTGCATTTATGGGCACTGATCAGGCTGAGCTGCTGGGCACAGAACAGGCTGCATTTATGGGCACTGAAGCTGCTGGGCACGGAACAGGGTGCATTTATGGGCGTGGAACAGGCTTCATTTATGGGCGTGGAACAATCTCCATTTATGGGCACTGATCAGGCTGAGCTGCTGGACACAGAACAGGCTGCATTTATGGGCACTAATCAGGCTGAGCTGCTGGGCATGGAACAGGCTGCATTTATGGGCACTGAACAGGCTGCATTTATGGGCATGAAACAGGCTGCCTTTATGGGCGCTGAAGCTGCTGGGTATGGAACAGGCTGTGTGTATGGGCATGGGACAGTCTGCATTTATGGGCACAGAACAGGCTGCATTTATGGGCACGGACAGGCTGCATTGATGGGCACTGATCAGGCTGAGCTGCTGGGCACAGAACAGGCTGCATGTATGGGCACTAATCAGGCTGAGCTGCTGGGCATGGAACAGGCTGCATTTATGGGCACTGATCAGGCTGAGCTGCTGGGCACAGAACAGGCTGCATTTATGGGCACTGAACAGGCTGCATTTATGGGCACTGAGCAGGCTGAGTTGATGGGCACTGAACAGACTGCATTGATGGGCAATGAACAGGCTGCATTTATGGTCACTGATAAGGTTGAGCTGCTAACAATGGAACAGGCTGCATTTATGGGCATGGAACAGGCTGCATTTATGGGCACTGATCAGGCTGCATTTATGGGCATGGAACAGGCTGCATTTATGGGCACTGATCAGGCTGCACTGATGGACATTGAACAGGCTGCATTGAAGGACACTGGTGAGGCTGCATTGATGGGCACTGATCAGGCTGAGCTGATGGGCACTGGTGAGGCTGCATTGATGGGCAAATGTGGGACTGTATTGATGGACACTAGTGAGGCTGCATTGATGGGCACTGATCAGGCTGAGCTGATGGACACTGGTGAGGCTGCACTGATGGGCACTGGGGAGGCTGCACTGATGGGCACTGGTGAGGCTGCACTGATGAGGTTGCATTGATGGGCACTGGTGAGACTGCATTGATGGCCACTGGTGAGGCTGCATTGATGGGTACTGGTGAAGCTGAGCTGATTGGCACTGGTGAGGCTGTGCTGATGGCCACTGATGAGGCTGCATTGATGAACACTGGTGAGGCTGCATTGATGAACATTGGTGAGGCTGCATTGATGGACACTGGTGAGGCTGCACTGATGAGGCTGAGCTGATGGACACTGGTGAAGCTGCATTAATGGGCACTGGTGAGGCTGCGCTAATGGGCACTGATGGGTACTGTTGAGGCAGCATTGATGGCCACTGATGAGGCTGCATTGATTGGCACTGATGTGACTGACCTGATGGGCACAGATGAGTATAATACACTTTTCAAATGTGCTTTAACCACTTTAAGACCAGCCGCCCCAGTTATACTGCGGCAGGTTGGCTCTGTTGCGCAAATCACCATAGCTGTGCGTTGCTGATTTCACATCACATCCTGTTCCAGTTATAGGGTGCCATCAGGACTGAAACTGTTGAGAAATTTCTCCACAGCGGATAGCAACAGCTAAAAAAAGAAGAGTTGGAGCATAACCTAGAATTCTAGCTTTTATTGCAGTTTGATCCTTCCTGTCTCAGTGACCCATGATCACCTCAATTCCTCTTCTGGTATCACCGCAGTGGGGCCACAGACAATATTATCAACCAATACAATCCAACCCATACCCACTGTATGCAGATTTTAGGGGAATTTGTGCCCCGAGGGACTTTGTCCCATCTTCTGTGCGAAGGCTAAACAAAATTGAGACTTCTTTAAACCTATACAGTAGATTAAAATAAACACATTTGTCTGTAATAAAAATCATCACAAGCATTTCACTATAATGTACTATTAATGTAAAATGAAGAATGAGTCACTTAGTTTGTCAGCAATAGAATGATTTTAATTATAACTGCCACCCACCCACACAGTGTATATGACATACTTATTACTACAGTTATACACATGTGCGAGGTTCATGGAGCAGGGAGAGGGACTTTTCATGTGGCTTCGAGGGCTACATTGAAGATACACAAATCTTTTAAATTATGGGTTTGCAAGGTTGTGTTAAAGCTCTACATGGGATTACTGAACAGTGCAATGGCCACAGACAGTCTCAGAGATAAGGGAGAAGAAAAGAGCACATTAGTAAAACTGGCAGACAAATGGCTGCTCTGAACTTGGGCAGATGTAAGATAAAGGTTTTGTTGGCCATTCAACTATTATCTGGGTGTGCTATTATGGTAGTGGTTGACCACTTTGGGGGAGGGGGGGGGGTTTGGGGGAATGGAAAATTTTAAATAATATTCTCACAGATGCTGCCAAGTCTACTTGCTTGTGCCTCGCTCATGAACTGAGCATGGCTAGCACCAAGACAGGAATTTTAAGCTGTTGACTCCCTGATACAGATCCCCCCAGGTTTACACCACATAAGGGTGCAGGACTGCAAGCAATTTCACGCTTTTCTGCACCCACAAGAAATGCACACTGCTGTTAGCAGAGGCGTGGGGTTACCACTAATGCATAGCACTGTCCAGTTTCCCTGCAGCTGTGGTTTTGCGGGAATCTTTTCCCCTGCGTTCTCTGTAGGTACAGCAGCCTGCTGGGAAACAGGCATGGAGTGAACCTAGCCATAGACTGCATCACATATCAATGGAAAATTCCAAACTCTGCTTGCACGGCTTCAAATACGGTGGTGCAGTCCAATATTCACACCCCTCTGGCCAAGATCTTTTACATCTATGGCAGTCTTCTTTTCTACTACTATATTCACTCCAGAAATTGCACTGCTTTCAGCTTTTACCAGATCTATTTCTGCTAAAAAAAAATCCTGCTTTGATTTGTCCTCTGTGCAGCTAGAGCTATTATCCCTAGATACTGTAACATTTCCAGGACCCCATCTATACACAAGTAGATAGAAAATGGAGAAATAGAAAGACCAACAAGATGCCCTTTGACAATTCATGAACCCCATGGACAGTCTTTATGGGATCTGGTGAGAATAAATCTCTGGCATTAGCTTGTGAGCCTTGAGTACTTGCAAGATCAGCTTTGCCTCTTTGGAGGCATGGGTTATGGGGCTGCCTCCCCTTTCTCTCTATTCTCCCCTTCATCTATCCCTCTCTTTATACCTCCCCTCTCTATTTTCACAAATTTCTAAACCCTCACCCTTTTCTCTTCCGTTCACTGACAGACGCAGCCTTCTTATGACACATGGGTTATGCTCATCCTACTAGGAGTAGACTAGGCAAAAACAAACAAAAGCGTAGGTTGGCCCCTCCCAGGGGGCCGTCCTCACCTCAGCATATAATCCCCTGCCCTGTACAGCACATCAGTTTTTATTTGCCTAGTGCAAGGAGTAGACCTGGTTCCCTTTGGGATCTGCGGTCTCCTGCGGATTCATCTGATGAAGACTGCTAGCAAGAAGCTGGCTGGTGGTATAGAGGATATCTCGAATCCAAATCTTTCCCCAGTCCGGTCGACACTATGCAAACGCCCTTCGGGGTGCCCACCGCATAGCGCCCGTTCCGTGCGGGCGGCCAGTGGCTAAAACCCACTAGAGCCCAGTGACTAGGTACGCCTGTCCAAGGGCCTGGCTAGCAGCATGCCTCCCCTAGGGGATGGTAGGTCTGCTCCGGTGGCTACCGCTGCGCCCGTAAAGGATTGGTGAGTGGACCCCTCTGCCGCCTTAGGGCGTGGATAGTGGGCGTCTGGGCAGCTCTGGTGGTAAGCCGGCCGGTGGGGGCTCATTAGAGGGACATTTTGGGTAGTACCCTTGTGAGGTTAAGCCTCCGTCCCCCCCTCCCCCTTCCCACTCCTCCCAGCCGCAGTACGGCACTATTGCACTGACCGTTCGAGTCTGCACTGACCATCCGGAGCGCTGTGTTCGGCGGGGCACCGCCATTGAAAGATAGAGCACCGCTCGTTCGTGGCCGACCGCGCGGGTGTAATGGCAGCGTCCATTGTTTGTGAAACCATACGGTTCTCAGCCTGCGGTCTGGCGGCCTCCAGTGGTAGCTCAAGGAAGTGCAGCCCTGGTACAGGAAGTGTTTAAAGACGGAAGTGGGCTTCCGGTTTTCGTTTGTACAGCGTGGCTGACACACAGCAGCAGGCTCCTGGCGTGCAGTAGTTGGTGGGCATTGCTCTTCCGGTCGGAGTGCTGAGGCATCTAAACAGCAAGTATAGCTGACCCTTCCTGGGTGCTGGTAGCGGTGTGGGCAATCCTCCCGGGTCTCCCTGGTTGATTGGTGGAATTGAGGTGGTGGTTACACAGTGGGGGTGCCGGAAGCCTGTAATGTCAGAGGCCGGCAATACTATGGCAGGAGTACCTGCGGATCTACAATCCACCCCAGGAACGCTAGTGTCTTTGGAACAGCTGAGGGCGGTGTTTGGGGAGTTCTTTCCCAGGGCGGAGGTACCCGTTCCAAGGGTTCCTCAAAAACGCCCACCCCCCCTCTTTCCTCCGGGGAGGATTCAGATCTGGAAAGCGACTCAATGGTCACACCTGTGGATCTTTCAGAGGGTGAACCACCCTCAGAGCATGAGGAGAGTCAAGAAACTCTGTCTTCACGTGATAAAGCGATAGTGGAAGCACTGATCACTGATATCCGCAAGTCTATGCGTCTTGATCCAGCTGGGGAGTCGCATGAGTCCGCTTATGTTTGCGGCCCACTTAAACCGCCTAGGGCCCCTAGGGCTTACCCTTATGACCAAGTATTTGAGCAGGCGGTGTTTAAGGAGTGGCATAGGCCACCAAGTTCCTTTGCTTTGCCTAAGAACTTTGCAGTGCGCTACCCCTTTGAGGAGAGCTTTACTAAGAGATGGGCCTACCCTGTGGTGGACCCTGCCGTGGCGCGGGTGAATAAAGCAACCACCATTCCCTTGGAGGGGTCGCCTTCCTTTAAGGAAGCAGCCGATCGCCGCACAGAGACAGTGTCCAAAGCACTGTTCTTGTTGGCTGGGTCAGCCATGCGGCCGGCGCTAGCAACTGCAATGGCGGCACAGTCGCTGCGGGTGCAGGCTACTGCTCTATGCACTAATTTGACTTGTGACTGTGCGCAGGCTGAGGTACAGCGGGCACAACATTTGGAAGAGGGGCTCCGCTACATATGTCATGCTGCTTTGGACCTTCTTCCTATATTGTCAAAAATGTCTGTTTTTTCAATTGTCATCAGACGGGTGCTATGGCTCCGAGCTTGGTCGGGCGATCAGGCTTCAAAGAAGGCACTGGCAGACCTTCCCTTTCAGGGAGAGTGGCTGTTTGGCCCACGGTTGGATGAAATGGGCGCGGTGCCGTCCCAGGTGG
>BLSH010248618.1:163173-177448 GCA_018402905.1 Glandirana rugosa | reverse complement strand
AGGGGTGGGACTGTCCGACCGTAGGCAACAGTGATAGCTGGTTAACTCCCCTCCTTTTGAGAAGGGGTTGGAATACCGGCCTCTGGCTTAGGTGGTTTAGTCTCTGGGAGCTCGGACGACAAGGTTGGACTAGGTAGACAGATCCCTATCCCCTCTGAACAGGGTGACTCCGTCTTAACAGGAGACATCCTCAGCCTATACTGAGACCCGCATTCCGTGGCGAAGCTTGCAGCTGTGGTACTCTGGGTTATGAGCGTATGTCTTGGCATTCCTCTTGGTGACCGCACTGTTGTCCCAAGCGTGACGACAGACTTCTCGGTTATCGAACGGACCACAATCTTTGTGGGAACGAACATGGCACAGGTCTTAGTCTGGGTCCATGAGGTCGGACGTTCAGCCTCAGTTACTACTGAAGACATCCAACTAGTCGGTTGGCTTGAGGAGATTGCACCGACTGATCAACCTACAGAAGTCATCATTGACTCCGACTTGCAGGCTGGAGTACCTGGGTCTGATTCTGGACACGGTACAAGCAAGGGTGTTTCTAACACCAGGCAAGCTATTGGCTCTTCAGACAGCAGTGCGAACCCTGTTGTCACGCCAGTGGTTCTCCTTACGGTTCTGTATGCGAGTATTGGGTCTCATGGTGTCGACGTTCGAAGCGGTGCCTTACGCCCAGAGTCATATCCGACTCCTACAGAGGACAATTCTGCCTCAGTGGGACAAGTCTCCCCTATCCCTAGACAGATGGATCAGGTTGGAACAGCAGGCTCGAGGGTCTCTGATTTGGTGGATTCGGTCTCCGGCCATAAGGTTGGGGAAGAGTTTTCCTCCCCTCAATTGGTCGATAGTGACAACGGATGCCAGCCTGTCAGGGTGGGGAGGAGTCCTGGGACAATCCTCCGTCCAGGGTCATTGGTCAGTACGGGAAGCTCGTCTTCAGATAAATGTACTGGAACTGAGGGCGATCAGGCTTTGCCTGTCTCATTGGACAGAAAGGCTGTGAGGCCGCCCTGTTCGGGTCCAGTCGGACAATGCCACAGCGGTGGCGTATGTGAACCATCAGGGCGGAACAAGAAGCGCAGCAGCAGCCGCGGAGGCGGCTCTGATCCTTCGGTGGGCAGAGCTTCACGTGCCAGCTCTCTCTGCAATCTACATCCCGGGCGTGGAAAATTGGCAGGCGGATTTTCTCAGCCGCCAGACTCTGGATCAGGGGGAGTGGTCCCTACATCCAGAGGTGTTCCACCAGATTTGCTGCAAATGGGGCACCCCAGAAGTGGACCTGATGGCCTCCAGGTACAATCACAAGGTACAGGCCTTTGTGTGCAGAACAAGGGATCTGTTGGCGGTTGCCTCGGACGCACTGGTAAGGCCCTGGGGTCAGTATCGGCTACTGTACATCTTTCCTCCTCTGAAGAATCTACCGCGCGTTTTGCGCAGGATAGAAGCAGAGGGAATCCCGACAAACCTGGTAGCTCCGGATTGGCCGCGGCATCCGTGGTACGCCGATATAGTACGGATGGTGACAGATGTCCCATGGCGTCTTCCACTTCGCGAAGACCTGCTGTCTCAGGGGCCCATCTTGCATCCTGCTTTACCCTCACTGGCTTTGACGGCTTGGCTATTGAGGCCCAGGTATTGAGGGATAGGGGTGTCTCGGACTCCGTTATCCCTACTATGGTGAAAGCACGTAAGAGCACCTCACGAAAGATCTATCATAGGACCTGGAAGGCCTATATTACCTGGTGCGAGGTGGGAGGATGGAATCCCCGCTCTTATAGAGTATCCAGAGTGCTGTCATTTTTGCAGCAAGGACTGGACAAGAACCTGGCGTTAAGTCCGCTTAAAGGGAAGATTTCGGCCCTGGCGGTTCTTTTTCAACGACCATTGGCGTCTCACTCATTGATCCGTACATTTGTACAGGGAGTACGTCATGTCGCGCCTCGGATACGGTCGCCCTTGGCACCGTGGGATTTGAATTTGGTGCTTTCTGTGTTACAGAAACCGCCATATGAAAAGATCAGGGACATTCCCTTACGCTTGTTGTCGCAGAAGGTGGCTTTTCTGGTGGCTATCACATCCGCCAGGTGGGTGTCGGAGCTGGCAGCTTTGTCCTGCAGGTCACCCTACTTGGTCCTCCATAAGGACAAGGCATTTCTGCGGCCTTCACCTTCATTTCTTCCGAAGGTGGTTTCTTCTTTTCATTTAAATGAGGATATTGTTCTTCCCTCATTATGTCCGCACCCATCACATCCTAAAGAGGTCGAGCTGCATTCTTTGGATGTGGTGAGGGCTTTGCGGGTATATTTAAGTTCTACAGCTTCTTTTAGGAACTCTGATTCTTTATTTGTGCTGACAGAAGGGTCGCGCAAAGGTTTGGCGGCCTCGTCGGCTACCGTATCACGTTGGATACGGAGGACCGTGACTCATGCATGAGATTCGGGGTAAGGTTCCCCCGTTTCCAGTCACGGCTCATTCCACCAGGGCAGTTAGTACTTCCTGGGCATTTAGACACCAAGCTTCGGTGTCCCAGGTGTGCAAGGCAGCTACTTGGGCCTCAGTGCACACGTTTACTAAGTTTTACAAGGTTGATGTTTTAGCATCCTCAGATGCTGCTTTTGGCCGCAAAGTATTACAAGCGGCAGTTTAGGCGCGGTTAGCGCCGCCTGAGAGGGCATCTTTCTGTTGGGTACATTTGTTATGGTTTTTGCCCACCCCTCTTGATTGGCACAGCTTTGGGACGTCCCCATGTGTCATAAGAAGGCTGAGTCTGTCAGTGAACGGAAGAGAAAAATGGATTTTTTGTATAACTTACCGTAAAATCCTTTTCTCCGAGTTCACTGACAGACGCAGCACCCACCCCTCTGCGTTGGTTTTGTACGGCTTGTTACGAATTGATGTGCTGTACAGGGCAGGGGGATTATATGCTGAGGTGAGGACGGCCCCCTGGGAGGGGCCAACCTACACTTTTGTTTGTTTTTGCCTAGTCTACTCCTAGTAGGATGAGCATAACCCCCATGTGTTATAAGAAGGCTGCGTCTGTCAGTGAACTCAGAGAAAAGGATTTTACGGTAAGTTATACAAAAAATCCATTTTTTTTCTCCCCATGTAAAAAAAAAAAAATCTCTGAGCCTCAACTTTTTAAAGGTCAATGGACAATGGTCACATTACATCTCTGATCAAATAGGATTGCATAATCTCTATGAGTTCAGATTTTGAACTGACTAATTTCCATGCTGTGCACATACACTGATGTTGTTCCCATTCATGTCTGTATTCCTCCCTCTCATTTTGTTCTATAAGGCTGGATTCACACCTATGCATTTTTAGTGCTTTTTGCATTCTGCAGATTTGCACTGCAGTCCATTTAACATGATTTCCTACGGAACAGGTTCCGCAGTGAAAATCTGCAAAATGCACTAAAAATGTATAGGTGTGAATCCAGCCTAACCATCATTTTTATTTCTTTTTAAATAAAAATTAAGATTGTGAAAAAGAGACCACTCAAAAGAAAATCCCATTTTTATCCTAGAAGAAAATAAATAAGAAACATGTTAATAAAGAAATCACAAAAGAAAACAGAAGGTGCATGAGAGTCACACAGATGCTAGGAAACAAGCACTTGGTGCTGATACAGAAAATAAAAGTCCTAAAAAGGACAGTTAGGTCTATAAAACTGTAAACACTGGGGGTATACAAAAGGTATGTAGCTCACCGCATAGCAATCTATGGTATACCACTACATAGCTTTTATTGGCAGCTCCAACACACACCCCAACAATAGGGCTGCTTAATCACAATGGGGTGACGTCAGAGGAGGGTGGATCCCAGTCTTGTGGCTGCAAATCCTGGATGGTTGATTGTCCTCACCATCTTGCCAAGGGTGCTGGCAGTCTACTATCACTGGGTCATCTATGCTTTTAGCTGAAACATGGGCGTCCCTACAGCCATATTCTTTTACCTCCCAATTTTTTGAGATGGGGATGAGTGGCACCTATTAGCAAAAGTATGTAGGCATAGGACATCCCTTTAAAGGAGAATTATAAAAAAAAAGGATTTAGTAAATCCACAAGTGCTTTCTTTTTACCACTACTATTCCTTTACACTAACCACAATTTAGAAATTGGATGAAAGGTTTAGCACTGGGAAACAGTGTTTGAAACATAAAAAGTGCATTTATGTAGCCATTGTCCCTGTAGGGGTTGCTGGAAGTAGTGGTGCACCTGGCTGTCACTCTGCCCTCAATCACACAAGTCCCTGCATCCGGAGTCAGGAAAGCAGCTCGGTACTTTGTTTTTGTCTGTCCTGTCAGCAAGGAAGTAATGGACTTACCTTCCCTGCAAAGCAGGGAATTAATCTATTTCTTCCCCTAGTCAAAGCACCAAACACTAGCTAGGCACACATTTAACCCTTTGATCACTCCTGAGGTTTAACCCCTTCCCATCCAGTGTCATTAGTACAGTCACAATACATATTTTTAGCACTGAACACTGTATTAGTGTCACTGGTTCCCAAAAAGTGTAAGAATGTTTGCAGCAATAGCAAAGTCGATGATCACTGCCATTACTAGTAAAAAATAAATAAAAAATATCAAATAGCTTGTAAACGCTATAACTTTTGTGCAAACCAATCAATATACGCTTATTGGGATTTTTTATTTTTTTTTACCAAAAACGTAGCAGAATACATAAAAATCAAATTTCTTCATAAATTTAGTTTTACTATCTTTTTTTTTTGGAAAGGTATTATAGCGTAAATTAAAATATTGCCCCCCCCCCCCCCAAAAAAAAAATTGTGGATTTTTTGTTTATAGCACAAAAAATAAAACACAGAGGTGATCAAATACCACCAAAAGGAAGCTCTAGTTGTGGGAAAAAATGACACACATTTCATTTGGGTACAGTGACTACACCGCGTCAGTTAAAGTAACAGTGCCAAATCGCAAAAAAGGCCTCTTGGTCATGAAGGGGGGTAAATCCTAGGGAGGCCAAGTGGTTAATGAGGGGTGGACTCCCTCTTTTTTTTTGTGCAGGCTAGCTGCTAAGTGTGCTGGAAAATGTAATTTGTTTGTGAGAGGCCATGCAATAATTTGTGCAGTGCCATGCTGCATGCGTCATGTTCTTACACAAACAGAACAGAAATTGCTGACAAAGGAATGTGAAGATTATCTGGACTAGAGGCTGTGTGGCAACAAATGACACCATAAAACCACACGATCAATGCACATCTTATGGAATTAGGAAGGCTTATAGCCATTAAAACTCATTCTGGTCATTCCCCTGTTCTTCATCTTTGAACGATTTTACAAGTATCTTGTAAGAAAGCAGTAAACAAGGAATGAAATGCTATGCTTTAGGTGCCAACAATTCTAAGTTGGATAAACAAGCCATAAACGATCACTGGGTTTTTAATCAACTCAGCATTTCTCTCCCCTGACATTGTAAAATCAGTGAGCACCACAGAAAGGCTTGGACACAAGATCAGTACAGTTGCACAGTGCGTTATTCTGTATGTGGCACCTACAGGCAGAGTTTCAAATGGACTGCTGTACCCTGTTCAATTGTACAACTTTATATACAAGATTTGATGTGTATTGCACACTGCTTGTTCCTCAGTGACAGCCAGCGATGGTCAGTGAGAAGCTGGCTTTGAGCAGTACAAATTGTGAACTTAAAGTTCCATTTAACCACTTGGCGACCAGCCGCCGTCATATGTTGGTCGCAGGAACAGGTTTTGTGGGCGCGCGGGTGGCACGTCGCCAGAGCCACCTGCAATCGCTCCACAGAGAGTCAGAACGGGGATCTGTCAATGTAAACAAACCGATCCCCATTCTGACAGGACATTAGAGAGAGATCTGCTGTTCCTAGTGATCAGGAACAGCGTTCTGTCTCTACTCCCAGTCAGTCCCCTCCCCCAACAGTTAGAAACACCTCCCTAGAGAACACTTAACCCCTTGATCGCCTCCTAGTGTTAACCCCTTCCCTGCCAGTGACATTTATACAGTATTCAGTGGCTATTTTTAGCTCTGATCGCTGTATAAATGTCACTGGTCTGAAAAAAAAGTGTCAAAAGTGTCCGATCTGTCCGCCGCAATGTCACAGTCCCGCTAAAAATCGCAAATAACCGCCATTAGTAAAAAAATAAAAATGCCATAAATCTATTCCCTATTTTGTAGACGCAATAACTTTTGCACAAACCAGTCAATATACTCTTATTGCGATTTTTTTTTACCAAAAATATGCAGGAGAATACATATCGGCCTAAACTGGAGGATGAAATTCATTTTTTTTAACATTTTTTTTTTGACATGTATTATAGCAAAAAGTAAAAAAATATTTTTTCAAAATTTACGTTTTTTTGTTTATAGCGCAAAAATTAAAAAACGCAGAGATGATCAAATACTGGCAAAAGAAAGCTGTGGGGAAAAAAAAAAAAAAAGAGGACATTAATTTTGTTTGGGTAGAACGTCGCACGACCGCGCAATTATCAGTTAAAACTACACACTGCCGTATCACAAAAAATGACCTGTTCATTAAGGGGGAAATCCTTTAATATGACAAACCAATCAGAAAAAAAAAGTACCTTTAGTGTATACTAGAAGCAGCAGAGCGCTTCCACGCATGTATCAGTACTTAGACACCTTCTGTTCCTCTACATCAGTGGTTCTCAACTCCGGTCCTCGGGACCCCCCAACAGGCCAGGTTTGCAGGATAACTGAAATACATCACAGGTGATATCATTTGCTGCTCAGTGATTGCAGTATTCTAGTCTGCATCTCCCCAAGGTAATACTTAAAATCTGGCCTGTTGGTGGATCCCGAGGACCGGAGTTGAGAACCACTGCTCTACATGTACAGGTGCCTATCAGGACTTTGATATCATTAAAGGCATGCGCCCCCCCCCCCTCTTATTTCGGAATTACATGGAAGTTATCAGGACGCAGGTGTGAGAACAGTAAGAGCTGCCGGCTGATGGCTCGCGCCTCCACTAAAAAGGCAATCGTCTTGCAGCCTCAGTACAGTGTGATGGGATAAAGTGTAGCTGGGCAAAAGAGCGGTTCTAGGATACCTACTGTAAATGCTATATCATTCACAACTGACTTGACTCACATCATTTTAGGGATCACATTATCCAAATCCTGCTCCACTTTGACACGGACAATGGCAAGGAACTATGCAGGCCATACATGGGTCGAATTCCAAACAAATTTTGTGTGTTGTGATCCGATGGTGCCACCATTGATTTTGAAATTTGACCAACCAAGCCTTCAATTTCACCACAGGTTGCTACAGAAAATAATTTTTGTGGCTGGGAATCTTCTTTTCTTGCACTCATGCACATTTCTTTTTCGATTATATTTCTTGCATGATTCTCCCATCGATTAAAAAATTGTTTGTTTTTCAAAATATTTCCAACATACCCGATCACTCAAACTGGATGGCCTTTGGTGTGGCCCACTAATGGTGTGCAATGCGAATGAAAATTCTTGGTTAAGATTTTCGAAGCAATTCGACCCATGTATGGCTGGCCTTAGGCTTTGTCTGATCTTTGCTTAATTGAGCTTTCAGGGTGACATGGTAGCTTTCGTTATTTTTTTTTTTTGGCGACTCTGGTGGGACCCGAACCCACAGCTTTCGTTATTTTATATATCCATGGGGGAGTAGTGAAGAGAGGGAAAGAATATAGAATCAGGCTCCCCAACACGTTGGTGCTCATTTGAAGACACACATTTGCCAAGATTATACAGTGCATTCAAAAAGTATTCACCACGCTTCACTTTTTCAACATTTTGTCATATAACAGCCTTATTCCAAAACTGATTAAATTCATTATTTTCTTCAAAATTCTACAAACAATATGATTATGATGCTGCAAGTTTGGCACGCCTATTTTTGGGCAGTTTCTCCCATTCGTCTTTGCAGTACCTCTCAAGCTCCATCAGGGTGGAGAGGAAGCATCAGTGCACAGCTATTTTCAGATCTCTGCAGAGATGCTCAATTGGTTCAAGTCTGGTCCACTTAAGGACAGTCACAGAGTTGTCCCATAGCCACTCCTTTGTTACCTTGGCTGTGTGCTTAGGGTTGTTGTACTGTTGGAAGTTGAACCTTCGCCCCAGTCTGAGGTCCAGAGCACTCTGGAGCAGGTTTTTCATCAAGGATGTCTCTATACATTGCTGCATTCATCTTTCCCTCGATCCTGACTAGTCTCCCAGTTCTTGTCACTGAAAAACATCTCCACGGCATGATGTGGCCACCACCATACTTCACTGTAGGGATGGTTTTGGCCAGGTGATGAGTGGTGCCTAATTTTCCTCCAAACATGATACTTGCCATTCAGGCCAAAAAGAGTTCAATCTTTGTTTCATTAGACCAAAGAATTTTGTTTCTCATGGTCTGAGAGTCCTTCAGGTGCCTTCTGGCAAACTCCAGGTAAGCCATCATGTGCCTTTTACTGAGGAGTGGCTTCTGTTTGGCCACTCTACCATACAGGCCCGAGTCCTGGTGTTTCCAAACTTCTTCCATTTACAGAAGATGGAGGCCACTGTGCTCATTTGGCCCCTCAATGCTGCAGAAATTTTTGTTGTATCCTTCCCCAGATCTGTGCTTGATCTTGGTTTGTGCTCGGACATGCACTGCGGGATCTTATATAGACAGGTGTCCCTTTCCAAATCACGTCCAATCAACTGAATTTACCACAGGTGGACTCAAATAAAATTGTAGAAACATCTCAAGAATGATCAGTGGAAACAGGATGCACCTGAGCACAATTTTGAGTGTCATGGCAAAGGCTGTGAATACTTATGTACATGGGATTTTTTCGTTTTTTTTTAATACATTTGCAAAGATTTCAAACAAACTCCTTTCATGCTGTCATTATGCGGTATTGCTTGTAGAATGTTGAGGAAAATAATGAATTTAATCAATTTTGGAATAAGGCTGAAATAAAGAAAAAAGTGAAGCACTTTGAATACTTTTTTGGATGCACTGCATCAGTGGTCTATAATATACAGTATTATCCCTCTGGTAACAATATATCACTCCAGTAAAGTTTTACCACACTTGTAAATGTTACCCTTATATCACCCAGTAGTATTAAATCATGTTAACAACAAGCCTTCCCCTGGTAACACTTGGCAACGCAGTACAATTACTTAGGCTTGGACTACTGTTAGGGTACCAGGGAAGGGCACTCCTAAATTGAGAATAGTTTTATGTTAACGAAAGACGTAAAACATTTTAGTCCAAGTTGTGCTTTCGAAAATACATTGACTGTTTACATTATATTTTTATTGCCATTTTTTGTTTTGCCTAGAGCTGCTCAACGTTTGCCATGAGACAATTTCTACCACCCATACATAATGTAGAGCAGCATTTCTCAACCTTTTTTCAGTCGAGGCACCCTTTAAAATTATGGACCATCTCGAGGCACCCCATTCTAAAATGTACAAAACTATTCTAATAATTTTAAATAATGCATCAACATCCACACACGTAGGACACCCAATGTTCGAGGGGATTTATTCTTCCAAATAAAGTACACTTTTGCCCACTGGTACTGACTAGTATTCCAATGTTTTTCTTCTCCCTCAGTTTTTCTCCATCACTCAGCTAATGTGACCCCAGCGCTGACAGAGAGGGGCAGGGGAGAATCAAACAAGGATGCTCTGCAGACAACTGATATCCTCCTTATCAACTGATGTCACGGTTGTTAGGATGTCAGCGGCTAGAAGGTCGTAATGGTGCACAGTGAAAACCTGTGGCTTTGTGTAACTAAAAGACAGGCTTCATCCACCTGATGGCTTTTACATAATTTTTGGGCATTTTTTAGGCATTTTGCCAAGGCACCCCTGAAGTCACCTCAAGGAACCCCAGGGTGCCTCGGCACCCTGGTTGAAAAAGGCTGCTGTAGAGTCACCTTTAAGGAGCATTGCCTGTAGAAACTGAAGCACAAGCAAAATATGTTATGCTAAGAAACAGAAATGACAACTGTAAATGGTTCAGTGCTTCTTTATAACCTCTGTCTTCCAAAACAGGCTTTCGAAAAACAAACAAAATGACAATCATATTGCTTTTGTTAGTTTAATATGTTTTGATTCATTAACAGCTTCATAGCTATTACATACTAGAGATAGGAACAAAAATGGAGTACAAGGTTTCACAAACACACATAGTTCCATGCCTGTCACTGCACAGAAATAATGGCTATTTGGTCAGTCAATGTAGTGTTTGCCAATACAGTAGGATGGTGACATTGATATACAGTCAGATAAAAAAGCATTTGTATGCAAGTGAAAAAAATGTGATTTCTGACTAAGTGCAAATCTTTAGATTTACAACAAAAGTATAAAATGTATGGCCTGCCATAATGGACCATTAAAGTGGTTGTAAACCTAAATGTAAATCTTGTACCTATAGGCAAGCATATAAGAAGGCTTACCTATAGGTACTGTAAATATCTCCTAAACGTGTGCCGTTTAGGAGATATTTACCTTCTAACCTTTTGGTACAATTACACTTTAGTCTTAAATTGATTGGTTCAAGCACTAGAGGTCTGTGGCTTCTTTCCTTAAGATATATCCTCAGCATTAAACAAATTGTAGAACCCCACTGAAACACGTAAAGGAAAACGGACATGAAAAATAAATCCGAGGCTTCCATCATTGGAAAATGCGAATGGTCATATGGAGTCTGTGGCCTCAAAATTTTTGGCGTCTAACCTAAAAGTATGCAGATAAGACCTACTAATTTTATGCTGACTTGTCTAATCTGTATACTTGCGCAGATCATTAGAACAGCATTCGACAACAAGCATTTCAAAGGTGGTAAGCAATGGCAGGCCCCATATTCTGCCATGACAGGTTTCCTTTATGGTCTCAATTATAAATGTCAAAAAAAAAAAAGAAAAAAAAGTGGAGTTGTTGCCAAGGAAAAGAATTGCATAAGCTGTATTATAAAAGCATTATCCAAGCCTGGGATGTGCCTGGTTAATGTATTATTTAGAGTTTTGAATAAGTTCTGGGGTTAACCCACATTGATAGTGCAATCTATACTGACCGTGAAGACTCTTATTTGGAAGAACGCTTTTAATATGATCATCCAGGTTTAAAAAATGTTTGGACTTGTTACCTATTCCGTGCGTATTTTATATTGCGGAAGACACATTCTTTCTCGTGACTTTTGAATTCTTTCTTGTGAAATACTTCAAAAAAAATATTGAAACTAAAAACATTACCCGAAATCTGACTGGCTGTTATGGGTAAACCCCCTTTTTCTCCATCTTATATGTATGTGGTCTTTATGTCCAAGAGTTGCAGGAAAATATTTTCTTTCCTTGATCGAAATAAATGCAGGCTTCTGACATTTTTGAGAACCTGTTTTCGATCAACATGGTTGTCATCTCCGTTTTAGTAAGGTGCTCCATTTATAAAAAGTTAATCTTGTTTATGTAATATACTAAAACAAACTGTAGAAAATGTAAACTGTGCATACGTATAAATCCACAACCAAATTGCGAAATTCGTCAAAATCTGGGCATGAACCAAGTCTCCTTATGAGGCTTCAGAGTGTGTGATCATACTTATTAAAGATTTTTTATTTTTGGACTGGCTAGTTGAAGATGGTAGAATGTCTGGTGACTTAACACGAACTGTGATGAGCAAAGTTCGAAGAGCAACACAACAGCCAATCAGAATCCATCTTGTACTTGTTTGAATACAGTAAAGTAATTGGCTGCTATGGATCACATTGAGCCATATGCAGCTTGTACACTAGAGATAAGTTAATGCAATATGCCCATCATTATGGAGAGATCTTCTGCCATGCTGCAGTGCATGTCTGATAAACACAGTATTAGTCAAAGGGTCAAATTGTTCCTCTTTGCATAATCAGAAGCCCTTCGTGTATAGGTCTTTCTCACTGGTGTTCCTAATTTGTATAAAGAATTAGAAAGATAAAAATGTCTGCAAGAATCTTGTGCAAAATACAGTTCAACAGAAGTAAACCTTATCCATTCTATTGCCCCTTCAAACACAGCCAGAGCTGAAGGCAGTGTTCAAGGAACCCTCGTGGAGCACAATGTATTTGTCATTAAAGTTTTACTAAACCCCCAACAGTAAAAGCAGTCTGTATGTGCAGTATAGCATGCTTGCTATACTCACTGTGGAACCCAAGGGGTTAATCCTGTGCATTGTGTAAAAAGGCTGTTTGGTCCTGTCTTCTATGACCCTCCCCTTCTACAGTCCCCAAATCATCTCCTGCTAGAACAGAGCCTCGGGTGCAAGCTGCACATGCTCAGTTTGGTGTGTATTGCTAGAGTTAGGGCCAGTGGCAATCAGCACAGTCCAGACAAGAGGATCAGGGGCCATGCAGCCTCATAAAACAATCAGGGGAGAATGAAAACTCCTTCTACAAGCTTTAACCAGTGCTCGTCCGGACACTGATCGAGATCAAGAATAAATGTTCTTTTTTTTTTAAACTTTACACCCAACTTTTTTTTGAGGTTTTCATCCGATTAATCGAAACCAGAAATTGGCCAACTAATCGATTATGAAATTAATCGTTAGTTGCAGCCCTACAGCCCGACATTTGAGCCAAAAGAGTTCTACACATGTTGTTTACTGACAGCAGCATCATACAGGGAACAAGATGGGAGACATCCACTAACATCTATACAGCAATACAAGGCTGTCGGCATAAACAGGTTCCAAAAAAAATAATTGCGTGGGGTTAAAGTCCAGTACACACAAGAAATCAGATGAATGATCACGCGGTTTTCCTCAATGTTTCACAGCAAGTCAAAATTGAGGATGATACCAATTGTTTGAATGTTCTTGTACAACTAAGGTTTTTTTTGTTGTTTATTGTTTGACCATGCGCAGTCTTTTAGATTAGATTTTTCTTGTACGAAAATCCTTAGTTCTGTTCAGGTACAAGAATATTTTTGGAGTTTGTCCCTTCTGAAATTTCTGTTTGGAAAGCCTGAATCAGACGTTGAAAGTTGTGTACACACTTTACAAAAATCAAATGATCGTGCCTCCTACATTTTTTTTCTGATTTTTTCAGTGCATACCGCACTTTAATTTGGATCACTTGCCATGAGTTTAGTCGTTTCCCCTAATGTTTGACAGATAATTACAGCTATGGCAGGTTGAGATGCAAACCAGGAAAAAAGGTTTTGTAGAGTGTTTCCAGACGTTTATCCATAAGATATCTATACACCTGCGCAACTTCTATAGGGAACTTCAGAGGTTTATTTAGGCTATATACACTACTAGAATAAGTTGGACATTTTTCGCTCTAAAAACATTGTAAGAAAGTTTGTTAATTTTTCTAATCATTAGTGAGGTCAAATTGATGGTTTTCAACAGTAGTGACTAGAAAATTTAAAAAGGGCATCATGGAAATCTTTTCTCGAATGTACAAATTGCTATCAGTGTGTTTGTTTGGTGAAGTCGATTCATTCTAAAAATCGAGTGAAAAGCAAATTGAATTTTAAAATATCAAACATTTGAATATTCTAAGAATTTTTGTACAAAATTTAAATTTGAAATTCTACTAGTGTATACCCAGCTTAACCACTTGCCGACCGCCGATCGGCATTTGACGGCGGCAAAGTGGCTCGTTCCCGCAAATCGCAGCCATACCACGGCGGCTGCGGGAACGAGTTTAGTGAGCGCGTGCGCGCCGCCGGAGGCGCGCCCGTGCGCTCACTGTGTCCAGGGGGGCCAGGGAGCGGGTGCGGCGGCTTCGATTGCCGCCGGCTACCCGCGATGCCCCCCCCGGAGCGAGTGAGCGGAGGTCCGTGTATGTAAACACGGACCTCCGCTCTGTGTGAGGGGGAAGGGCTGTGATCACAGCCTTCCCCCTTCACCAGTGTCGGAAGTGCATTTCCTTCCGACACTAGTGTCGGGAAGGGGGAGTGTGTCTCGCCTCCAGGCACAAATGTATGTGCCTGGAGGCGAGTGAGCGAGGCCCCCCCCGTAGCGCCCATCGGCCGCCGTTAGCTTCGGCGGCGTGGGCGAGGGACCGGGGGGACCTGTGTCACTCGCGTGCCCGCGCGGAGGCCGCCGCGCGTGCGCGAGTGATTTGAGCAAGGGCGTCGGCGGCACCATACCGACGCTAAACGCCCTTGCTCGGTGAAACGGCGGCAGTTTACGGCTAGCCGCCAGCCGTTCACCAATTCGACCCATATGTGATCATCTTAAAGTTTAAATTTAAAACATGTTTTTAAGAATCTTATAAGTTTACAAACTATAAAATTTTAAGTTAAACGAAAAG
>BLSH010248618.1:152670-163163 GCA_018402905.1 Glandirana rugosa | reverse complement strand
CCGTTCTGTTGAAGGGGGAAGGGCGATGATCACAGCCTTCCTGTAAGTGAAAGCTGTGATCATCCCCTTTCCCCAGCCAGGGCAGTCCCCACACAGTTAGAACACGCCCAGAGAACACAGTTAAGCCTTGGAGCGCCCCCTGCAGGTTAACCCCTTCACTGCCAATGGCATTTACACAGTAATCAGTGCATTTTTATAGCACTGATCGCTGTATAGATGCCAATGGTCCCAAAAAAGTGTCGAAATGGTCCGACGAAATATCGCAGTACCGCAAAAAAACGCAGATTGCCGCCATTATTAGTAAAAAATAAAAAAAAAATAAAAACCCCAAAAATGAATTCTCATCATCCGTAAACGCGACCACTTTTGCGCAAACCAATCAATAAACGCCGATTGCAATTTTTTTTATCGCAAATATGAGGAAGAATATAAATCGGCCAAAAACTGTGAAAAAAATGTTTTTTTATTTTTTTTTGGATTTGTATTTTAGGAAAAAGTAAGAAATTTGGGTTTTTTTGCAAAATTGTCGCTCTTCTTTTGTTTATAGCGGCGATCAAAAATGACGCAGCGGTGATCAAATACCACCAAAAGAAAGCTCTATTTTTGGGAAAAAAAGGACGCAAATTTTGTTTGGTTACAACGTCGCACGACCGCGCAATTGTCAGTTAAAGCGACGAAGCGCCGAATCGCAAAAAGGGCTCCGGTCCTAAAGCTGGAAATCCTTCCGGGGCTGAAGTGGTTAAGACTGGACACTGCTGGCTCAACTGCTGCAACAGTCCACTTCTTAACAAAGGCTTCAAACTTGTATTGGACCGCAAAACACCTAAAAAGGTGCAAATTGTTCTAAGTTTTTTTTCCAGTCAGTAGGGTACAGAACACCTGAAAATAGCGTGTGCATGGGAGAAGCTTAAGTAGTCTTAGGACCTCCCAGGGATTATAGACTGAAACCATAAGCTGTACCTCTATCTTTAAGTTGGCACGCACAACATCAACAGGAGCCAAAATGGTCTCTCCAAGCCTAGCTGTTATGGCAGCTGCTGCCTAGGACGCCTCAAGAACCACCTTATCTGGCCAGGATTTTTGAGACTCTTCTTCACATAGAGCCTCTGCAACTAAGGCTTAAAGGCCACGAAGGCTGCAAGCAGATAAAATAATGATCTGCAGGGGAAGATATTAAGGCTCATAAAATCCTGCATAACTGCAGTGAAATTCTCTGGAAGTGGTCCAGACCAGATGGACTCTCAGGAATGTGAAGACTCAAGTAGGGGACAACCTTCCAGGCTGTTGGTATGAGGCCCTTGAGAGGAAACACTGCAGGCTGAATTGTTAGTGGATTGTGAGCCAGAAAACCCAATTTGAACTGCTCCTCGTTTGGTGTCTAATATATTGCACCTCAAACGGGAACAACTTTGCCCTAATACAAGTATAAAGCTTGATCACTTATGGACTTGACTGCTGAAGTAGGAGATGTACAAATAATCTAAATAGATCAGGTCACTATACGTGACAGCAGGGACTAAAACGACTTGTCTCTTGCAATAAGGCAGAGTGCAGAGTGTGTGCACATGCGCCACTCAAGCCACTGATGCAACACTTAATTCCTTAGAGTTTTAATCCTTTTTGTAAACAATAAAAAGAGGCTACTATGGCACCAAAGAGTTCTAATGAAACAAAAGTAGCTCCTGGTGCTTGGCCCACATGGCATACTCGTCTTCAGGGACTGGGTCACACCAAAGGCTGTGCCACGGCTCTGGACCTGGAAAGTACTCTGGAGAGTGCTCTGCAGCTAAATGTACACAGAAAAAATAATTGATCAAAGCCAGTGCCCAAATTCCGCATTCCAGGCAGGCCCCAACATTGTCAAGTCCACTGAGGTCCAGCCTCCAAAGTGATTGTTGAGGATACGCCAATCTAGCTGCATAAAGGACCATATCAAGCAGCATGTAAATTAAGCCTTATTTAAAAAAAAAAAAAAAAAAGGCCTAACAAAACAAAAACTTTACTCAGTAGTGAAAAGGCGCCATCCTCTTCGGGCACTAGCAAAAATCTGAAGGTATGCTGGGAATGGTAGGGGTTATACCAGACTGGTCACTTTTTTTTTGCCAGTGTCCAAATTCTCCTGTAGGCAGAAGTATAACCCAAATGTCTCTGAATGTATCTCAATGAACGAGAAAAAAAAAAATATTTTAAAAGTGTACATCTTATTTCAACAGCATTGTATAAATGATAGAATGGAAGGGAAGTTACCTTTGCAACTGAATCTAATTCTTACACTGCCTCCAACTACTCCAAAGGGCTCCATATTAACCTATTTTTAATTAGAATTACAGAAATAGCAGTACTACTAGCCTTCAATATCTCCTCAGTGACCTTTGTATGCTTTAGGCTGGGTTCACACCAGTGCGAATTGGATGCGTTTTTCTCGGCATCCAATTCGCATGTTGGGAGCTTGTGACCGGCTCTCTATGGAGCAGGTTTACACATCCTGTGCGTCTTTTGGTCCGTTCTATGTCCAAACTCAGCTAAAAATTCAGGCTGAAATTGGACCTGAAACTGTGAATGGGGATGGGCCAGACCCTGCTGGGAGCCACTCCGCCCTTCAGTGTGAACCTAG
The DNA here is from genome assembly GCA_018402905.1 of Glandirana rugosa. NCBI lineage: Eukaryota > Metazoa > Chordata > Amphibia > Anura > Ranidae > Glandirana > Glandirana rugosa. Next base: position 160,549 of record BLSH010248618.1, on the reverse strand, counting down.
CCTGAATTAAATGAGAGGCGGTTCAGGATATGATGATCTGCAAATGGTCATCTCCCATTTTCCTGTATACTGCTGTAAAAATGGCTATTAAAAGGAACTAGTAAAAACTGATTATACTTAAGAGTTTGATTGTAAACAGCATTAAAAGGGCAAGCCAAGAATCCTGTGAAGGAATGTCAGAAGACTCCCCGTTGGGTACTACTGTTCTAGATATACAACTCCAATCTGTGCAAGGTGACTGCAAAACTGACATTTCTACTTTATTTTCAAATTAGAAGGAAGACAGGATTGTACTGGAATTTTAATAATACCAGGCGATCTAATTTATAAATATGGCCTAGGATGTGATGAACAGCAAAGCCTAAGAACATTCTGTTCTCTTACTGCACAGTTATACTGCTTCTGGCCTAAGCCCAAACTGTAAGTTATAAATAAAAATGAGAAATCCTGTTTGACAGCAAACAGGTCTGTATTTGGGGAGTTCTGTACAGCTTTTAGGGTGTGTCTAATAAAGTATTAACTAACCTTCATATATAGCATTTACGTGATTAGGGAAGAAATATCCCTTCCTCTTTGGCATTTTCTGACATGTCAATGAGCTCAGCTCAAAGCACTACATTACACAGTATTGTCCACTTAGTTCAAAGCATGATCAGTAGAAAAAAAAATGGATGCTCATTCTTTTTTTGGCAAAATTGTGATGACTTAACCAGCTCTTTCTAAAACAGTAATCTATTTAAAGGACAAAATATATTGATTTTACACTTGACAATAGAAGAGCAGCACTCTGATTGTCAAATGACAAGGCCCTTGGGTTTACTAATGCATTTGGAAAGCTTATCCAGGGTTAGTTCCATTTCTTGTTGAAGGTGAAATACCAATGTCCCCTGTCATTTGCAGCCTTCAGCAGTAGAGCCATTTCAATCTGAAATAATATTTACAAACGTATCATGACATTTCATTGGCAGGACATAAAAAAAAAAAACAGTGGGTTAACAACAAAATAACAAATACATATTTAGAGAGACTATTGTAGCTATATTTTCTTAGTGTGATACCGACTTGATTTTCTTATAGGACACCAAAAGAGTGCAGGTGTATAACCGGTGTTATGTCATTGAATGCCATAAAACTACACTCTTATCAAAGCTGCAGGTGAGCCAGCCACTAATGATTTTGGGGAGGAAATGGTTGTTTTCTCTAGTAAGGCTAGGTGGCAATTTGTTAACATCTTCTCTATAAGGTGCTCCAAGTATCTATTAGTGATATGCATAGATTTCCTATCTAGACATGGCTTTCATATATAATACACGTAGTAGGGTTATCTGGGGGAGGTTCAGTTGGTTCAGAAGTCTGAGCACATGCTCTTGTTGTAGAGTCATCTTTTACACTTGATGGTATGCTGTCCTGTGATTCTGTATCCAAACACTGTTTCATGGCCATAGGATGTACAGACACTGTTATAGCAATTTGCCGAGAGGGCTCATGTAGAGAGGAGGCATCCGATTCAGCTGTTGGAGAATCACTCCGCTCCAAAGCATTAGGGATGGTGAAGACTTCATCCACATCACAAACTTCCTGACCAACAGCTCCCTGCCTTACAAATAAATGCCCAGGTTCATCCAGGCCAACAACCTCCATGATTTCTTCCATTATAGTCCTGCAGTTCATGATAAGAGGGGGTAAAGGAACACTTTTGGCCAGTTCCTCAATATATCGTGCAAACTCCATTGTTTTAAATTGAGTGACTTTGGCAAGCTCGAGTGTCTTAGCAGAAGTGATGATGGGAATTCTTTTTGCAATCTCAAAAGCCTTCTGTAATTTCTCTGCACCTTCTGTCCTGAAGAATTCATTAATGGCTTTCTCGGTCTTCTTCAAATGACTGCTCATCATACACAATCTTGTTATATTCAGTACCATCACTATGGTAAATGCCACAAGGCAGACGATCATGTAGTAGATTCCCATGTCACCAGAGGTAAAAATGACTCTCAGAGTAACTGTATTGTTTACAGTGCCATGGGCATTGGTAGCGACACAAGTGTATTTTCCTCTATCCGCAAAAGATACACTGGTGATATTTAAAAGTCCACTATCAAGAATCCACCATTTTCCAGCTAAAAAAAACAAAAACAAAACAAGGAGATTAATATACTGTCAGTTCCTAATAAAACGATATACTTTCTCGTATTTCACCAGCTAAATTGTGTATATGAAATCCGAAATACAAACTGCGACAATAAGTCATAAAGCGTATGGAATAAAATATACTATGAATGACAATATATAAAGAGGTAATAAGGCACATTAGAACGAAAAAGGAATCTTTGACTCATAGAAAACTTTTCTTTGAGAACATTACAAGACGAGAACTCAGGTACATAGGGGTTATAATGCGGTCTTCTGGAGATTTAGACACTGGCAAAACAAAGTTGCAGGAATAACCCACTAGAACCCCTCTGGCTCCCAGCATGTCTTAGATTAGCAAGCAATAGGAGGAGTGGATTTAAGGGTGGAGACAAGGGGCCTGTGTTCTGTAATGTACTCCAAGAAAAGGATTTTATGGCAGCTCAAAATTCTATTTTCTTAGTTGCACATTATGGGATACAAGATAACAGTTCAGGTATATAGAGAAGCATAAAATCAGTTCAGCTGTAGAGTAAAACAAAAAACAAAATGCTAACAGGCCCACAATACTCAACAGGTTAGTAGAGGTGGTTCAACAGAGCTGCCTGAAGAAATAAACAACTGGAGCTGAGGCCTGTACATCCACACAGTAAAACTTAAAGCACAACTCCACTTTTGTTGAGAAAAAAAAAACATTCCCCTCTGGGTGATCTATGTACATTGCAAGGATTATAACAAACTTTGTTGCAGATTCCTACATTTTGTTTTTCTGAAGAAATCACTGTTTGTTCCTCTGTGCCTCTCTGCTAAGTGGGTCTAATGGGAGTGGTTTCATAATTATCTGTCAGCTGTGCCAGCAGCAGAGCACTAATGAGCAAATCTGCTGGGCCTGCATCCTTTTAGACGTGATTCCCTATTGGAAGTATCTCACCAAAAATGACATTTGTTGTAGGGGATGCCTGAAATCTGACTTGTATCTTAGGCAGACTTCTGGGAAAATTGGTGAGCCAATCACGTAGGAAATTATGTTTCTGGGGAGTGGTGAGTACACATTGTGTACAGAACAACTCCAGGTAGCCATATTACATGGCATTTATAGAAAATAACAGTGGCTGCAGATTGAAAAGGAATGATCATTTTTAATAACATTAAATTACGATATAACTTGTATCGCAATTGTACACAATATATTTTTTCTTTATTTGCTATTTTTTTCCCCCCATGAAAGTGGAGTTACACTTTAACCACTGCAGCCCCCAAAGGATTTGCCCCCTTAATGACCAGGTCATTATTTGCAATACGGCACTGCGTTGTTTTAACTGACAATTGTGAGGTTGTGCCTTGCTGTACCCAGACAAAATTGGCATCCTTTTTTTCCCACAAATAGAGCTTTCTTTTTGTGGTATTTGATCACCTCTGCAGGCTTTATTTTTTGCGCTATAAACAAAGAGCGACAATTTTGAATTTTTTTTTTTACTTTTTGCTATAATACATATCCAAAAAAATAAATAAAGAAAAAAAATGTATTCATCAATTTAGGCTGATATATATTCTACATACTTTTGGTAAAAAAACAATAAAATCACAATAAGCGTATATTGATTGGGTTGTGCAAAAGTTATCGCATCTACAAACTATGGGATTGATTTAGGGACTTATTTTTTAAGCTTTTACTAGTGCTGGTGGCGATCTGCAATTTTTAGCGGGACTGCGTCGTTGCGGCGGACAAATATGACCCCAAATGACACTTTTTGGGGACCAGTGACATTATTACATTGATCAGTGCTATAAAAATGCACTGATTAATGTAAAAATTACACTGGCAGGGAAGGCTTAACACTAGGGGGCGATCAAAGGCTTAGCTGTGTTCCCTAGGTGTGTTCTAACTTCAGGGGGGATGGGCTGACAGGGACATGACAGATCACTGTTCCCGATGACTGGGAACAGTATATCACTGTCATGTCCCCTGTCAGAACGGGAATCCGCCTTATTTACATAAGCAGATCCCCTTTCTGCCTTTGTACTAGGCGATAGAGTCTGCCTGAGTCGCGCGCCTGCAATCTCACATGCACGGACCGATGTAAAGCTACGTCGGTTCACGCAGGAGAGCCGACCTGTCACAGTATATCTGCATGAGCTGGTTGGCAAGTGGTGAAAGAACATGTAAGCATAAGGCCGGTGGCAGCCTTGCAAATCTGAGAAACAGATGCCATGAAAAGCCCATGAAGCACTAACCGATCTATTGGAGTGCACTTTGACCAGTAATAGGGGAAACCCTGCCCTTGGTTATAAACTTGAATGATGAGCTGTTGAATTCATCTAGCAATACTGGAATGAAAAGTAGAGTCACAGTGTTGAAATGGAGATGTACCTGATAGATAAACTTTAACAACACACATCACATCTAGGCAATGGGCAGGAAACCTTTTTATGAATCCCTTATGAAGTTTAGGAGCAGAACAGTGAGAAGGTAAATCAATGCCACCTTAAAAGCGGAGTTCCACCCAAAAGTGGAACTACCGCTAGTCGGGACCCCCCCCCCCAGGTGTCACATTTGGCACCTTTCGGGGGGAAGAGGATACCTATCCTTTTCCCCATGCCTGGGCCGTGGCCGCTGACGTCAGTAGCCCGGCTCCCTCCTCCGGGCCAGTGAAAAAGCACAGCGGTGGCTCGCGCATGCTCGATAGGGGCCCGGCGTGAAGCTGAAAGGCTCCACTGCCGGGTTCCCTTACCCTCAATGGTGGCGGTAGCACTCGACCAGCCGATCCCAAGATTGGTGGCAGTGCAGACATTGCTGGACTCCAGGACAGGTAAGTGTCCTAAAGTTAAAAGTCAGCAGCTACTGTATGTGTAGCTGCTGACTTTTAATTTTTAAAGGGGTGGCGGACCTCCGCTTTAAGAAGAAAAAAGGCCCAGGGTCTCAAAACAGCCTTTTCCGTGAGTAGCAAGAAAGGGTTCTTTCCAGGTTAAGGTCATCAACTCAAATTCACGATGTAGAAGTGACATTGACAAAGGCAGCCTTTGAGAGTAAAGATAGACAGCTGAGTATCCCTAATCAGATTGTGAAGGGTACAGGATCCCTGGACCTGGAGACAAACCTGGAGTTTGTTGAACCTGGAAGCCTGGAGGTTCACGTTTGGCATGCCCTACCTGTGAAAGAGGTCTTGAAACACCTCTGGAGGAAGAAATGATTTTCCAGTGTCTAGATGTTGACGACAGGGGAAGTCTGCACAGCAGCCAGGGCTGGAACCTGAAGTGCTGCCCATGTCAAAATCTGATCTGATTCTACTTGAGCAGTGAGAGTTCTGGTGTCTCCCTCCTAATGGTTGACGTAAGCAACAGCCATGTGTTATCAGACTCCTATTTGGGTGACCTTGCAGATGAGAGGTCCAGCGTTAAAAGGGAAAACAGAGTTTGCCCTGAGTTCCAGAACATTGATCAGGCCGAACTTCCGCTAACGACCAAAGTTCCTTGTACTTAGAGGGTGCCTAAGACTCCTCTCCAGCCGGATAGGCTGGCATCTGCCAAAAGAACCTTCCAAACCATTGTAAGGATTTAGTTTCCATGTAATACTTATGAGACACCATGCCTGGTCAGGCATATGGGACAATCCAGAGACTCTACCCTCTTATCCCACACTACCTGAATGTACAGTTGCAACAGTCTTGAGTGAAACTGGGCATATAAAACACCATTAGGTCCAAGACCTTTAATCAAAAAAGGAGGGCTGGATGGCTCTTGGACTGCAGAATCTGAATGTGGCAGCAGACAGACTTGAATTTATTGAAAGGAAAACCTAGGACAGGGCCGTGTCTAGGATCCTAAACATTGAAAATGTTTTCAGTGCTGATTTCTGGAGACTTAGGACCCATCCAGATCTCTGTGGGATCTGCATGGTCCATTGGCTGATGGAGGGCGAGTCGACTATTCCTTCAAAAGAAGGTTGTGCAGATATCTACTATTAGGATACCCTGATAGCGAAGCAAGACAAGAACAGGGGCAAACACCCTGAAGTGCAGTGGACAGGCCAAAGGTAAAGGTTTTAAAACTATGAGGTTGTGTATCAGCGAAATCAAAGTAGCCTTGGTGTGCCCAGAAGATGAGGATATGCATGTGAGTATCATTGATGTCCACAGAGTACAGAAACTCTCACAGATGGAGGGAAATCATAACAGACCAGGTGAATTCGAAGCAGAATTTTTGTACTCGGGAGTTAAGAAATTTTAGATCTAGTATGGATTGCATACAAACCTTGAAACCTTTTTTGGGTCAAATGACTTTCTGGACCAAAAGGTCTAAAATGTCCTTGGATCAGATGAATAAACAGACTATACCCACAATCAGACAAGCAAGGATGTCCCCTCATTGTTAGGAGGACTTGCTCATCTTATTGAGGAGCTTAGGGAAGCAGGACTTACAAGGCTTTGCCTTGGAATTTGAAAGAAACCAAAATTAACTCTTTTTAGCCTCAGGAGTAGAGTTTCGCATAGATTTTGCCTCTCTGCGCAAGACAAAATGTTGGCTGTCTACACACTGCCTTGGCATATAGTGCGCTCTTCTGGTTAAAAAAAAAAAATTGATTCAGCTTCAAAGTTTTCAAAATCCAATTATCATTGGGACAGGAAGGGAGGTGAAATCTTCTGAAAAGAAAGAGACAGCAAAACAAACATTACAGGTGTGTTAACCCTTCCCTATGCTATCCATAAAGCTTAAAAATAGTTATTTTGGCTGAAGCTACACTTAAAAAATGTACCTGTTCCAACTTCAACTTAAGAACAAACCTACGGTGCCCATCTTGTTTGTAACCCGGGGACCGCCTGTATCTGCTAACCCATTAACTCAACAGAGTTGGGCCCACAGGCAAGAGCTCTATTGATGCAGGACAGAAGTATTCTTCAGGACAGATCCAGGATATAACCTTGGACTAGAACACTAGGGTCTGGCATATGTACATGGTCGCAAAAGCAGGTTGCAGGGCAGGGCTTGCGAGGGAGAATAGGGTATTATCCTAGGTTCAAACCTATGTGGGTCTGCATGATGCATTTGGCACGTGCACAGCAGTCTATTAATTTGAATAGGTTGCTGTGCCTACGTTTCCTGTATGAAAAAGTTCCCTGCACCTTTTTCAAAACACGGCCACGTGCATGTAATTGCACCGCGTTTTTCAGTGTGTGGGGTGCCATTAAACGTTCATGGCACCACCACCACTCGTTTTCTTAAAGCAACACATTTTGTGTGAGGCTGCAGGAATGTGTTTGATTTACATATACTCCCACACCCAAATGTGAATCTAGCCTTAGAAAGAGCTTCTAGTCTTTTATCCACTGGAACTTTAAAAACAGGGATGTCCTCAGCAGGGACAGTTCGTCTGGTTAAAACAGAAAACTGCAGGGTCTGCAATGGGGACAGGCGGATTTAGGAACCCCTCCTCCACAGGGTATTGCTGAACAAAATGCTTGGGAGGGGCAAATACCTTTTCCTTGTTAGGTCAATAACTATACAGGAACAGATGCAATAGAGAATGCACTGGAAATGTCTTAACAGGTTGAGGGCTTTCTAGAGAACCCAAGCTAGTCACTTTAGCTGTAGTGGACACATGCAGTGCCAAATCTAGGCATGTGCGAACTGCGTCTGAAAGGACTGACATGGTATCCTAAAGTTTTGGAGTTTGCAGATTTGGGGGGGGGGGGGGTTTAGACGTTTGAGGTTTTGAAATCCTATGGTACAGTCAGGAAAGTCTGCGTCAAGCGTG
>BLSH010248618.1:107919-137903 GCA_018402905.1 Glandirana rugosa | reverse complement strand
CGGAGTTCGATCTCTCGAAGTTTACCCGCCGGACCAATGACTCTTTTTGTATAACTCTAACTTTCATGAGTCTTTTCCACTATAGTTGCGAAGACTCACGGTCTTTCGGATTGTCGTCCCGGTCGATGTTTTTCTTGACCTCTTTTAAATTGTCGACTACGCGACTGTTATTGTCCTCCCTTTACCTATGTGGTTGATAGGATCTTAAGGACGTCGTCCCCCGACTATTCCCCGATCGTGTAATTTTCAAGTCTATCGTCGCGAGAACCATATAGAACTTACCTGAAATGTTCTTCTGGGAAAACCAGAAAGCTACAACGTCCCGTAACCGATTCATGTCTGGTGGGTTAGGCTTTCTGGCACTCAGAAGCGTTGATATCACCTTTTCTGAGTACTTTCAATCTCAATATGTTTTTCTCAGTAACCAGGCCGCCCATTTGAAGCTCTCTAGCTTGAGGCCTGTTAAGGGTCCCTGACACATCAGGTCATCCTTGAGAGGAAGAAGCCAAGGCTTGTCTACTGAGAGCCTGAGGAGCTGGGAGAACCAGGCTCTCTTGGGCCAATATGGTGCCATTAGTATCAATTTTGTCTGTTCCTGTAGGAATGTTTTCATCACTCAAGGGGTCAGATGTACCAGGGCATATTTCGAAGTCACACGTATTCTGGAGTGCATCTACCCCCAGAGGCCGGTCTTGCGGGCTTAGAAAAGCTTTGCTTTGGTGTTCTTCCGGGATGCGAACAAATCTTTTTTTGGTCTTCCCCCAGCGTGCTGCAATCTGTTTGAACACCTCTGGGTTCAGCTCCGTCTCCCCCTGAGCGATTTCTTGGTGACTTAGGAAGTCCCCCTTCAGATGAACCGCTGTTAATGGCAGTAGACTCTTCTGCCCAAGGACAGATCTGATTCAAGATGTGGATTAAGGGGGGGGGGGGCTTCTTGTGCCCCCTTGTTTGTTTATTTAAGCAACTGTCGTAGCGTTATCTGATAGGATCAGGACATGACCTTTGAGTTGCTCCTGGAAGTGTTCTATGGCTTTTGCTACTGCCACAAACTCTCTCCAATTTGAATAATTCTGCATTTCTGCCGGGGGCTACCTCCCCTGGGCCGGCTGACCTGTCAGGTGGGCTCCCTAGCCCCAACTGCTGTGATCACCCTTCGCGAGGACGGGAACGACAATACTAGTTCCTGTTCTAGATTTGTATGGTTCCTCCACCACCAGAATGAGCTCTTCACAAAGGCTGGAAGTAAAAAAGTGTTCTGTCCAGATTTTCCTGTTTTTCCTTTAGGAGAAAGGTCTGTAGGGGCCTTAGAGGATATTTGGCCCACTGGACCACAGGAATTGTCATTAGACTTAAGACCGACATTAGTTCTCTGAGTGATACTGGAAGATTGTCCTGAATAGACCCCACTTTCCTGGCAAGACCCTGAATCTTTACCTCCGGTAGAAAGGTCTTCTGTTCCGTGGAACTGAGAAGGTACCCCAAGAACCGTATTTTCTGAGTAGGATACAGGTTGGACTTTGATACATAATGTCCAGCCCAACGACGTCAGCCATATCTGAGCTTCCGCCAGGTCTTTTGCCAGTTGTGTTTTTCGGATGAACCTACAAATAGCAGGTCATCCAGGTAGGGTATTACCGTCGTCTTCTTTAATCTCAAAGGGGCCAGAGCTTCTGCTAGGACTTTGGTAAATATCCTTGGAGAGGAGGATAGTCCGAAAGGAAGAGCCTTGCTTTGGAAGCAATGTTCTTTTCCATCTATTTCCACTGCCAACCTCAGATATTTCTGAGAATTTTCCCTTATGGGAATGTGAAGGTAGGCATCTGTGAGATCCATGGTTGCCATGAACGTTCCCTGTTGAAGAATGTTCTTTATTGAAAATATTGATTCCATGCGGAATTTTTTGTATCTGATTGTTTGATTTAGAGGTTTTAAATATAGTATTAGGCAAAACTTCCCGGAAGGTTTCTTTATCACGACAACGTGCGAGTAAAAACCCTTCCTCTTTTGGGACTGGAGTGAACCTTTTGGCCCATTTCCCCCAAACAGGGGGAGAGTGTGAGCTTTTTAGGGATCCTTGGGAAGCTTCGTCAATAGAAATCTCTCTGGAGGTTGACTGTCGAACTCCAGTGAGTAACCTCTTCTGATGAGGTCTAGAATGTATTTGTTGGCTGTCATCTTCTGCCACTGAGGGTGGAAGGTAGCCAGTCTTCCCCCTACTGGCATACTGTAGTCACTGCTTCAGGGTTTGGCTAGAAGTGCCAAAGAGGGGATTATTCTTTGGCTTCCCCTTTTGTCCTGACCAATGTTTTTTGGGGTAGTCCTTCTTGCCTTGTGGATAATCTTTTTCCACGTCAAAACCTCTTCTGCGGTGGTTTACGTTTCTCCATCGGAAACACTTTATTTTTATCCGCTGTTCTGTACAGAGCTTCATCAAGACCTGCCCCAAATAGATCTCCTGAAAATGGGAGGCAATCTTGTTTTTGACATAGGGTCCCCTGATGAGGGCTTTAACCAAACTGCTTGTCTGGTTGCTACCGTTAGAGCGCCTGATCTTGCTGCCAGTTTCACAGATTCAGCGAATGTGTCCACTATGTAACCAACCGCTTTAGAAAGGACTGGCAAAGTTTTCAGGAGGTCTTCTTTAGGCGTACCATTTTTGATATGGTTATGAAGCCGAGAAAGCCAAACTTCCAAGTTCCTTGCCACACAAGTGGTAGCAAGTGCTGGTTTAGGGCTGGCGACTCTCGTCTCCCAGGCACTTTTAGGACAATGTCACCTCTTTTGTCCATACAATCCTTCAGGTGCCCCATGTCTACAAAAGCAAGTGAGGCCTTTTTGGAGATTTTCGATAGAGGGGCATTGAGCTTAGGATTTTTATTCCACACTGCCTGTGAATCGTGATCACAGGGAAACCGTTTCTTATGACTAGCCACGAAGAAAGGTTTCTTTTCAGGGTTGTCCACTCATTCCTCACGACCTCCATCATCACCTGGTGAACCAGGAAAACTTTAAATTTTATTCTTCCTTATACCCTGGTATATTAAGTCATGTTTTGACAGAAGCACCTCATCTACATCTTCCAGAGAATTTATACTTGGGGCCCCTTTTTGTATCCTCTTCTAGCTCTGAATCAGACTGTTGGTAGCCAACTCGCTGACTGCAGTGCTACCCGCTCTTTCCCTCACCCTCTCTTGCGACCCTGAAGAGACTGATCTAGGTGAGGCGATTGGCTATGAGCTTCCAGAGGGAGTTGTGGGAGGTCTAGCCTCTGAAATAAATTGTTTGAGATCTTTAAACGTAGAGGCCATTTTGTCTCGTACGGATCCAAAGAATCTAGTGTACAGTGCGTCTGACTGTTTAACGAGCCTGTCTATGCACACTAGACAAAGCGGTTCTGTGTAATCCAAAGGCATTTTGGTAGCACATGCTTTCTGGGAGTGGGCTTTGTGTCTTTAGTATGCTTGGCCTGTAAAAAGCAAAAAACACAGGGGCCATGGTGGTGAGAAAAGATACTCTCAACCCTCCAAACAGTGTGCACACCCAGTGACACCTGACACCACCTGTAGTGCCCCAGCCCTGCTAGCGGCCACCACCATCTAGCTTGCTGTTCCCAAACATGGACATCAAAAGGTCACCCCCTGGTGCCTACCTGTGTCCCGCTAGTGCCTGCGTCCCTAGGCAGATGAAATATCCTCCTCTTCCTGCTCTTATTGTGGCGTCCGTGCTGTCCCCTGCAGCCTCGTCCACAATAAATGGCACCAGCCGGCCATTCAGGCTTCCCACGCTTTTAAGGGGGTCAGACCAGTTCTCTGGCTCACATGTCGATGAAGTCACCTCTCCCCGGAAATGACGCGTCGAGTCTTCCGGGTCAAGTTAGCTTCCAGCCGCAGGTACACGCCCCCCCCCACCGCCAGAGCTAGCCGAGGGGATGGCGCCTATCTCCACGCCTGGGCACAGAAGAAGCCTGCAATCCGGGACACCTCCTGCCCGCAGCCCAAAGAGAGTTGCCCATGGCCGCAACACGATCTCCACCACCAAAAACAATGGCTCTGGTAAGGCCTTCAGCCCCCTCGCGGCTCACACCCCCCCCCCCCCCCCCCGCGCGCTGCACGTCAAACTCTGTCCTGTGCAGCCCTTAGCACACCAATACTGACCAGGGACCACCTTTTAATTATTATTGGTAACGCGTTTCCTGTTTTCCTTCTCTCAAGGGCTGACCCGGAAGACGACTGGGGGAAAAGATACCTTACTAAGTCTATTAATTACAAATGACTCAGATCTGGTGACAGATGTGGAAGTACTATTCCTATATTCCCATCGCATACGTTCCTGGAAAGAGCTTCAATAGGATTTGGGTGCTGCAGCAACGGCCAGCTGCAGACTTGTACAAAAGTCACAATGCAGATATTTCCAGCACACCAAGGTTCGACAAATAGCGTCCAAACTGATTCTTTATTGCGTCATGTGATCATGCAATAAAGAATTCTAAGCTCTATCCAGGAACGTGTGCGATGGGAATATAGGAATAGTACTTCCACATCTGACCAGATCTGAGTCATTTGTAATTAATAAATCTAGTAAGGTATCTTTCCTAGTCGGGGAGTCCACCAATTGGGACAGGAAGTTGTCCTGTAATACATTTAAGAAATTACAGGCCTTTAATGAGTGAGCTGTCCCTACTGCCCAGTCAATATCTGGATAGTTGAAGTGCCCCATTATGAGATTTCCCTGTCTTGCTGCCATTTCTAACCGTGAAGGGAGACCCAACTCCTCTTCTTCCTTCATGTTGGGGGCCTGCAACATACCCCCACTATTAATTTCCCACTTGCTTCTTCCCTTTGAAGTTCTACCCACACAGATTCCACCTCTACCCTTGCCCCGTGTCCCTGATGTCATTCCTCTCTTCCATCCAAACATTGTTCTTGATATATAGGCACACCCCTCCCCCTCTTCTACTATCCGGTACAAGAAATACCCTTGGATATTTGCCAACCAGTCATGTGAGCTGTCAAACAAAGTTTCTGTTATTCTCTAGGTCCAGGATCTGGGCTTCCAGAGAAACAACTCACTCACATCTCGCACAGCAGTATTCACCCTCGAACGACTCCTCAAGGAAGCAAGATGTGCACTGCGTCACCTTACCAGTCCTGTTGGACATTTTACCCTCTACTGTAATGGGGATATTTAACATTTCCACTTGGTACTTTACACTACTCCAAATTACTCCTTGTGCTACTGATATTCTAAGTTACTCAAAGTCACTCCCAATTCTCCACGTTGTTTCAACTTACTCTGTTACCCCCAATACTCCAAGTTTCCCTAAGCCACTCCCAGAATTCCAAGTCACTACCCAGTACTCAACTCATCAGTCTGTACTCCAAGTCACTAGTACTCAGCACTCAAGTTACTCCAGGTCACCACTCTGTCAATAGTACTGCAAAATTATTCTAAATTTCTTACAGTTGCTCCCAGTACACCGAGTCATTAACCAGTACACTTCAAGTTATTTCAAATTACTCCCAGTTGCTCCCAATACTCAAGTTTCCTCTAGTTACTCCAGTACCCCTAAGAACTCTCAGAATTCTAGGTCACCTTCAGTACTACTGGTTACTCTCAGTACCCCAAGTTAGTGCAAGGTCACCCCAAGTTAGTATAAAATGTATTTTAGTACTCCAAGTTAAGTAAAAATTTACTCCCAGTACTTCGAAGTCACTACAATTATTATTCCTGGTACTTCAAAATTCTACTACTTTTAATACAGCCAGTGCTCCAAGTTACTACTGGTAATACAGTGCACCCTGGCTCCTAATGTTCCACCCGTCAGCATATCTGCCTCCGCCCCCCACCTTGTAGGCTCCCGCACTGCTGCCTACCAGACAACGGTCCTCTCGCCACGGCCAGTGCCTCCCCGGTCCAGCGACTCCAGCGGCTTATCCCCGGCATGCAGCTCCTCCACTCTAGAGTCCTGCAAGCAGCATCCTCCACCTCTCAGCAATCCCACGTGCAGCGTCCTCCACTGTTAACAGCTCCTCCTCTCAGCAATCACACGTGCAGCATCCTCCACTGCTCACAGCTCCTCCTCTCCACCTCTCAGCAATCCCACGTGCGGCATCCTCCACTGCTCACAGCTCCTCCTCGCAGCAATCCAGGCGTGCAGTGTCCTCCACTGCTCACCCAATCCAAATTGCCATGCGAAAACATCAAAGAAATACCATAAACGCCAAAAACAAATCCTAGTTTATAGGAAAATCTGAATAATAGTCCCAGAAAAGTGAATAATAATCTAAACTGGTAAAAAATATTGTGAAAAGATCTTGATAACCAAATGCTCCAAACACCAAAGTGTCCCACCACCTTAAATATACAGGACTCTTACTGGAGTAAGTGGACTCTTTATTCATGGAGAGTCACATAAGTTTGTATATCAGTGTGTCATCTGTTGGGGAACATAAGCCGTCTCCAGGCAATAGCTCTTCCCTATGCATTCCGTCACATTTGACGTCATCAGGGGCATGGAGGGATCGCTCATGACTTCACCACGTACACTATCACCAGGAAGTGACCAGTTAGCATCCCGAGATCAGAATTTCTATGCAGGTAAGCGCTTGAGGTTTTTAACCATGTGAATGGCTAGTAGTTTTGAATAAATTCTTTTTTATAGTTTTACACTATGTTGGTGTTCCTGGTTCTCTTTGTATGCTATGGTAAAATACCCTGCTTAATTGGATGCGGTGTTCTGGTGACCATATATGGAGATCTGGAGCCGGCTCATGCTTCCCATCAGATGATACACAAACTTATGTGACTCTTTATGTATAAAGAGCCCACTTACACCGGTAAGAGTCCTGTATATTCAAGGTGGTGGGACAGTTTGAGATTTGCAGTATAAAGTTATGAAAATCTTTTCAGCAGTTTGGATTATTATTCACATTTCTGGAATTATTATTCGTACTTCCTATGTACTAGGATTTGTATTTTTGGAGTTTATTGTATGTCTTTGATGGTTTAGGGTGGTAATGATTTTTAACTGCCACGCGTTTTTTTGTAATGAAGTTTCTGTTAAAACATTTATTCCTGGTTTTGGATAGAGGGGGAGAGTTGAAAACATTTTCAGGGTCTGGTTGATGTGTGCCCCCTAACCAGAGAGCTTTCCCCCTCATACATTGTCCCAAGGACAATGATCCCTAGGTAGAAAACATAGGGAAGAGTTCTCCAACCAGGACAGCTAATGGAGTAACTACAGCCATAGCAGTCTACGCAACTGCTATGGAGCCCTAGGGCAGAAGAGGCCTACAATTGTCCGGCTACATGGTGATTTTCACAGATATAAAAATTAGAACATTTGGAATTGAGTGCAAGTAGTTTTGGAACCTCTACATTATTTTTATAAAAGCTACTAGCATTCAAGCATTCAGTATCTCTAAGCAACTGTGTACATTGGGAAGCCAATAGCCCTACACATGCACAAGTGTTATAAATGTAGGAAGGGGATAACAGGTTGCAAATTCTGCTCTCTGAGCTGCTAGCACTTTGCTCTGCAGCATGAGAGGCGTAAGGGTCTCTGCCTTCAAATTTGCACGCCAATGGTGAACAGGAACATAAAGCACATTGTAAGGGGCAAGCAAACACCCATAGCCACCAACACCCAAAGAGGACATCCTCCCAAGGGTACCCCATACTGTGCCTTCTCACCGTATGGCTATAGTAGCAAAGAGAACTAGTGTGTGTGGATGCTGACATTAGGGTATACCCACCATACTGCTGCCCATTCAGGGGGACCAGCAACACAGCAGGCTGCATTCCATCCTGGCCCATGCGCAATGCTCCACGTGGCTCAGCAGACATGTGTGACCCATCTGGAAATAGTCAGGGACTCTGGATGCCTCTGCTGCAAGCTCACTGATACCCTGGAGGGTGGATTATGAACCTGCTCCAGCTGTGCAGATCTTCCTCCAAAAGATTCAGGGAAGCCAGGGGTCATGATCCATCCATACTAATGAGCAGCATATGTCAGAGGCTAAGCCAGCCACCAAGGACTAGAGCCTTAACAAATGCGAGGAAGGCAGCTAATACATTCAATTCATTACCCTATCCACACATTCAATGTGGGGAATCAATCAGGCTGTGCTATTGTGTTCTGATGATGGGGAGCAAATACAATAAGCCATACTGCTGGCTATAAGGAAAGAAAAGTGTAAGTTCACCTTGCAGATTTCCTGTACAAGTGAACTTACACTTTAAGATAAAATATTATTCGCGTTTTAACATAACTAAAAATAGGTGCTCACCAAAAATGCTGTAGCTTCACTTGAAAGCAGAGAGGGTTTTTGTAGCTCATTACAACTCTGTCATGACATGTTTTTGGCTCATAGACTATTTGACACAGGGAATTTTTTACCCCATTAAAAGAGTGTTTCTGTGATTAATGTAGACAAGCCTCATGAGCATACTTAAGAATGCAGATCTGTATCTTCCACACAGTCATGCAGTGGATGGCTAATCCCAAGTACAAGGCAGAACATGCAATCCCAAATCAAAATAATAGTTGGGCCGTAACTTGTATCAGATGTTATCAATAATATTAATGAAAGCAGGATTTTAGACCTGCCATAAAATTATTTTTTGGAGTTTAGGGATACAGGGTCAGAGGAGGAGCCCAGAAAAGAACTGGGGCTGCTTTGTGCAAAACCATTGCACAAAGCAGAGAAGTACAGTGCGTATGGAAAAGAATTACCCCCCGCCCCCTTTAAAATAATCAAATTTTCATGCTTTGCAGTCTGAAATGAAGACAGCCAAAGTTTTCATTTTATTCAGCTGTATTTACTAGTGCAACTTATAACCTCCAAGTGAAAGAAATAACACCAATATGTCAGAAAAAAAACAAAACAGAAAATGAAAAACTGAAATCACTGAGTTGGAAAAGGGATCACCCCCTTTTATGTCAGTATTTTGTTGAACCACCTTTTGCTTTAATTACAGCCTTTAGTCTGTTGGGATATGCCTACTAACTTTTTACATATAGACTTTGCAATATTTGCATACTCTTCTTTTCAGAACTACTCAAGTTCATTAAAATGTGAAGGTGACCGTTTGTGGGCTGCAGTCTTGAAGTCATTCCACAGATTTTCAATGGGGTGAAGTCTGGGCTCTGACTAGGCTATGCAAGGACATTCACCTTTTTCTCCTTTGACCAATGTGTGGTCATTTTTTCTGTGTGCTTTAGGTCGTTGTGATGTTGGAAGGTAAACCTTCTTCCCATTAACAACTTTATGGCAGCAGATGGCATTTTGCACCAACCATTTTTCCTTCTATCCTGACAAATGCTCCAGTCCCTGCTGCAGAGAAACACCCCCATAACAGAATATTACCACCTCCATGCTTTACTGTAGGAATTGCGCTATTTGGATGGTGAGCTGTATTGGATTTTCACCAGACATATTGTTAGGTATTGAGGCCAAATAATTCAAGAGGGAGGTTTACCTTCCAACATGACAATGACCCAAAGCACACAGCAAAAATGAAGGAGAAAACGGTGAATGCCCTTGCGTGGCCTAGTCAGAGCCCAGTTTTAAACCCCATTGAAAATCTATGGAATGACTTAAAGACTGCAGTCCACAAATGGACACCATCAATTTAAGTGAACTTGAGCAGTTCTGCAAAAGTGGGCAAATATTGCAATGTTAGTAGAGACTTATCCCAATAGAGTAAAGGCTGTAATTAAAGCAAAAGGTGGTCCAACAAAACACCGACACAGGGGTGGTCCTTTTTCCAACTCAGTGATTCTGTTTATTTTATTTTGTCTGACTTGGTGTAAGATCTTTCACTTAGATGTTATAAGTGGTACTGTGTAAATACAGCTGGATCAAACAAAAACTGCCTGTCTTAATTTCAGGCTGCAAAGCAACAAAATGTGATTTTAAAAGAGGGGTGATTCTTTACTATATGACATGTTTGTTATTTAACCACTTCAATATTGGACACTTTCTCACCCTTCCTGCCCAGGCCAATTCTCAGCTTTCAGGGCTCTCACAATTTGAATAACTATTACTCAGTCATGCAACACCGTATCCAATTAAAATTATCTTTTTTTTTTTGGAGACAGAGAGCTTTCTTGTGGTGGTATTTAATCAACATTTTTCTTTGTTTGTTATAAACTTTTGCAAATAAATCACCTCTCTTCATAAGTGTAGGCCAAAATGAATTCTGCTATATTTCTTTGGTAAAAATAGCCCAAATCAGTGTTTATTATTTAGTCTGTGTAAAAGTTATAGAGAGTCTACAAACTATGATATACATATTTGAAAATCCTTATGTACGGACAGCCTCTTGAGAGCAGAAAATGCCAGGACAGTACAAATACCCTCCAAATGAACCCTTTTTGCAAAGTAGGCAGTCCAGGGTATTTAGTAAGAAAACAAAAAAAAGGAGGCCAAGCCTTCGTTTTTCTCCTTTTTTTTGTTTTCTATTTTTTTTTTCTTCTTTTTTTGTTTTCTTTCTGCAGCATTGGAATTGGCTTCCTTCCTCAGGAGTGCTGCCCTGCATGTGGAAGTTGTAACGTACACTTATTGCTCAATTGGACTATATGGACAATACAGGATTCAGTGCTTGGCCTTGCGCCTATCACTTGTTTAGGGTATTCAGCAGGAGCCATGGTGAATTTTTTGAAGTTGTAATTTTGTCACTGTTTTTTTTTTGTAAAATTAAGGAATTAAATAAAATGTGTATTTTTTTTCATTTTTTTTATTTCACATAATTGTCACAAGAGCAGTAGAGCATCATCATATCATATTACCACCGGTGTGGCAGTGATCAGAATACTGACTGGTGACAGTATATAAACAATAAATATATATCGTTTTTTTCCCCCCATATTTTTAGATACTGAGAGAGCAGTACAGTGTTACCAAAGCGACACTGTACTACTCTGGTGTAGTGATCAGTATTTTCTTCTTTTTTTTAATGCTATGATTGCTTATAACAGTATGGATCATGGTCATGAGCAATCCTTTTTATGAATGCCATCCATCCATTCATTGCCAGCGTGCACTATTGTGATAGCTGTGACTGGCCACAGCTACACATGATACAGATTGGCCTGTCTTTACCATGTGATCATTGTGACCAATTACAGCAATAACAAGACAGTTGCACACAATAAATGGCTATGAATGAAAGGCATCTGTTGTGCACAAGTGTCATGTGATCATTGATGGGTCACAGTGATCACATGGTACTGTACCGGGCCGACTGCAGTGCAGCCGCTAGAGCAGGCAGGAGGGTCACGACTGGGAGGACGTACATGAGCCATTAAGATTCTATACATCAATGTCAACTTCCAGATCTTTAATCTTTTCAGGTTATTTTTTTTCACATTGAACTGACAGGCTGGGGCACAATCTTATTTGAACACCGACTCTTAGGGATGGGAATGAAGGAAATTAATTCACAGGGTTTCAGTAAGAAGCTTGTGGATGAACGCTTGATTAAGAATGATCTAAAACACAGTAAGGCTCATATAGTGGTGGAGT
This sequence comes from Glandirana rugosa, assembly GCA_018402905.1. Taxonomy (NCBI): domain Eukaryota; kingdom Metazoa; phylum Chordata; class Amphibia; order Anura; family Ranidae; genus Glandirana; species Glandirana rugosa. The sequence goes on along the minus strand of BLSH010248618.1, from coordinate 126,375 downwards.
AAGATATGCATGTAACAGATGCAGGAACATTTAAAGAAGGAGTAAACCACTGCCTTTTTTTTCCTGACTTGCAATGTAAAGGCATAAAGTGCTAGTATGCATCGCATACTAGCAAATGGTGTGAAACTTACCTACAAACAAAGCCCTCCATCAATGTGTTGTCACCGCTGGAGGCCGCATCCATCTTCACCCGTCTTACTTCTGGGTCTGTGGAATCCGGCTGTGTGACTGGCCGGAGCTGCGTGACATCACGTCCGTCCATGCGCCCAGGAGCAACTGGTCATGGAACAGGGCTCTGAAGAAACGTCATGGGTGGCCGTTCCTTCAGAGCGCATATGCCGATGATGCCATTGGCTGCATATACAGTAAATATCTGCTAAATGGTACAAGTTTAGGAGATATTTACAATACCTGTAGGTAAGCCTTAATATAGGCTTACATATAGGTACAAATAATCAATGGAAGTTTACAACCACTTTAATAGTATGGGTGCCATAAAAACAGGTTGTGATTAAGTAACACAATATACTATGGATTGGAAACTCTTTGTTTCAAGCACCTAGGATGTCTGCCCTAGAACTCAAGCCAGCATTATTACCAAATAATAGGTGAAATATAGTTTAAAGGGTATTTTCTTAACATGTTACATATTACACTCAGATTTAGGGTGTAACATGTTCAGCAACCTCCCCCTGCACCCCTGAACCTCTCCTCACTGTGACAGCAGACAGGAGATCCTTTCCCCGCTATCACATCTTCAAAATGCTGCAGCGGTGCGTGGCTCCATCCGCACAGCTGCACCATTCATTCACAGGAATCAAAATAGGCTGTACTGATGAGCATGCTCGTATTGCATTCACACTCCCTCCAGCATACAAGCTGATGGCCTGTACAGAGGTACAGGCTAAAAGCTGGAGAGAGCATGCAAGGGTGCAATACTTTGCAGGCTCCTGTGGAAAAAAATACAAATAAATTAACTTTCTTTAACCTGCAAACAAATGTGCATTTATTATTTATTTATTTTTATCAAAAGGTTGAATTTGGTCTTTAAACATTACCACTATGGATTCTGTAAATCTGCGCATGGATCTGGTTCAGTAGTAAGGACACTTGTATACAGGTCAGTTCATATTCCCTTAGGCTGCATTCACACCTGAGCGACGTTTTCAGGCAGAAAGTCCCGCGATTTTGCTGTGTTTTTGTACAGGTAAAAAGGTCGCCAATGTAAAAAGCAGAAAAATGCCCACATCTGCCTGAAAAAAAATACCTCCAGAACTTGTTTGAGCTTTGGGCGTTTTAAGGTTTTGGCTTCAGGCGTTTTGGAGTGGAGATGTGAACCGTCTCCATAGAGAATCATTGATTATTTTCCCCGCCAGCCTTTTGTAGCTTCAGGCTTCAAGCTACAAAACGCTCAGGTGTGAATGCAGCCTGAGAGTGTGAGCACATGACCAAAACTGGCCAGTTTGATTTCGGTTTGAACACTGGGAGGAAATCATTCATCAGGACAGGGTTTCTTGCCACAACTGAATCAACTAATTTGGTTAAATTTTATCCACACCTGCTATTTGAATGGAATCCAAGATATATTAAACAGGTTTCATGACAAGATGTATGAAAAATGTTCTATCCTGCTCTGGAATTGCCCATAACTACAGTCAAAAATGAACATCAGTTTCATCCCACTAACCATTAGAAAATGTAACCAATGTTCTGAAAATTAAAATTTTGAAAATGTTCTTTGGCCAGCTTTAGTTTACAGGCCACTGTCATCTGTCCCTGTACCATCATCATATTATCACATAATACTGAAATCCAGGGAACATTTACATATACATACAGATCACGGATTTATCTGTTGCCCAAAGTGAGAAATGTTCATCTTAATTGATCATAGAGTGAGTCAATCAGGCATGGAAATTAAAGCGGAGTTCAACCCAAAAGTGGAACTTCTGCTTTAAGTGACGGTGACCCCCTGACAGGTGTCCAGCTCCCAATTCCTCTCCTAGCACCGGAAGGAAGTTCACCTCTCTCCCCTCATGGCAATGTTCTAGAACACGTTGCAGGTCCCAGAAGATTGCCCAGCCATTCACAGTGCAGCTCGCGCCCGGCCTTGAAGCCAAAGCCGGACGCCCACACTTGCTATGCCGGCGCCGCGTTGGGGAGAGGGAAAGGAGTGAGGCAGCGGGCGGCCACATTGCTGGACCGTGGGACAGGTGTCTGATTAATAAAAAAAGTCAGCAGCTACACTTTTTGTAGATGCTGACTTTTAAATCGGGGGATCTCCGCTTTAAGTGTGTTGAATAATTATTTTATAGAAGCATTATGTGAGGAATTCAAAGGTGCGCCTCTCTGGATTGCTGTTCTTCACTGGTTGCAGCTTCCTTTAGTTTGATTTCTATATGGACGATGGAGAGACTAGGAGAAAGATGACAGCAGTGGGCTATTTGGATGTATTTAGTAAGTGAGCTTACCATTTTCCTCTTTAAGTAGATGTCCATTGGAGTTGTACCACTGGAAATGAGGACCAGGGTGTCCCTCAATATTGCACTGAATGACCACGCTGTTCCCTTCTTTCGCAATGATATGATCTACTATTGATGTGACCACAGGTAATGAATCCAGTGCCTCTGAAGTATTGGTAGTATGATTATTAGTCTCTGCTGAGTTAATTGCGGTCGCCAAAGAAAACAAAAGGATGACGAACGATGATGGTCTCCACCAAAATTTGCAACCTGTCATGGTGATGTCAGTTTCCACGATTAACCGTACAAAAGTCCCAAGATGGAAAAAGCGTGTCTGGCCCATCAGGAAATCTTACCTGTAAAGGAAACAGATATTTAACAATTTGCAATTATGCAGTCAATAGGTCACTTGTACTGATGCATTTTAATGAGGTCATGGTTCATATTTCTTTAGTGTTTGTATGGGCAGGTACAAATGGGGGGCTGCAAAATATGCTTTGCTTATAAAAAAAAAAAAAGAAAAAAAGTCAAATCTCACTTGGCCAGTCTAGTCATCTCTATGACAGCATATTTCTACCCAGGTATTGGTGCACATACTGTACATAATTTATTTACTCATCCCATGATGCACCTACAAAACAATACTTTAAACAGCTCGTTACCAGTTAGCAGTAAATTGCTTGCTGTACTTTGTGCAACTATCAATTATCTGCACCTCTCCTGTGCAGACTTCCTACCCTAAAACACACAAAAGGGAAAGTATGTTTCTGTAAGGTACATTTATAATGTAGTCAGAAAGGAGATTCACCTAGATATGTAGAAATTAGGTCAGAGAGAGTTAGACAAAGATCCACAAGTGCTAGAATGTCCGCCAGCCTCAAAGGCTTGCCTAGGGCCCATTGACATCACTGCATTATGGGAATCCACAATACATTTCTTGGTATGCTGTGGTATCATTCATTTTGAATGGCACCCCAACATAGCTTCACACCAGGGTTGCAGAACACAACGCACTACCATAAGTTGTGGAGAAGTGTTGGAAAAAAAATAGCGCAGGAGGCATGTTTCCCTGTCCACTTAAAATTAATAGACTGCATTAAAGTGGTTGTTAACCCACCAAGTTAAATTTACACTATCCTCTCGGTTTATTCACGTAATCTGCTCCTGTGACTGCTTTATAGAAAAAAATGCAGCTATATACCTGTTTACAGAGCGATGGTCGGTGCTCACATGACCCGCCGGCTCTCACCTCTCTCGGCATGACAGCTGTAGTGAACGGGGCCGAGGATCCCCCGCTGACGTCAGTCAGGAGGGTAGGAGGAGGAGAGAGGCGGCGGGTCACGTGTACTCCAATCGGTGCTCTGAAAATGGGTATATACTGCATTATTTTTATAACGCTCAGTCACAGGGATAGATTGCATGAATAGACCGAGAGGATAATGTAAATTTAATCCTAATTTGAGCAGCAGGAGGAGAGGGGGCAGACACGGACATGGAGCTGACAGGCAGGGAGAGGAGGGGGGAAAGGATGGAGGGGGGAAAGGATGGAGGAGAGAGTGGATAGCGGAGGCACGTAAACTGACCATGTTGTCAGGGCTAAGCAGCCATGAGAAACCGTGGTCAGTTTACAAAGGGTAGGGCAGAAACTGGCAGGATCAGCCAGGTATGTCAGGTGATACAGGAGGTCCAAATGACACAGCACAAGTACTGTGCTGTATAACACGCTTTAAAGGAACAGGATCTTCATTTTTTTTTAGGCCAACACTTTAACACAATGCATCAAAGTGAACAGATGTGATGCACCCTTGGCCTTTTCATAAATGTCCCCTTTGGGCTGTTAAATAATCCACTGAAAGTATTGTTCTATAGCGATTTGAGAAAGTGCAAAATATATCTTGCCAGACATATTGTCAATTGATTACTTCCGTCTGTGCTGCATTATCAATTACATTGATCCCAGATCTCTGGGGAATACAGAACCCATCTCATCTAGGTTAGAGAGAAGAGGAGAGGGAATGGTGTATGTAGACCTGTCCTTTTGGTGACAATGTTGCTTCTCCATAGATACAGTATGGCAAGTGAAAAGTATGAACCTAGGGCAGGAAATGAGTTACTGGCAGGCCCCCTAGGTAGTATTCCTTCCTGTGCTGTGGAGCCAGGAGAGGAAGTGGAGCTGGGACCCTGTGAAAACAGGGTCCCCGCTGCTTCCCCAAAAAAATGACATGCCAATTGTGACATGTCAGGGGGTTGCCTTCCCTTAAAGCAGAAGTTCCACTTTTGGGTGGAACTCCGCTTTAATTGAATAAATGGATGGTGCATGAAATTACCGTTTTTTTAAATTTTTGTAAGGCTTTTAACTGAGTGCCAGCGTGGTAAACCTGCTGTGCTCTTTATGAAAGCAGTAATCTCCCTTTAACGCTCTGACCCCCCCAGCTGAATCGGAGCTAAAGCTAGGCAAAGCTCACTCTCTAGATTATCTGCAGCCTGCTGCCAGGAAAATGACTTTACACTGGTGCTGGAGCTTGGTTAAAGGCGTGAAATTTAAAAATGGTATTTTCCTGCAACATCAATGTGTCTACCAAATTCTCTGTGAAACTACAGTTGAGCTTTTACAGTATGCCCTACCTTTTTAATTTGATCACCACTTCTTTTCGCTATAAATAATATCCAATAAAAAAAAAAAAAAAAAAAAGTTCAAAAACAAATTTATTTATAATTTAAGACGAATATGTATTCTGCTACATATCTGCGGTTAAAAAAAAAAAAAAAAAAAAAAAAAAAAATCAATAAGCATATATTGATTAGTTTGCGTAAGTTATAGCATCTATAAAACTATGGTATAAAGTGGGGAAAATAATTATTTTATCCCCTGCAGACTTTGTAAGTTTGCCCACTTACAAAGAAATGAAGCGTCTATAATTTTTATCATAGGTGTATTTTAGATGATAGAGACAGAATATCATTCAAAAATCAAGAAAAAAAAAGACGATACAAATGTTATAAATTGAGCTGCAGTTCAGTGAGTAAAACATGACTTAGTACTTGGTGGAGAAACCCTTGTTGGCAAAGGGTAAACGTTTCTTGTAGTTGGTTACCAGGCTTACTAAGGAGGGATTTTGATCCACTCTTTACAGATCTTCTCTAAATCTTTAAAGTATAACTAAAGGCAATTTTTTTTTATTTTTTTAGTTTTGGACAGAGTGGAGAGGGATTAGAGCCCCTGTTAGTTTTTATTGTTGTCGGTACCCGTGTTAAGTAGATTCACCTGCTCGATTTATCCTGTTTATCATTATCATTGAAAGTAAAAAGAAAACCCCCAATTTTTGGGTTGTCCCCAGAAAAGTAATAAATGGAAAATGCTCCAATGGGGACACTAGTTCTGGTGAGCCCCCCTAAATTCCTTTAATTTGCAGAGCTATCCTCTCACTTCCTGTTTGGGTATGGGACAGGAAGTGAAGGAAAATCTCCGCAATAGGACAGAGATGGCGAAAAAAAAAAAAAAACCTGACCGGTTATAACCCTTCCTTACGCTATCCAAAAAAAAAAAAAAGTTTTGCCCATAGCTCCACTTTAAGGTTTCTTGGCTGTCACTTGACAACTTGACGTTTCAACTGCCTCCATAAATTTTCTATAGGATTAAGGTCTGGAGACTGGCTAGATCACACCATGACCTTAATATGCTTCTTCTTGAGCCACTCCTTTTGTTGCCTTGGTGGTACCCAACCATGACCCATCTTCAGTGTTCTGGCTGAGGGAAGAAGGTTCTTATTCAAGATTTTACAATACAGGACCCCATCCATTGGCCCCTCAATGCAGCAATCGGTCTATACCTTTAGCAAAGAAACAGCCGCCAAGTATAATGTTTCAACCTCTGTGCTTGACTGGGATGGTGTTCTTAGGGTCATAGTCAGCATTTTTCTTCCTCTAAAGTTGGCGAGTCTCCCTCCTTAAGAAGGCACATGTACAGTCATGCCAATGAACATCTAGATTATTCAGAGAAGCATTGGGAGAAAGTGCTGTGGTCAGAAAAGACCAAAATTGAGCTCTTTGGCATGAACGCGACTTGCCATGTTTGGAGGAAGAAAAATGCTGACTATGACCCTACGAACACCATCCCTACAGTCAAGGATGGAGGTGGAAACATGATGCTTTGGAGCGGTTTCTCTGCTAAAGATACAGGCTGACTTTGCCGCATTGAGGGGCCAATGGACAGGGCCATGTATTGGAAAATCTTGGATGAGAATCTTCTTCCCTCAGCCAGAACACTGAAGATGGGTCATGGACGGGTCTTCCAGCATGACAATGACCCAAAAGTGGCTCAAGAAGAAGCACTTTAAAGGTCATGGAGTGGCCTAGTCAATCTTCAGACCTTGAGTAAAAATGGAGTGTTCCACGCAAACGGATAAAATATTTTGAAGAGCTGCGGCCTCCACCTCAAACTCCCCGAAGGTGTAGTTTGTGTAATACAATGTGAATTATGGTGGGTACGGCGCTGCTCTGATTGTGTACTCGTAAATGTCTACCCAAAAAATATTTATAATTCTATAGTCTAAGGAATCTTTGCACTCATAAATTTTCCAGCATGCTGGCAAAATTTTGTGTTGATGTTATTTAGTGGGAGGAAAAATATATTGCTGAAGTTATGATGTTAGGGTCAGTCCCGTTACACTCCACATTGAAGGAAAATGTAAACAATTTGGAGTAAAGTGTGTCTATACAATGTGAAACCAAAATAAAGTAATAAGCCCTGTGCAAAAATCTAGATGTACCAGTAGGCTAATAAAGTGCATTGTGATAAAGAGATATTGCTTCGAATATAACAAGGTGTTGGAGATTAAAACATGATTAGGAATAGGCTAAAACATGAAATAAATTGGAATTTAAAATTCAATGGTTACATATGTGCAATCCACTTAATTAATCCACAATTAGATAAATATTGTGCATATAAATGAAAAAAGTCCAATCAATAATATAATATAATATAATTATCCCAACAATAGTGACGTGCTTATAAAGTGCTAAAAACTGTGCTTATACATTCTTAATTAAAAGTCCATATTCGTTCAGTGAATATAACACTTCAAATGTGGTGAAAAAAACTCCAAATCTCTGTGTAAGGGATTCACACTGTGCTCTCCCCTTTTGCCAAACCACTCACCGGAGGGCGTTCCCCACTAAGGGGGTACTTGCATTTCAAGGTGCCTCTTATTATCTAGATGTTTGTTCTTTCCCCACAGATATACCATGCAAAATGAAACAGGCAGAATCTTTGCGCAATATTGTCTGACAGGGTATTATAAACAAACAGAGGGTACGACCTTATGATGCACGGTCCCACTCTACGCGTTTCATCATAGGACGTCTACTGGAGCGCTCCAGTAGACCTCCTATGATGAAACGCGTAGAGTGGGACCGTGCGTCATTTCCGGTCGGACCCTCTGATTGCAAGTTCCGAACGGTGGAATGCAAGACACACAGCGGAATTACTATACAGGCTGCAACCTTATATACAAACGCTTTTAACTCTCTGCTGACACGTGAGTGTATCCAGTTGTTTATAATCAATACCCTGTCAGGCAATATTGCGCAAAGATTCTGCCTGTTTCATTTTGCATGGTATATCTGTGGGGAAAGAACAAACATCTAGTGAATAAGAGGCACCTTGAAATGCAAGTACCCCCTTAGTGGGGAATGCCCTCAGGTGAGTGGTTTGGCAAAAGGGGAGAGCACAGTGTGAATCCCTTACACAGAGATTTTGAGTTTTTTTCACCACATTTGAAGTGTTATATTCACTGAACGAATATGGACTTTTAAAGAAAAATAGTACTGCGCAGCCTATTGCAGTGTGCTAGTATGTGAACCTTGCCCCTAGTGGTTCTGGGGCGTATTACCACACAATTATTCCTGTTGTCAGTATTCTACTTCAATCATATGTGGTAAGGAATAAAATCCAAATAAAGTGCACAATGAGCCTTACTGGCTTAAACTGGTGATATTAAACACGTATATAAATACAAATCTAGTATATAAGTGACATGGTGATAAAGTAATATAATATATCATAAAATATATAAAATCTAAAAGACTGTAGTATTGCAATATAAACAATGACAAGTGCAAAAGTATCAAGTAGCAAGTAAAAAATGTCCTTTTTCAAATCAAGTGATTAAAGTGATAAATTAGTGACTTGTGCTCCAAAAGTTCATAAAAACGATTCGTGCTCCAAAACTGGTGTGGGAAGCCTCTTTGTGCAGGGGGGTGGTTAATAACCCCAAAAAGGATTCCTTTCTTAAGGTGCTTCAACTGGGTCAGTGCTCACAGAACTCTCACCTGAGCAGGTTAGGACCTGTGCGCATCAAGGTTTCTTTGCGGGTTCCGCTCTTCCAATTGGGGTGCGTTTTTCCCTCCAATCGCAATCCTTCCGTATGGCCAAACAGTACGACCCACTGGTCGTTCGACTCCTTCTATGCGATCCTTTTGTTTTCAATCTGCAGCCGCTGTAATTTTCTGGAAATTGCAATAATGAATACCTGGAGGCGTTCTGTACCCAGATGGTAACTTCCTGCTTGTGTGATTGGCTCACTGATTTCTCCAGAAATCTGCACTAAGATACAAATCTGATTTTGGGCATCCCCTCTACCAGCACTGGGCTCCTCTCTGCTGGGTGTCTGGAGGTCTCAGGCCATGTATCCTTCACCAGGAACAAACTGTACAGGAGGGTCAGGCTCTGCAGCATGCAATGCCAGGCTGGCAGGTGAAGGGCAGTGCCCAGCTGTCCCTGCTGCTCCCTTCCTCCACGGTGCGAGAGGCCACGCTCAGCAGGTCTGCAAGCAGGAAGTGCAAATAGCACTAAGCGCGAGCATAACCCCAGAGCACTCACAGCAATTGGCAAATGTGTGTACTATGATGTTTGCACTGTGAAAAGTTTGGCCAATAAACCTTTTAAAAGAGATATACGATGACTTATTCCTCTTTCTACCCACACATGGAATATTGACCGCGGAAGAGAGCGAGAGAAAGCAGAGGACAACCATATCCAAAGGTCGGATTGTAGACCTAAAGCGCGGTTTGACTTCTCCACACCGTACGGTTGGAGAGTCAAAGGAATCTGGTAAGCAGGGCATAATACCCTGAGTTATATATTTTATCATCACTCAGCACTCAAATGCAGCACGAGCACTTTAAAGCATAAAGAATTGCTCCACGCATAAGGAGTTTAAAGCATTGATAGACTGGAACTGAAACAGCACATATACACTTTATACCACGGATTGCACATCAAATAATCGTTTGGCACAGAGCACAGCACTTTACCTGGACTTTATTTATATTTCTTATGTATTTATTTATGGCATCTATGTGAAATTGTATATATAGAAACTGAGGGATCACTGTGAGCTTTATTTTTATATTTTTATATTTATTTTATTTGTATCCACTCACACACAGTAAGATTTGTAGCAACTCGGCTACAGCAGCAGCAATTGGTGTCAATGCATGTAGCTATTGTTTTTATGAACATATGCATATATTTCACTAGGAGTATGAAATAGGGGAACAAGCATAGATTATAGACTGCAAGCGCTGTTTGAACACAAAACACAAACTGTTCACATAAATCACGTTATTCCCCATAATATTTGGGCCACAGCAGCAGCTTGCACGCAGGATATTGCACCTTATACCAGAGGATAGGCACTGCCTAAGGTACATACACCTTTCAGAAAATCTTCTGCTGTTAATAATCACAGCAGAAGCAGCCCGCGTTCCTCCTGTAAGCTGGAGTGCACAATCATGTATATATACGTGATTCTGCACAGGCGAGTCACCCTGTAGCAGTAAATCTGCTATGGGGTGGTCAGTAAGGAGTTAAAAGACATTTGTTTTATCTTAAAATAAAAATTATATTAATCTACTTTCTACAATGGTACTGCACAGAGCGGACGCTTACCTTCTCTCTTGCAATCCCTTGCTAACGTAGTCCACTTTCCAATGCTTTGGGTGCTTCCTAAGCAAGCTGGGTGTAGGACTATATGCGCTCTCCTGAACAAAGCTGTGTACATCCATAGACAGCACCAGCAAGGCATACTCCCCGCTTCCTCCTCACAGGAGTTTGATACAGCAGTTTCTCCTGTGAAGCCAGGAAGTGAGGAACGCTGCTGGAACACTGAGAGGAGTCTAGTAAGTGTTTAGGGATGGGAGGTAGAGCAGGTAATGGGGCATTTTTTACCTTAATGCAGGGAATGTATTAACCAATTGCTGACCAGCGACATACCTGTACATCGCTAGACTTATACCAGGCATCATCCCACTACCATTTTTTAGGGCCAACAGTCAGCTCTCCTGCAAAAGAAATCCTAGCAGCTAACTAGTCACTGGATTTCTTTTACAAGCAGCGAGAGGGGATGGCTTTATCGAGCTGTCCCGCTTTCGTCAGCTGATCATAGGAGGTGAACAAAGACCGAAACGGCTTTGATCACCTCTGATATAGGAACCTGGAAAGCAATGAGCTTAAATCCCTTGCGGTTTCCCCAGAAGTAAAAGGCGCCATTTTTAAAAATGTAAAGCATTTGATGACACTGATTTTGGTGTGACTAAAACCTTTTAAGGTCAGAGAAGGGATCTGGGGTCTTATGGACCCTAGATCTCTCCATAAAGAGTACCTGTCACATGCCTATTGCTGTCACAAGGAGCTTCATTCCTTGTGACAGCAATAAAGATGTAAAAAAAAAAAAAAAAATGAAGCCGCAGTGTAAAAATACATTTTTTTTTATAAAGTGCTCCCGTCCTCCCAATGCACGTGCTCAAAGGTGAACGCATGTGCCAGTCCCGCATGCACACAGCAATCGTTCCACACATGTGAGGTATCAGTGCGAACCTCCTGTGCTAATCTAAACTGCTAACCTGTAAAGGCTTTTAAAATGTTGTCTATGGACAGCAAAATGCATGTCATTTGTTGCCGCTGCACAGGCGTGCTCAATTTTAAAGCATTGCATGTTTGGTATCCATCTGCTGAGCATAACATCATCTTTTCTATTTTTACAAAAAAATTGCGTTATGAATTGTGATTTTTTTTGCATTAAAATTCAGAAAAGTGTATTCTTAGATTGTTAGCTCTAACAAGCAGGGCTCTCCGATTCCTACTCTATTAAATAGTATTGTAGTTGTACTGTCTACCTTCCAGTTGTAAAGCACTGCATAAACTGTAGGCACTATATAAATCATGCATAATAATTTTTTCCCAAAAAAATTATGTTTCAAAAGCCACTGTGCAAATTACAATGTGACATAAAAAATTGCAACACCCGCCAATTTATTCTCTAGAGTGGTTGGGTAAAAATTGTTTTGCGTTTAGAACCACTAAGGAGAAATCTGAGAAATGACTAATACTGTATATATTGGGCAGATATTCTCCTAGCAAGTAACCCAACACACTTCTTTTTTGAATACACATTTCTTTATAAATCAACCCTTTATTCTATATTGAGGAGGAGGGAAAACCTTTATAACCAACTTGGAGAGGCCCAAAATATGGAGGAAAAAAAAAAAGGAAAAAATTTCCACATTGCTGTCTTCATGTTTTCTCATTTGTAAACACACTGACGCCAGTGTCTTTCTAAACAAGAGTATTCCCATACTATAAAGAGCCTTGATGAAACCCCTCTTTGTTCCAAGTCACTGAGTGTCTATGAATGGGCATCATTGTCCTGCACTGGACATCCTCCAGTATAATTTGTTCCAATGTGCTGCCTGAACAGTCTACCAGCTATGTGCAATTTACATTATACCGACTCATAAAATACCTAGCCAAGGAAGATTTTAATCTTACCTGTGAATTTGCAAATTGTTACCATCTGTATGTTCCATTGAATAAACAGTTATAACAAATGCCATTTTTATAACTTTTTTTCAATCATACTCCAGCTTCACAAACCACTATCCCCCCTGAAACGAATAAAAAGAATGCGTTGGGTCAAGTGTGAGGCTGGAAGACAGTTTCCAACCTATATTTTACAAACAAAAATACTAATACAGACCTAGCTTCACACATGCCATCTTGGAAATATCCTGCACAACTTCAATTGGGTTTCTAAAGTATTTTCTAATGGCTACAGTGCATTTGGAAAGTATTCACATCCCTTCACTTTTACCGCATTTTGTTATGTTACAGCCTTATTCCAAAATGGATTAAATTCCCTTAAAATTCTACAAACAATACCCCATAATGACAATGTGAAAGAAGTTTGTTTGAAATCTTTGCAAATCAAAAAGATTGGAGTCCACCTGTGGTAAATTCATTTGATAGGACATGATTTGGAAAGGCACACACCTGTCTATATAAGGTGCCACAGTTAACAGTGCATGTCAGAGCACAAACCAAAACATGAAGTCCAAGGAGTTTCTGTAGACCTCCGAGACAGGATTGTATTGAGGCACAGATCTGGGGAAGAGTGCAGAAAAATGTTTGCAGCACTGAAGGCCCCCAAAAGCACAGTGGCCCCTATCATCCATAAATGAAATAAGTTTATAACCACCAGGACTCTTCCTAAAGCGGGTCGCCCGACCCAAACTGAGCATTCGGGGGGAGAAGGGCCTTAGTGACCAAGAACCCGATGGTCACTCTGACAGCGCTCCCTGTGGAGAGAGGAGAACCTTCCAGAAGAACAACCATCTATGCAGCACTCCACCAATCAGGCTTGTAGGGTAGGGTAGCCAGATGAAAGTCACTCCTCGTAAAAGGCATGACAGCCTGCCCGGAGTTTGCCAAAAGGCACCTTAAGGACTCTCAGACCATGAGAAACAAAAGTTCTCTGGTCTGATGAAACAAAGATTGAATGCTTTGGCCTGAATGGTAAGAGTCAGGCACCGCTCAACACCTGGCCAATACCATCCCTACAGTGAAGCATGGTGGTAGCAGCATCATGCTGTGGGCATGTTTTTCAGTGACAGGAACTGGTAAAGTAGTCAGGATCAAGGGAAGGATGAATGCAGCAATATACAGAGACATCCTTGATGAAAACCTGCTCCAGAGCGATCTTGACCTCAAACTGGGGTGAAGGTTCATCTCCCAACTGGACAACAACCATAAGCACATGGGCAAGATAACAAAAGGATTAGCTACGGGACAACTCTGTGAATGTCCTTGAGTAGCCCAGACAGAGCCTGAATTTATTCATGATTACTCTCCAAAACTGTTACCCACAGACAGGTAACCTTGGTAGAATACTTGCTGTGAAATATTGGTTGGAATGTTTTTCCCTTGAAGCTTACAATGCACATAGAGTGTAGAGAAGTATAAGGGCTAAACTTTTTTTTGTAGCTGTACATAGGGTGGAAAAGGATTAGAATCACTGTCAGGTTTTACTGCAGTCTGTGCCCCCTGTTAGAGAGATTCACCATCCCGATTTGTCCTGTTTACCGTTAAAAGAAAATCCCACATTTTGGGTCGCCAACAAAACAGTAAGAGGGGAAATCTTCCAAAAAGAACACTAGTTCTGGTGACACACTGGGATTACCTCACTTTGGCCTGTTTCATATGGGCTTCAACTTGTATAAGAGCAGTATGAACAGCAATGTTTTGCAAAGCTTTTGGCAAGCTTCAGGCAGCTTTTTCTAAGCCTTTAAAGTTCCCTTCCAACTCCTGTTTGGAAATGTTATACACAGATCTTAACAGCAGAGCCAACTATCACTTTAAAGAAGCTGTTAGCAGGCTTCAGCCGCTTTCATTAAGGTTCAAGTTGTGTTGAAGCCTGCTAGCAGCTTGTTTAAAGTGGCAGTCAGCACTCCCATTAGGATCTGTATTCAACATTTGCATACTGGAGCTGAATGTTAGTTAAAAAGCTGCAACAAAGCTTACTGAAAGCTCCACAAATGCTTTTTAAACGTTTGCTATTCACACAGCTCTTATACAAGCTGAAGCATGTGTGAAGCAAGCCTTACTGTTTTGCTATGGGACAGGAAGTGAAGGGAAATCTCCCCTATGAGACACGCATGGCCCTAATTCTATCAAAAAAAAAAAAGTTTTGCCTTAAATTACATTTTAGGATATAAGTGTGCATTGTCTATGTGCATGTTGTGTGAAGACTTGCTATATTTAAACCAAACTCCAGCTTTTATAAATAAATTAGAAATAAGTGATACTCAGCAGGTGTACAATTAAAAAAGCAATACTGTCAGCAATACTTGCCCTCAATGCTTAGCTGTTCCCAGCAGTTCCTCCTGATGCCTACAGTCTTCCGGGTTGAATGATGCCCAGTCATCCTGAGAGCCCAGGCTGTCCTAGACATGTCCTCTAGGTCGGGGGTCAAAATTTCAAGTCCTGAGCCACTAGCCAGGCCTTAAGAGTTACTTGCCACCAGGTGCCCCACCCAACCCCGCCCCTAAACACTCCCTAGTAAAATATGTCATGAAATTACACTGTTAAATGTTTTATGCAGAATTAAGTTACAAACAAATATTAAACAACTTTATTAGTGCCCATCAATGCAGCCCATCAGTGCCCATCAACGCAGCCTCATATGAGATGATTCTCCACCCAGCGATCGGTCAGGAAACTGTAGGGAAGGGAGAGAAGAGCCGGCCGGATCACACAGAGAAGGGATCTCCTTATGTGACACAGCTTGGATCTGAAACACCGGCCGCTGTCAAAGTCCCACCTCCTGGACCAGCTCCTATGATAGCCGTCACACTACTTCAATTTCCCGGCATTGGACCAATGTGCTGTCTATTATAGGCGCCGGTCCAGGAGGTGGGACTTCATTTGACAGCATAGTTCCACTCTCTGAGTGATCTGTCTTACTCTCCTCTTCCTCTCCCTTCCCCAGTTAACTCGCCGATCGCTGGGAAGAGAATTGGCTCACATCCAAACCCGCTCGCCCTCAGCCAATTTCCACTCGCCAAATGTGAGGAGAAATTTTGAGGGATGCTCTAGGTGATATAATGCCAGCCTGGGCTCACAATAGTCCTGAACAGCAATGCCCTCACTCATTACTACAAGAGCACTGTGTTTTCCAGACCTAAGAACCACTACTGCTGCTGAGAAAGGACTGGTGAGGTTTGTGGACCATCCAGAAATATGCATGAAAAGGTATAATAGAATATTTAAAAATATGAACGGAATATAATGAAATGTGCTGTATGTGCGAAAGCAGGGAAGGGACTGGCAAGTTTTACTACTTTCTCAATGAACACCTGGCACTTGGGTAAAACAGAAGATACTAAAAGATGCTGCAGGTAAAGTGGGCATAAAAAAAAAAAAAATCACCCCCTAAGAAAAAAAAAAACAAAAAAACAAAACAAAAACACAAACAAACAAACAAACAAACAAACAAACAAACAAACACACACACTGAAATGAAGATGGACGGTTTTTGTTTTATCCAGCTGTATTTACTCAGTGCAACTTATAACATCCAAGTGAAAGATAGAACACTAACATATCAGAAAACAAAATCAAAAAACAGAATCACGGAGTTGGAAAAAGGATCACCCCTTCCTAAAAATGACTTGTAAACTCAAGTGTAGTAAATCACCTTCTCAATGGCACACAAAGCCATTTTACTTTCAACTGTGATCAGCTGTGGTCATTTTGATTAAATCAGCATGAAAAGGAGTTTTCCTGGAGCATTTCAGTCCGATAGTGCAGCTGAAGCAAACAATCAACTATGAGTGGCAAGGCACTGTCAAAAGATCTCTGAGATAAACGTTGTGGACAGGCACAAGTCAGGAGATGGATACAAAAAAAAAATAAAAAAAAATAAAAAAAAAAAAAACATTCAAAAAAGGCTTTATCAATGCCTAGAAGCACAGTGAAGTCTATTATTAAGAAGTGGAAGGTATTTGGTACAACAAAGACCCTTCCTGAATCAGGACGTCGCTCCAAACTGGATGAAAGAGCCAGGAGGAAACTGGTCAGAGAGGCTACAACGCTGAAACAGCGGCAGGAATTTATATAAATAAAAAAAAAAAAAAAAAAAAAAAAAAGAGTGATCGTGTGCATGTGACAATATCACTAATTCTCCACAAATGTGGCTTGAATAGGAGAATTGAAAGAAAAAACACCACTCCTCAAGAAAGGCCACATGCAGTCACGACTGAGCTTTGCCAAAATACACCTTGAAGATTCTGAGGCCACATAGAAAAAGGTGTTATTGTCAGATGAGACTAAAATTTAATCATTTGGCCTCACTGCCAAACGATATGTCTGGATGGTGAGCTGTATTAGATTTCCACCAAATAACACCATTCCTACAGTAAAGCATGGAGGTGGTAATAGGTTATGGGGGTGTTTCTCTGCAGCAGGGACTGGAGCACTTGTCAGGATAGAAGGAAAAATGGATGGGGCAAAATACCATCAAATTCTTGAGGAAAATCTGCTGCCCTCTCCCAGGTGTGCAGCGCTCAATAAAGGTGTCCTGATTGCTTTGTGCTGCTGGTATTTCCATAAAGTCTGAATCCACTTGTACAAGTGCTCAGCCTGGGTGTCCTCACCACTGCATCCAAAATAGATATGAAAGCAAAAGACGGCACTCCGAACTACTGCAGTTAATTTATTGGTGGTTGCAATGCAAAGGCATAAAAGGAGACGCGTTTCGGCGGGCACAGCCGCCTTGGTCACAGCTAGAAAGTTGTCAATGGGAAGGTGGTTTACCTTCCAACATGACAATGACCTAAAGCACACAGCAAAAATTACCATACAGTGGTTGAAGGAGAAAAGGGGGAATGTCCTTGCATAGCCTAGTCACAGCCCAGACTTAAACCCCATTGAAAATCTGTGGAATGACTTGAAGACTGCAGTCCACAAACGACCACCATCAAATTTAAGTGAACTTGAGCAATTCTGCAAAAGAGTGGGCAAATATTGCAAAAGCTAGATGTGCAAAATTAGTAGACGTATCCCAATAGACTAAAGGCTGTAATTAAAGCAAAAAGTGGTTCAACAAAATACTGCCAAATGGGGGTTATCCTTTTTCCAACTCAGTGATTCTACTTTTGTTTTGTCTGACGTTATGGTGTTATCTCTTTCACTTGGATGTTATAAGTTGCACTGAGTAAATCCAGCTGGATAAAACAAAAACCATGTATTTTCATTTCAGGCTGCAAAGCAACAAAATGTGATTATTTTAAGGGGGGTGATTCTTTTCTATACCCACTGTATGTGCATGTGGGTACCTGCAGGTGGTTCACTTTTCAAAACAACGGATTGAGTACAGGACACAATGGATGGAAAGGATATCATCACTCTAATCTCTTGTGCAATTAGGAGTACCAGGTGTAAACACAAAGGCAGACCTTTCACAGGAAATGATGGGAAGCAGAGGACCTATCTTCTAAACAACCATGTGGCACTGGGACCTCTCCTCCTGACTCATCAATGTTATAAGATAAAGTCACCATTGTAACCAGGCAATTAAAAATGTCTCAGCAGGTGATCGGCAGTGGCAGGCCATGTATCCGTCTCATGACAAGCTCCTTTTAATCCGCGCTTAATCAGGAAAGCAAGTTAACAGTGTGAATGAACTATTTTAAAAAGATCTTTCAGTGATCAGATCATGGCTGACCTCCCTCCATGGCTATGGCCAGCTTTAGAATTGGCAGTCTAGAAATTCAGCACTGTACTTTCATTTTTCAACAAGATGCATCTCAGAGATGCCAATTAAAATCTCTGTTATGTCTGATTAACAGGAAAAAAAAGGATTTTATTAAAACTTACCGTAAAATCCTTTTCTCCGAGTTCACTGACAGACGCAGCTCTTCATGACTTTGTGGGTTTTATGTTCGTCCTACCAGGAGTTAACTAGGCAGGGAAAAGAAATCAGCTGGCCCCTCCCCTGGGGGCCGTCCTCTTTTCCTACATTAAAACCCCCCTCCCAGAGGAGCTCTCCAGTTTGTACACAAGCCGTACCAAAACAGAGCCCAGAGGGGTGGGTGCTGCGTCTGTCAGTGAACTCGGAGAAATTGAGGACCATCCTGCTTGTATTTTGGGTGTTTC